>JAVIAB010000125.1:94248769-94848769 GCA_032433765.1 Megaustenia siamemsis | reverse complement strand
ACGAGCGGAAGTAAATGTAAGGATAATGGAGAAAGACCAGAAATACTAAGAGAAGAAGTGGAAGACGCCTTGCGCAATATGAAAGCAGGCAAAGCCCCTGGACCAGATAATATAACTAAAGAAGAGATTGAAGCCATGGGTGATTTTGGAATAGAAATAATAACAAAAATATTGAATGATATCTACAACAGCAGATATATACCAGACGACATGCTCAAATCAATATTCATAGCCCTACCAAAGAAATCGGGTGCGATTGAATGCGATGATCATCGCACTATAAGCCTTATGAGTCATATGACTAAGATATTACTAAGAATCATCATGCGAAGAGTGTGAAACAAAATCAGTCCAGAAATTAGCGATGAACAGTGTAGTTTTGTTAGAGATAAAGGAACAAGCAATGCCATTTATATCATAAGATCTTTAGTAGAAAGAGCCATAGAGGTGAAAACAGATCTATACCTATGTTTCATAGATTACACCAAGGCATTTGACAAAGTAAAGCACCAAGAAATAATCAACATTTTAGAAAGCATAAACATAGACAGCAAAGATCTAAGAATAATAAAGAACATGTACTGGCAACAAACAGTGGCCATAAGAACTGGAAACCAACTGGGAATGTTTCAACAAATAAAACAGCGTGTTAGACAAGGTTGTGTGCTGTCACTAGATTTGTTTAATATTTATAGTGAGATTATTTTAAGTTCCATAAGGGGCATGCCTGGAATAACAATTGGAGATCATAATATAAATAATCTAAGGTATGCTGATGATATGGAGCCGCGATAGCTCAGTGGTTAGTGAACTGGACTACCATGGACAAGGGGTAGGGTTCGATCCCAACCGACGGCTTCCGGGTTCACCCAGCCTTAAATGGGTACCGGATTTTTGTCTGGGAAAGTAAAGCAGCACGGGCGTAATACTGACCACATTACCCCAAAAATCATGTGCTGAAGGTCTGTAAAATATAGGGTCACTAACACCATATTTCCCTATACGCCACTTGGCGTGACGGGGGTACTTTACTTTACTTTTTATGCTGATGATACAGTATTAATCGCTAAGAGTGAAAATGAGTTACAAGAAATGTTGAACATTATAGTGAAGGAAAGCAAAAATAAAGGACTCAGCCTTAATAGCAAAAAGACAGAGGTAATGGTAACAACAAAGAAAAAGACATCACCTCAGTGCAAAATAAAGACAAGTGGAACAATATTAAAACAGGTAAATGAATTGAAATATTTGGGAACTTTGTTAACCTTAGACGGAAGATGTACAAAAGAGGTGAGATGTAGAATGGCTCAGGCAAAAGCAGCTTTCCAAAAAATGAAGAAAATACTATGCAATCCATTTTTGACAATAGAAACAAGAAAAAGAGTTCTTAAATGTTACGTAGAGCCAGTCTTAACATATGGATGCGAGTCATGGACAATAGGACAACAGACAAGAAAATCACTGGAGTCTGTAGAAATGTGGTTTTACAGAAGAATGTTGAGAATACCATGGACAGCTAAGAAGAGTAATGAAGAGGTTCTGAGAGAGGTCAAAGCAAAAAGAGAGCTAATTTCTAATGTTAGGAAAATACAATCATCATTTTTTGGCCATGAAATGAGAAGAGAACAACTTGAATATATTGTAACAACTGGAAAAATTGAGGGACGAAGAGATAGAGGGAAGCAAAGAGAAAAAATAACAGACAGCTTAAGAGAATGGCTTGGCAGAAGGTCAACAACAGAAATGATAAATAGCTGCCGAGATAGAAAGTTGTGGAGAGACATGATCATCTACGCCACTAGGCCTGGTACTTGATGATGATGATGATTGACTATTCATTATCATTATCACTATTGGTAGAATAATGATGTGATTGTAAGTATGTCATGTTTATGTTTGTATGCTATTTATTTAATCATTTGGTTGTTAACAAATAGTTTAAACAATTTTTTTACCACACGGTTAACACTACAAACACCACATTAACTTTAATATTAAGTTATGCTGTTATGGTTAGTCACTTAGTCTACTAAGGCCTCCATTATGATTATTACTACAAACAAATTAAAATTCATAATTCCTCAACTTTACTGATTTACTGTGCCAGTGGGCCGAGTGGAATCATCAAATTAAAACTCATCTCATTGAAGAATCCAAACAAAGAAAGGTAGTTGCAGTCCCCATCATATCACTTACAACACATGCCAAAAGACATAAGGTCATTCGGCACCGAAAGTGAACACAATTGAACTGCCCTTCATCATAAAAAAGTAAGTAAAGTTCCCCCACACGCCAAGTGACGTATAGGGAATATCATATATGGTGTTAGTTACCATAAATTTTACAGATCTTCGGTACATGATTTTTGGGGTAATGTGGTCGGTATTATGCCTGTGCAGCTTTACTTTCCCAGAAAAAAATCCGGTACCCATTAAAGGCTGGGTGAACCCGGAATCCGTCGTTTGGGATCGAACCCTACCTTTTGTCCTTTGTAGTCCAGTTCAATAACCACTAACCTATCGCTGCTCCCTACCCTTCGTCATATACTATATCATCATTTGTTGTAAGCTATTGAAACACGATCTGGATGAAAAATACACCTCGTGGTGTGCACAGAGCACTAACTCAGTAGCTCCGACATCAAGCCGGAATTGAAATATGAGGAACCTGCAACGAGGAACACTTTTTAGACTGGGCCTCAATAGTTCTTGCCACCTATCCGCTATTTTGACTAGTATTCCAATGATGACATATATTGCAATCAACACAGAAAAAGCTATTGCACACACTATAGAGGATTTCAGCTCACATGCACATACTTCACTGCACTGGCGAAGATCCTAACAGTGGAACTTTTGGTCTATTTCACTTATTGGCATATTATAATATTAAGTTTCGTTCAACTACTTTGATTTAATTAGCCACGTAATGTAAGTCATAAGGATTTTTTGAATTAGTAAAGTTTACCTTTAAAGTACTAGTAAGTCAGTAGCCTCCATCAGTCATAGTTTCATAGTATAGAAAGTAAAAAAGAAGACTGGATTTCAGCGCCCCTAGACAGAAATGTAATGGACTCACACTTCACATATTTCCCTAATTTCTCGTGGACTCCCCACCTACGGCTACCTTCTCACCTATCCCAAGACTCACATTTCACCTACTTCCCCTCATTTCTCGTGGTCTCACCCCACTCACGGCTACATGTGTTTTATATTTTTGCTTTCTTCATTTCCAGGTAGAAGCTATAGCAAGCTTCAGCATTGTGACTGCACTGCTTAGGTAATTATTTTATTATTAAGAATTACATATTAAGCCTTCCATTTTCTTGTCAAAATTAATTGTGTGGTCCACTCTTTAAATAATGCATACTGGTTAAGTGTGGTATTCACCTAGAAATTTAGAACCTGTTATTTACAATGTTGTCCTGTATTGTTGCAAGGTTAGTTAAGTATTATTGATCAGGTGTCATTATCTGTAGGTGAGCTAAATGTATAAATTGTTGCATTTTTTATTTTAAATAAAATTAACAAATTATCATCAACACCATTTCTTAATTGTTGGAGGTTCATTGAGATGCGGGTGTTAGCAATCAGCATTTTCCATCTTACTCAACAGGAATAGCTACAAAAGAGTCCACAAATCCTAACTCTGCCCATTCTTTAATGTTATCCTCCCACATCTTCTTTTCGCTGTCTTCTTTCTTCATTGTTTTTCAATAAACAGCGACAGCATCTCCTCTATGAATAGCAGATGGTAAGCAGATTTTCCATGATAATAAGATACCATTGTAAGGGGAGTAAGTGGTGGGGTGTAACATACACTCCTAAAAGGTATAGTGACAGCTTTACAAGAATGGAACACAACAAAATACTGATGTTTCAGACTACATGCGACAGTCCTAAAAAAACAAGAACAACACAAGCGAACAACAAAATAAAGATAAACTCTACTACATCTAGGATGAGTGGGACAGGTAAGTCTAGGCACCATACCTTGTAGGAGTGTACATTACACACCACCACTTGCTCCTGCTACCAGCTTTACCATAGCACTGCAATTATTTGCCTGTTCCCTACCATTGTAAGGGATCTGTTCAGAGTGTACATTAGTCACTCTTAATTTTCCTAGCCTTTTCTGTGAATATGTTTTATCTGATGGTTTTGCTGTGCTCACATTTCTAAATTTGTATTTGTTTTTAGTCTGAACTTAGGGATAATTTGTTTAGGATTGATTTTATTACCTAAACTCATTCTCTACCATAGCAGTATTGAGATATTTTGATGGGAAAACACAACCTTTTTCTTGAAAAGTGTCAGTGTATTGATGGTACTGCTTAGAGATCTTTAGTGGTAACACAGCAGAATTCATTAGTTGTGGTATGGTTATTTCAAGAGCAGTCCATTATAGCTGTACGGACTTCCGTTTCCAAGATGGCGGATCTAGTCCACGTCCTCTCGATCGCTGCAGAAAATGCACCCAAGGTCTGATTAATTTCGGATCTTTATTGCACTTTTCTGCGTAAAAGTCAAAATGATGATATGCTTGATACATCTGTGTCGCTAAGGCGAGGTCGTAGGTCGACAACAGTCCGTTTTTTGACGAATCAAGTGTTGTGAGTGAGACATTCCTCCGTCTAGACTAGATCTGTGCTTTACGTCACATTAGTGCTGTTCAAGACCGTTATTGGGATTCTTTGACGCAAGTTATTTCCACGTTACACATTAATGTAAACCACTTCGTCAGTCGCAGTTTTGTCTCTTTGGGGAAGTTGCTTCGTGTTTTGTTCGTCGTAGACTGTTTACACTTGAGTAATCAGACATAAGTCTAAAGGTATCGAGATTATGAGTTTGGCGACATTGTGTCCTACGTCATCGTATTGGTTCCCTAAACCGGCCGTGCGCAAATCTTACGGTCTGCTGTTTGATGTGCAACAAGAATAATTTGACGACTGACTGTGTGTCTATATGTTCGGAATTGGAGTCATCAACGATGGCCTAACATCATCAAGTGCTACGATGATCATCATTTTCAAGAGGACGTGACTTACCGGTATATGGGGATAGGCGGCGGGAACAAATGAAGGCTATGCATGAAATGTGTTCCTTGTTGCAGTTTCCTCATATTACAAGTCGCATGTCTGTGTTAGTCACCTCTAGTGACTCGGGCAGATGGTGCTCGTAAACCTGGGAAGGCCGACCATCTAAGGGCAGAATCCCCCGACAGAAAAGATCAACTGCTGCCTTGCAGGAAGATTGGGGACAATCAAAGGCTAAGGAAAGCAAACCTGAAAAAATGCTGGCTGAAATCGGATGCACTGGGCCACTGGCGCAGAACACAGTGCAACGTATTAACGGGTGTTCAGTCAGAGTGGATCTGACAGACTCTAATTGTGATGTTCTGTCTGTGGGGGCGATCAACACACTTAGCCTGACAGCTGACTTCATATGAGAGTCTGGAATCCTTACTCTGATTGAGTCCTGAACGCAGAGAGAGAGAGAGAGAGATTATAGCTGTACAAATTTGTATCTGAATTATAGAAGGTTATAACTGTGAGGAAAAGCACTGGTGTTTCTGTTCCAAAGTCTGTGTCTTATTGTAGAGAAACAACTATACTTTATGCTCCCACAATAAGATATGCTATGTAGAGTTACCTTTAGTTAGAGTACATCAGGAGGTGATGATCCCATATCTAGCACTCTGACATCTCTATGTTACTGCTGGCCACACATTCATAATCAAAGCTATCATTTTGTTCATTTTTTTTTTTTAAATTGAACATTTGTTACAAGTTTTAATTTGATAGAAAGTACAGTTCAAGGTCATACAGTTTTGTCAACTCCAGGTTCACCAGTTATTGTCTGTGAATCCACAGCATCTTAGACTTAAATATGGAATACCAAACTAAGTGTTGTTATCTGCTTTCTTTCTGTATGTATACTCATCATATCATTTCGATAGTTTCATAAAATGAAATTTCGTTTAAGCAAAAAATATATATGTTCAGTTTTTCTCTTTTTTCTGTAGTCTCGTAGGTGCAGGCTCAGTGCTGGTATGCTCCATTTATCACAGACGTGTATTCTATCCTGAGGTCAGTGATTAACTTCTGTAACTAAACTGGTATATTGGTGATCATTTTACGTTTTGTGTAAAATAAAATATTTACTTTGAACTTTGGTTGAGCAAATTCTGACTTTATGATAAAAATATTATGTGTTAGTTTTATAACAGATGTGTTCCTGTTAACCCAGCTGTTGCTCGTGTTTTATAACAGATATTCTCCAGTTAACCCAACTGTTGCTCATGTTTCATAACAGATATTCTCCAGTTAACCAAACTGTTGCTCATGTTTCATAACAGATATTCTCCAGTTAACCCAACTGTTGCTCGTGTTTCATAACAGATATTCTCCAGTTAACCCAACTGTTGCTCGTGTTTCATAACAGATATTCTCCAGTTAACCCAAATGTTGCTCATGTTTCATAACAGATATTCTCCTGTTAACCCAACTGTTGCTCGTGTTTCATAACAGATATTCCCCTGTTAACCAAACTGTTGCTCATGTCTCATAACAGATATTCCCCTGTTAACCAAACTGTTGCTCATGTCTCATAACAGATATTCTCCAGTTAACCCAACTGTTGCTCATGTTTCATAACAGATATTCCCCTGTTAACGCAACTGTTGCTCATGTTTCATAACAGATATTCCCCTGTTAACCCAGCTATTGCGTATTACTTGTATTTAGATTTGACATCAGTGCACTTGTAGCAGATTATAAGTGACCATTCCAGCTTCATCAGCAGACATGAAATGTGACCAAGATAATGGTTACTGTAGCTTGCTGGTTGCAATGACACCTTGTTCACCTTTTGTAGATTTATCATTCCTACTTATTTAACGTTGTGTTCCAAATTGTCATAATCTGAGGACTGTGTCATTATGGGGACTACGACACCCATCCAGCTACTGAGCTGAGTGTGGTCAGTGACCCACAACTGACTATGCATCAGGATCTGCGATCAAAAGAGCTGATCAAGACTCTGCTGACAGTGGTTCCCCTGGAAACAGATTACCCAATCTGGCCAAGCAAGTTAGGGATCAAAGAGGAAAAGCAACCTGATACTCAAAAATGTAATGCTGAAGTCAAATTTGTTGGGTCGAAAGTTGCAAATAAATCACAACACAATGCATCTGCACCCATTTAATGCCATTTGGTAAAAACATGTATTCATTTCTTTAGTAGCCTTTAGGTGGATGCTAGAAAGTGGAAAAAAAGGTGTTATTATTACCCATTATCAACTACCATGCCTACTAGTATGTGTGATCTTGTCTCTACACAGCTTTCTGTCTCAACAGTTATCGTTTCTGTTGTTGACTTCCTACCAGAGCACTTTTTAAGACTGTCTGGCATATTTTCTCTCTGTGTTCATCAATCTATTTTTCCTCTCTCATTTCCACTTATCACAACACAATATATTATAACTGTTTCTTGCTGATTACATGGCCAAACAAATAATGAAATGTATCCTCTGCTGCTGCTAATAAGATTTCATTTACCTTGGCCTCTTTTAGAACAACCTCCTCTTTTAGAACATCCCCCTCTTTTAGAACATCCTCCTCTTTTAGAACATCCCCCACTTTTAGAACAACCTCCTCTTTTAGAACATCCCCCACTTTTAGAACAACCTCCTCTTTTAGAACATCCCCCACTTTTAGAACAACCTCCTCTTTTAGAACACCCCCCACTTTTAGAACACCCCCCTCTTTTAGAACACCCCCCACTTTTAGAACAACCTCCTCTTTTAGAACATCCCCCACTTTTAGAACAACCTCCTCTTTTAGAACATCCCCCACTTTTAGAACAACCTCCTTTTAGAACACCCCCACTTTTAGAACACCCCCCACTTTTAGAACAACCTCCTCTTTTAGAACATCCCCCACTTTTAGAACAACCTCCTCTTTTAGAACATCCTCCTCTTTTAGAACATCCTCCTCTTTTAGAACAACCTCCTCTTTTAGAACATCCCCACTTTTAGAACAACCTCCTCTTTTAGAACATCCCCACTTTTAGAACAACCTCCTCTTTTAGAACATCCTCCTCTTTTAGAATACCCCGTCTTTTAGAACATCCTCCTCTTTTAGAACATCCTCCTCTTTTAGAATACCCCCGTCTTTTAGAACATCCTCCTCTTTTAGAACACCCCCTCTTTTAGAACATCCCCCTCTTATAGAACACCCCCCTCTTTTAGAACATCCCCCTCTTTTAGAACATCCCCCTCTTTTAGAACATCCTCCTCTTTTAGAACTCCCCCCTCTTATAGAACATCCCCCTCTTTTAGAACATCCCCCTCTTTTAGAACATCCCCCTCTTTTAGAACTCCCCCTCTTATAGAACATCCCCCTCTTTTAGAACATCCCCCTCTTTTAGAACATCCCCCTCTTTTAGAACTCCCCCCTCTTATAGAACATCCCCCTCTTTTAGAACATCCCCCTCTTTTAGAACATCCCCCTCTTTTAGAACACCCCCTCTTTTAGAACATCCTCCTCTTTTAGAACTCCCCCCTCTTTTAGAACATCCTCCTCTTTTAGAACACCCCCCTCTTTTAGAACATCCTCCTCTTTTAGAACACCCCCCTCTTTTAGAACATCCCCCTCTTTTAGAACACCCCCTCTTTTAGAACATCCTCCTCTTTTAGAACACCCCCCTCTTTTAGAACATCCCCCTCTTTTAGAACACCCCCTCTTTTAGAACATCCTCCTCTTATAGAACATCCCCCTCTTTTAGAACATCCCCTCTTTTAGAACATCCCCCTCTTTTAGAACTCCCCCTCTTTTAGAACATCCCCCTCTTTTAGAACACCCCCTCTTTTAGAACTCCCCCTCTTTTAGAACATCCCCCTCTTTTAGAGCATCCCCCTTTTTTAGATCATCCCCTCTTTTAGAACACCCCCTCTTTTAGAACACCCCCCTCTTTTAGAACACCCCCCTCTTTTAGAACATCCCCCTCTTTTAGAACATCCCCCTCTTTTAGAACACCCCCCTCTTTTAGAACATCCCCCTCTTTTAGAACATCCCCTCTTTTAGAACATCCCCCTCTTTTAGAACTCCCCCCTCTTTTAGAACTCCCCCCTCTTTTAGAACACCCCCCTCTTTTAGAACATCCCCCTCTTTTAGAACATCCCCCTCTTTTAGAGCATCCCCCTTTTTTAGATCATCCCCCTCTTTTAGAACATCCCCCTCTTTTAGAGCATCCCCCTTTTTTAGAACATCCCCCTCTTTTAGAGCATCCCCCTTTTTAGAGCATCCCCCTTTTTTAGAACATCCCCCTCTTTTAGAACTCCCCCTCTTTTAGAACACCCCCCTCTTTTAGAACATCCCCCTCTTTTAGAACATCCCCCTCTTTTAGAGCATCCCCCTTTTTTAGAACATCCCCCTCTTTTAGAACTCCCCCCTCTTTTAGAACACCCCCCTCTTTTAGAACATCCCCCTCTTTTAGAACATCCCCCCTCTTTTAGAGCATCCCCCTTTTTTAGATCATCCCCCTCTTTTAGAACATCCCCCTCTTTTAGAGCATCCCCCTTTTTTAGATCATCCCCCTCTTTTAGAACATCCCCCTCTTTTAGATCACCCCCCTCTTTTAGAACATCCCCCTCTTTTAGAGCATCCCCCTTTTTAGATCATCCCCTCTTTTAGAACATCCCCCTCTTTTAGAACACCCCCTCTTTTAGAACATCCCCCTCTTTTAGAACACCCCCCTCTTTTAGAACACCCCCTCTTTTAGAACATCCCCCTCTTTTAGAGCATCCCCCTTTTTTAGATCATCCCCTCTTTTAGAACATCCTCCTTATTCTTTTTTCAGTTGTCATGGTATTCTCAAACATTCTTCTTTAAACTGAGATCTGTTGGTTGTTCATTAATCACTTTAATGCCAAAATTGGTTCTACCAAACACTGAATGAATAATTCATATTCTTACTTTTTTGTACAAAATTGTTTGCCTAATAACTTTTTGGGAGCCACGATAGCTCAGTGGTTAGTGAACTGGACTACAAAGGACAAGAGGTAGGGTCCGATCCCAAACGATGGCTTCCGGGTTCACCCAGCCTTTAATGGGTACCAGATTTTTTTTCTGGGAAAGTAAAGCGGCACGGGCGTAATACCAACCACATTACCCCAAAAATCATGTGCCGAAGGTCTGTAAAATTTATGGTCACTAACACCATATTCCCTATACACCACTTTGCGTGACGGGGAGGGGGGGTAACTTTACTTTTTTTTTTAAAATAACTTTTTCATTTTTTGGAATGCAGCCTTTGCCTAAGCTATACTACACCTCTGTTGTAAAATAATTGTTATTCTATTGTATGTGTACATACACAATGAAAGAAATTAGATTAGCAATTACTTGAAGAAACCTTGATTAAATATGGAAATAAAAATGACTAAGCACAGAAACAAAGCTCAGGATTTTCAAATCAGATGTATTATTCACTCTTACTTATGCATGCAAGAGCTGAAAAACAACTAAAGAAATAGAAAATAAAATGGATGGGTTTGAAAACCTTTATCTGAGGAAAATACTTTGTATACCATGGAATGAAATCAAGACTGGTGCAGAAATAATAAAGCATCCAAAAATATCATCTATAATCATGAGAAGAAATTGTGTGGTCATATGTTGGCCATGTGATGAGAAGAGACAACAAGCAAATCCCAAAACAAGCCCTCAAATGGGAACCAGAGGGTAAAAGAAAAAGATACCAACCTAGAGAAACACTAACAAGAACACTAAAACAAGAGGCAGTAATGACAGGCATCAGCTCCTTTGCTGAGATTAAGCGGCTTGCCCAGAACAGAGACGTGTTACAAGATACAATGCTGGACCTGTGCAGGCTCTGACACTTGATAAGAAAGATCATCGAAAATGGAGCTAGAATTTCTGCACTATATGCCATCTTCAGCTTTGAAAGGACAAGATATATATATATATATTTATAGTGAATCAATTCAGAGGAAGAAGTATGTTTACAGCACTCGGAAAAAATGACAAATAATCAACAACAGAAAAAGAATAATATATGGACTGAAGCAGGATCAAACCTGTACTCAGTGGCACAGCACCTTGCCACGAAAAGCCAAATGCTAGGGAACACTGCCACTCAGCTAACTAAACTAGCTATTATTTATATATATATATATATATATATATATATATATATATATATATATATATATATATATATATATATATATGTATACATGAGGAACAAGCTAGATAACCAGTGTTAGTTTATCTAGAGTTACATTGTAAATGATAATTGTTTCTTGTAACATTTTTCCTTGTCCCTAGGTATTCCCAACATTTCATCTAGCCGTGGCGGACCTGTTGGCTTCCTTGTCTGTTATAATCAGTTCAGTATTATTATTGAGTGACAAGTCTGGCAGCAGTGGAACAGGAGTGGCTTGTACCACATTCTCAAGTTTAATCACAGTAAGCCAATCCTTAAGGATAGCTGGAATTTAAAATCAATCAGTTGTATCACTGAAATGATGTTTTCATTTCATAATATATATATATACATATAACATATATATAGTATTTTACTGTAGTTTTGTTTTATGGAAATTGAATGAAAAATTCAGTTGAGTTTAGTCAACAGGTCATTCTCATTGCATATCAGACAAGTCCATAAGTGTTCCCATCTCTTCCATGGTGTATTCCTCAAGGTACAGTAACTAATGACACTGGTGTTCAATTGGTTACGGTCATCTACTTGCTTTATTTTTATATATATTTAAGCTCACTAATTTTCACATATTATCTACTCCGATATGTAACACATCTCTCTTTCCTTTCATCATTTCATCTCTTATTCCTCTTATTTCTTCCTGATTTACTTGGTCTGCTCATCCTAGATGTAGTAAGTTTTTTTTTTTTCTTGTTTTCGGAGGAAGGCCGCATGTAGGCCGAAATGTCAGTATTTTGTTATGTTCCTTTTTTTTTTTGTAAAGCTGTCACCATAACTTGTAGGAGTGTACGTTACACCTCACTACTTACTCCTGCTAACAGCTTTACTGGAGCGCTACAATTATTTGCCTGTTCCCTTGAAAAATTACACCTGGACTATATAATCTATATTACGATCCACTTAATTTGCAACATTTAATCTCTCTTATTAACATTTTGAATCTATACAGCAATACAATTGACTAATTTCTGTGAGTAAAAGTAAAAGCCATAATTTTTTTCAGCGCTTCATTTTTATGAAAATTGTATGACAAGTAGATCTAGGTTTTTCTGCTCATGGCATCAGTGTTTATAAGTGATATACTATATAACGATCCGCTTAATGCACAACATTTAATCTCTCACATTAACATTGTGAATCTATATTTATTTATACAACAATACAATTTAATAATCTCTGTAAGTAAAAGTGAAAATTATAATTTTTTTGAGTGCTTCAATTTTGAAAAAAAATTGTTTTTTAAGTAGATCTATATTATTATGCTTGCGGCACCAGTTAAAGCGAAAGTCATAAACACTTAGCTATAAAGTAGCTGTTGCTATTTAGCAAATTTGTGAGATGAACTGAAACATCAGACCCGGCAATGTTGGTGGCATTTTATAAAACATTAACTGTTTTTATAGCATGAAGGCGGGATGGCTCATGTAGACAGCAGTCCTGAATGTAGGTTAGAAAATTCAGACTATTTGGCATTGAAAGTATCTAATTTTCATCATAGAAGGGCCTCATTTGTGTCATTGTGACCTAGGTCATTTCAGCTAAAGAGCATGCCCCGAACAGCTGTGCTGGAAACAGACTAATCAGTCTGGCCATGTTAAAGTTTGATGTGTTAGGCTTAAAGGTACAGATATCTCCACTTTATCCAGACCAATTTAGTCACATATAAAATGTCAGTATTTTAAGTACCTACTATAAATGTTTAACATGTAAAGTTCAAATTTATGTTAAAATGTCTTCAAATCTGTGTTCAATAGAATGTTTATATGAAAAACATAATTGAATGATATGCAAAATTTATTAATTTAAAAATATTATATTCACAATTTGTAAAAAAAAAAAAAAAAAAGGAGTGAAAGTTAATTTGCAGAAAAATCTAAAAGTACCTTTTTACAGATCTTGCCATACTGTTGCATTCCCTGGTCCTCAAAATATCCTTTTTAAGTGTTTGATCTATGATTGATTGCAACTTATTGTAAACTCATCAATGTGTTTGTTCGTAGCAACACTTCAATGTTGAAACATAGACTTGCATGATTAATATTTAGTGGGCTAGATTTGGAAGGTATGGCACACAGTCTACTCTGACATTGCTTTACTTTTTTTGCTGCAAAATAAATCTGTGAATACAAAAATGTTGTGGTGATACTTCTGTAACAGATGGAGACATCTGGGGTAGGCTTATTTTGAGGTGTGATCATTGCAGAACTCGCTCTGATGTGTTAGATGCATAACAGATAGATTTCCATTCATAATTCATTTAACTGTTTCTGTACATTTATCCACTCCATTCATAATTCATTTAACTCTTTCTGTACATTTATCCACTCCATTCATAATTCATTTAACTCTTTCTGTACATTTATCCACTCCATTCATAATTCATTTAACTCTTTCTGTACATTTATCCACTCCATTCATAATTCATTTAACTCTTTCTGTACATTTATCCACTCCATTCATAATTCATTTAACTCTTTCTGTACATTTATCCACTCCATTCATAATTCATTTAACTCTTTCTGTACATTTATCCACACTGCGCCAAGCTGATTTTGGCCATGGCCTTGTACGTTTTGCCGCATAGTGCATCACTCTCAATTTGATTAGTGTGAACCATCATCAAACCATATTTTTTTTTTACATGTCTTGTATCATCTTGGTATTGGTTAAATCTAATTCCTTGTTCAATTATCTAAAAATTAATATATAATATGTTATGTGTTACAACAATATAAATGTGTAGATTGATTCTTAAAACCATGAAACATTTTGTCTCTGAAATCTCTTCCGTTGCATTGATAAAAAGCTTCAGAACGGAAAGAGTTAATAAATATAGTATAACAACAGGTGTAATGAAACATTTTCCCTTTTGTAGAGTTATGATCCATCATGGTATAGCTCTACAAGCTGCAATCATCATGTTGTGTCTGTATGGCAAACCCTACTCGACTTCAGACAGGAAACTTCAGACACATTTGCCTTTATTCTCACTGATAAAATTTACCGGTCTACTGCCAAGTCTTGTGTGCCAAGAGGATGTAACAAACCACAACTTTAGGCTCATCACACACTTAAGAGCACTAGCTGGTTCATGCACCACCATCATGATTTCACTCGCATATCTCTTAAGAAGCTTTATAATTTTCACTGCAGGTTCCTTCAAAGCATGCTTGTTAAATCATTCATTACCATGAGCTCTTGAGTAACTAGGGTAGTTGATCCAACACAAGTTCTTGAAGGTCTGAGACCTCCAAATGTTTTATCCACTCATACAGAGCTTTTTATTCTTAACTTTACAAAAGAATGGATCAAGAGTATAACACAGTAACTGATCTCTTGTAAGGGACTCTCTGTAAGCTATAGCTCAGTGCATGGAATGGACCAAGAGTATAACATAGTAACTGATCTCTTGTAAGGGACTCTCTGTAAGCTATAGCTCAGTGCATGGAATGGACCAAGAGTATAACACAGTAAGTGATCTCTTGTAAGGGACTTTCTGTAAGCTATAGCTCAGTGCATGGAATGGACCAAGAGTATAACACAGTAACTGATCTCTTGTAAGGGACTTTCTGTAAGCTATAGCTCAGTGCATGGAATGGACCAAGAGTATAACACAGTAACTGATCTCTTGTAAGGGACTTTCTGTAAGCTATAGCTCAGTGCATGGAATGGACCAAGAGTATAACACAGTAACTGATCTCTTGTAAGGGACTTTCTGTAAGCTATAGCTCAGTGCATGGAATGGACCAAGAGTATAACATAGTAACTGATCTCTTGTAAGGGACTTTCTGTAAGCTATAGCTCAATGCATGGAATGGACCAAGAGTATAACATATGGTTATGGTTATGGTTATGGAAGGTCCCAGTATCCCTGCAAATGAATTAAAATCCATAATTGCTCAATCACCCGTGCCAGTGGAATCATAAAAATTATTATCTCATCTCCCAAACAAAGAAAGGTAGCTGTAGTCCCCATTATAGCAGTCTCAGCACATGCCAAAAGGTAAACAATTAGAATATTGAAACACGATTTAAAACAGATGAAACGCACAGCTTACGGTGTGCACAGAGCACTTAACTTAGTAGCTCCTGCAACAAGCTGGACTTGGAATATGAGTAAACTGCAACAAGGAACACTTTTCAGACATAGCCTTTAATGGTTCCTGCCGCCTATCCACAATATTGACCAGAAGTTTCAGTATAACATAATAACCAATCTCTAGAAAAGGATTCTCTATAAGCTATAGCTCAGTGCATGGAATGGACCAAGAGTACAACACAGTAAGTGATCTCTCATAAGGGACTCTCTATAAGCTACCTCAATACATTGGTTCTAACTTGTTTAAAATACCTTCTCAAGCTGAAGATAATTAACATAGAACCCCTGATTTGTTTGGTGATGATTTTATCTATTTTTCTAGTAGAGAATCAACATTTAAATCTGACCCCATCAGATGATAAAATTACATTATTCTCACAAGAATTTACATTAACCACCCCAGGTTAATCTTGGCCACTTTCAAGACCTCTCTTCCTGTAAAACCATTCTCTGTATGCCTTCCAAAAACAGTAATAATAGTTTATAATCATATCTTGAGTGTGTAGGGTTCCCCCTTTGATTATAATATCAACTGAAGATTTCAATCAGATATTTCTCTTGGCCTGTGCCATCCCTAAAAAGTTTATTCTAATCCTCTTGTCTTTGAGGACAACTGTGTTGTGATTAAGTTGGTTTCTCTTGCCTTTGATGACAACTGTGTTGTGATTAAGTTGGTTTCTCTTGTCTTTGAGGACAACTGTGTTGTGATTAAGTTGGTTTCTCTTGTCATCAGATACCATGACAGAGTATTTGACTTGGACCAAAACAGGTCTAGATTTTATATCTGTCAGTTCAAGGTTACAGTTCATTTTCATGATGAGGTCATTTCTAGTGCAGCCTATGACAACCAATGCTGTTTGAATATCACTAAAGAACTCAGGACTGACTGGGATCTGTTTAATTTTCATTCCTGGACACTCGGGTGTAAAAGGAAATGAATGAGTTGAAATAAATCTAGCTGGAACAGCTGCATTGGATGATGACGGACATGCAATGGACTAGGCTGACATTTTGATTACTCTCAGGGAGTTAGGGCAAGCTAGTGTGTTTCAAACAGTAGTCTTGAATCTATAACCATGTCTAGACTTACACAAACATCAGGTCAAAACAGGAAATGCCAGAAAGGAGACACAGAAGAATAACAGATCAACACAGAACTGGAGTCATCAGTCTCCACACACTGAGGGACATACTGGTAAGGAGATCTGAGCCCTTATGGATGTATCTAATGTGCCATGAGGATGATCCATCAACTAAACTAAACTATTTTGAATATGTTGTAACTGCTGAGCAATGTAAGAATGAGCAACCCATAATCCTTCACAGACAGGGTGTGTACAGTCAATTAAATAGCACACACACCAAAAATAGAGTATACTCTTTTATAGGTCAGTAGTCATATTGCTTTGCTTTATACACGACTGATAGCCTTCATAAGCTTTGTAATCAAATATTCTTGGGCTTTGGCAGGTTGTCCTTATTATCCTGTGTATGTGAGGATATGACAAGTATTTTCCAAATCTATAATACAACAATCTGTTATTTTTTCGTTCATCAGCTTTCACCTCTGGCGAAGTCCTTAGAGACTAGGAACTGATTTTTGCGTGTTTATCTGTTGTTATTCCCTGGCAGCCATGTGCACAGGGGTCCCTCACCACACAGGCAGATAACTCCATCTTCGAAGGTACTCATATTATTTCCATCCATGAGTAATTGATGATTCAAGCTGGGACTCGCTGTTGAGACCAAGGGTGATTGTCGCAGAAATCACTAATGAAAATCCCAACAGGTTCAGCTGGGATTTAATCTAACAACCTCTCTGTCTAGAGGCCGGCGTCTTGCCTTGAGATCAACCAGTCCTCCTAATCTGTTATTTTAAAATTATAAATATAAAAATTGCTTAATATAAAAAAATATGAAATGGATTTTGTATTGTCTTCAGGATTAACTGTAGTCACAGGACAGGTTTTGTATGATAAAGTGTCTATTTAAGGGAATTATTGTTTATAATAATTTAGATGATGATTCAATGAATTTACCTTTTTATACAAATTGTTGATCCACAGAGTTTTTACATGACTACATTTCTTCTAACACTAGTGTATGCACTAGAAGTATTGCTTCGGTTCAGGAGGAGGCTGAAAGAGGGCTCAAGTTTAGACTCTTTATTGGTGAGTTGGTCTACATTTCCTCTTACTATGTATGTTACTAAGTTTGTTAATTATTTTTCTTCATGAAATAGATTAGTCAACAAGTTTAAGAAATCTAGACTTGGAGATAATGATCTTATTTGCCTTTGTGGTCAGTCTTCAGCAAATGCAGAACATGGTATTATGTCCTGCAGTCTGTAACAGCCAGTGTGAGGTGAATTCTGGTAAACAGACACATCTCTGAATGAAAACAAGACTTTGGCCCACTAGAGAAGTTGTGGACCACAGTGCAGTATATTGAGGAAATCATCATTGATGTCTGATATTCTGAACAGAAGAGCAAAGAAGATAATGGAGTTTTGTTTTAATGATGTTGATTCTTTGACTAAAACTGAATTTTCATTTTGATAACTTGATGTTGGATTGTATTGAAATTATTCATCAATGTCCTTTTTAACACATTCGTTACCAAGGAGTATAACACGCTGTGGCCACACTGTTTTTCTAAATTAAAAAAAAAGTTAAGTTTGAAATAATGAAAATTGATCTAAAACATGTACTTTGTTGGGACAATTTGTTCATGAAGTTGGAATAAGGGGATTACAAGGCTTTAGCGGAACTAATTCAGAAATCATTGATAAATTAAAAGCTGCAAATCGTTGCTTTTGGGCTCAGCATGGCAGCTTATATAGCCGCATTTTGTGACTCATTTGGAATGTGTTAAATGTAGACGATGAAGAGAAAGAGGTAGATGAAAGTAGCTGATTCCCTTCACAACTTAGTTTTCATTTATTTATTTTAAGTCTTGTTGATTAGTTTATGTCAACACATTTGTAACTATTTTACTTTCAGTTTCATTAAGTTTATTTCCATTTATTTGCCTCTTGTTTTGTATCTTTTTTTTCTAGGTTTCTGCTGTTAGCAGTCGTCCAATGTTCTTTGCATATGCCATTTCTTGGTAAGAGTAATATTTGTCAGTCACAGATTTTTATTTAATGTTACCTTGGATTTATTGTAAAGGAATTTTTAGATGTACAAGGGAAACAAAATGAGCCAGAATGCAAAAAAATAAATATTTCAGATATTGAAATTAATTCATTTCATAATACCTATATTTTGAAATATTGTTCTGAAGTATCTTTTAGGGATCTAACATTTGAATTTTTTGTATTTGTCTATCACAGTCAACATGTTATACTTCGACCAAAGTTAATTACTGGGGAGCCGCGATAGCTCAGTGGTTAATGAACTGGACTACAAAGGACAAGAGGTAGGGTTCGATCCCAACCGACTGCTTCTGGTTCACCCAGCCTTTAATGGGTACCGGATTTTTTTCTGGGAAAGTAAAGCGGCACGGGCGTAATACCAACCACATTACCCCAAAAATCATATGCCGTAGGTTTGTAAAATTTACGGTCACTAACACCATATTCCCTATACGCCACTTGGCGTGACGGGGGTACTCTACTTTTTTTTTTTTTTTTAAAGTTAATTACTTGTCTTGAGTAAGACTGCAAATCTATTTTTTTAATTTGATAATTGTAAACAGTAGAGATATCCTGATATAATGGCCTGTAGAAGATAATTATGGTGAGCATAGTTCTAGATAAATGACAGAGAAGAAGACCTAGAATAAGGTGAGTGCAAGATATCACAGATGAGTTATGATTGACTGCTGCAGATGATAGACATCTCATGCAGGACAGAGAAAGCATTGAAGTAGCTGTCATGGGAGCCGAGTGTCAACAGACAAGTTAGATGATGATGGAAAGATCTTTGTGGAGTGTAGGACCTCCACTGGTAAAAATATCCCATAGCATTTATAGCTTTTGTGAAGTGTCTTGATTGTAATAGGTGACATGAACGCTAAAGTAGGAAATCATGGCTTAGGAAAAAGAAATGACAGAGGAGAAAGATTAAAACAATTTTGTGTAGAAAACAGGCTGATAATATGTAACACCTTTGAGCAAGAGAAAAGGAAATTATACACATGGAAAAGCCATGGAGATAGGAAGAGGAATCAAATAGACTATATAATGATAAAAGACAGATTCCGTAATAGCGTCAAGAAAGCCAAAACCTATCCAGGAGCAGATATTAATTCAGATCACAATCCTGTAATGATTAAAATGAAAATAAAACTAAAGAGAAACAAACAAAAGACTAATATATCAATACCAATTGATATAACAGCTTTAAGTCAAAAAGATGTCAAAGAAACTTATACAATACAAGTAAAGAACACATAAGAAGCTGCTAGAAGAAGTGATTGAACAATACAGAAGAGAAAATCCTGATGAAAAAGTTACAACCAAATGACAATGCATAAAAAACAGCATACAGGAATCCTGTGATACCTTACCCAAAAAGGAAAGTAACAAAAAAACAAAAATGGATAACTGACACCATCTTAGAAAAAAATGGATGAAAGAAGACAAGCGAAGAACACTGCCAGATACAAGGAAATTGATAATGAAATACGCAAAATGGCAAAAGAAGACTGGCTCAACCAAAGATGTCTAGAAGTCGAAACTATGGAAAGTAAACAAAATTTAAGAGGGATGCACACGGAAATAAAGAGAATGACTAATAAAAACAAAAAAGCTGCAGGAAGCGGATGTATTGCACACAAAGAAGGAAGACTGCTAACAGACAACAAAGATATAATTGATAGATGACAGGAATATATAACAGATTTATATTTATGACGGGACAAAATGGACAAAAAACCATTTATAAAATGTACGTCAAGCTATAAAATCTTAAAATCTGAAGTGGAAAAAGCTATAAAAACAATGAAAAAGGGAAAGGCAGCAGGACCTGACAATATACAGATAGAGATGATACAGACGCTAGAAGATTTTGGCATTGAGGTGATCACAGACATATGCAATGACATATACCATACAGGATACATACCAAATGAACTAAAAACATCAACTTTCATTGCATTGGGCCTCCACTAGTAAAATTATCCTAGAGCATTTACAGCCTTTGTGGAGTGTAGGACCTCCACTAGTAAAATTATCCTAGAGCATTTATAGCCTTTGTGGAGTTTAGGACCTCCACTGTTATAGGTATCCCATAACATTAACAGCTTTTTTGGCACCTCTTTTGGGGTTACATGGCCCAGTACTGTCTCTCCCTGGATGTCTGTTTAAATAATTGTACTCATGATCATTTCTTCTTCTTCTTCTTTCCTTCCTCATCTGCCTTTCAGCGTCAAGGGGAGATATAATTTGCGGTCTTTTGCTCTTCTTTTTGCCTCTGCTGCTCTTATGTTTCCTAGTGTTTCTAATATTCCATCGACCCATCTTTTTCGTAGTCGACCCTTGGGTCTGGTGTTCTCACAACGTTTGTTGAAGGCTCGTTGTGTTGTGTTTTGTTCTTTCTGCCTTGTCACGTGGCCAAACCATTTTATCTGTTGTTTCCTTATATATTCTGTGGCGGGGGCTATTATTTCTGCTCTGTGTAGGTCCTATACTCCACAAAGGCGGGGGGATCATTTCTGGTTAAAAAAAATTAGCATATATTGAGTTCATATTGTATGGGTATTTTCCAATGGTTATGTACATTCAAAATTAATAACAAGTAACTTGTGAAATTATTTCATTGAAACCCAGACAATACTAAGGATCTTATTCGTCTTTCTTTCCTCATTTGCCTTTCAGCATTATAATTTTCAGAGATATTATTTACATCTTTTTGCTCCTCACTTGGCTCCTGCTGCTGTTATATTTCCTAGTGTTTCTAATATTCCATCAGTCAATCTTTTTCATGATCATTATTTGAGTTTGGCATACTTGTAATGATTATTAAAGGCTTGTTGTTTTGTGTTTTGGTTTTTTTGTCTCATCATGTGGCCAAACCATTTTATCTATTGTTTCTTTATGTATTCTATGGCGGGAATTATTCCTACCTTTTTTTCTCAGTTCTTAATTTTTCATTTTAATGCTCAAACTGTTTCTTGTCATACATCTAACACATTTCATCTTGGTAGTGCCTATTTTTCTAATTGTTCTTGAGTCTAGAGTCCAGGTCTGGTTTTTGTAGCATAAAGGCACCCATGTTTCCTTAAGTGTTAGTGTTACTAGGGACAACTTTAATAATTTATTATTTTGAAACTATTTGAAATGCTTAGTTATTTGTTTATTTTCTTGTCCTATGTTTAACAACAGGTTAGCTCCACTGATCTTGGCAGTGGTTGTGATTATAAGAACCTACAATGAAGTCAAGCATGTACAGAAAATTCAGATTTGTTCATTGTAAGTACTTGAACATATCATGCTAACAAAGCTCTGTTTACATATATGGAAGATCTGTGAAAATGGTCAGGTTTTTTAACATTTATTTAGACTCACTGTGCACCACTTCTCAGAGTGACATCAGCTTACAGCATCGGCTAATGTCACTCTGTACCACTTCTCAGAGTGACATAAGCTTACAGCATCAGGGAATGTCACTGTGCACCACTTCTCAGAGTGACATCAGCTTACAGCATCAGGGAATGTCACTGTACACCACTTCTCAGAGTGACATCAGCTTACAGCATCAGGGAATGTCACTTCTCAGAGTGACATCAGTTTACAGCATCAGGGAATGTCACTGTGCACCACTTATCAGAGTGACATAAGCTTACAGCATCAGGGAATGTCACTGTGCACCACTTCTCAGAGTGACATAAGCTTACAGCATCAGGGAATGTCACTGTGCACAACTTATCAGAGTGACATAAGCTTACAGCATCAGGGAATGTCACTGTGCACCACTTATCAGAGTGACATAAGCTTACAGCATCAGGGAATGTCACTGTGTACCACTTCTCAGAGTGACGTCAGCTCCATTCTCAGGGAATGTCACTGTGTACCACTTATCAGAGTGATATCAGCTTACAGCATCAGGGAATGTCACTGTGTACCACTTATCAGAGTGATATCAGCTTACAGCATCAGGGAATGTCACTGTGCACCACTTATCAGGGTGACATAAGCTTACAGCATCAGGGAATGTCACTGTGTACCACTTATCAGAGTGATATCAGCTTACAGCATCAGGGAAGGTCACTGTGTACCACTTATTAGAGTGACGTCAGCTACATTCTCAGGGAAGGTCACTGTGTACCACTTATCAGAGTGATGTCAGCTCCATTCTCAGGGAATGTCACTGTGTACCACTTATCAGAGTGATATCAGCTCCATTCTCAGGGAATGTCACTGTGTACCACTTATCAGAGTGATGTCAGCTCCATTCTCAGGGAATGTCACTGTGTACCACTTATCAGAGTGATATCAGCTTACAGCATCAGGGAATGTCACTGTGTACCACTTATCAGAGTGATGTCAGCTCCATTCTCAGGGAATGTCACTGTGTACCACTTATCAGAGTGATATCAACTTACAGCATCAGGGAATGTCACTGTGTACCACTTATCAGAGTGATGTCAGCTCCATTCTCAGGGAATGTCACTGTGTACCAATATCAGAGTGATATCAGCTTACAGCATCAGGGAATGTCACTGCACCACTTATCAGAGTGACGTCAGCTCCATTCTCAGGGAATGTCACTGTGTACCACTTATCAGAGTGACGTCAGCTCCATTCTCAGGGAATGTCACTGTGTACCACTTATCAGAGTGACGTCAGCTCCATTCTCAGGGAATGTCACTGTGTACCACTTATCAGAGTGATATCAGCTTACAGCATCAGGGAATGTCACTGTGTACCACTTATCAGAGTGATGTCAGCTCCATTCTCAGGGAATGGCACTGTGTACCACTTATCAGAGTGATATCAGCTTACAGCATCAGGGAATGTCACTGTGCACCACTTCTCAGAGTGACATAAGCTTACAGCATCAGGGAATGTCACTTCTCAGAGTGACATCAGCTTACAGCATCAAGGAATGTCACTGTGCACCACTTCTCAGAGTGACATCAGCTTACAGCATCAGGGAATGTCACTGTACACCACTTCTCAGAGTGACATCAGCTTACAGCATCAGGGAATGTCACTTCTCAGAGTGACATCAGTTTACAGCATCAGGGAATGTCACTGTGCACCACTTATCAGAGTGACATAAGCTTACAGCATCAGGGAATGTCACTGTGCACCACTTCTCAGAGTGACATAAGCTTACAGCATCAGGGAATGTCACTGTGCACAACTTATCAGAGTGACATAAGCTTACAGCATCAGGGAATGTCACTGTGCACCACTTATCAGAGTGACATAAGCTTACAGCATCAGGGAATGTCACTGTGTACCACTTCTCAGAGTGACGTCAGCTCCATTCTCAGGGAATGTCACTGTGTACCACTTATCAGAGTGATATCAGCTTACAGCATCAGGGAATGTCACTGTGTACCACTTATCAGAGTGATATCAGCTTACAGCATCAGGGAATGTCACTGTGCACCACTTATCAGGGTGACATAAGCTTACAGCATCAGGGAATGTCACTGTGTACCACTTATCAGAGTGATATCAGCTTACAGCATCAGGGAAGGTCACTGTGTACCACTTATTAGAGTGACGTCAGCTACATTCTCAGGGAAGGTCACTGTGTACCACTTATCAGAGTGATGTCAGCTCCATTCTCAGGGAATGTCACTGTGTACCACTTATCAGAGTGATATCAGCTCCATTCTCAGGGAATGTCACTGTGTACCACTTATCAGAGTGATGTCAGCTCCATTCTCAGGGAATGTCACTGTGTACCACTTATCAGAGTGATGTCAGCTCCATTCTCAGGGAATGTCACTGTGTACCACTTATCAGAGTGATATCAGCTTACAGCATCAGGGAATGTCACTGTGTACCACTTATCAGAGTGATGTCAGCTCCATTCTCAGGGAATGTCACTGTGTACCAATATCAGAGTGATATCAGCTTACAGCATCAGGGAATGTCACTGCACCACTTATCAGAGTGACGTCAGCTCCATTCTCAGGGAATGTCACTGTGTACCACTTATCAGAGTGACGTCAGCTCCATTCTCAGGGAATGTCACTGTGTACCACTTATCAGAGTGATATCAGCTTACAGCATCAGGGAATGTCACTGTGTACCACTTATCAGAGTGATGTCAGCTCCATTCTCAGGGAATGGCACTGTGTACCACTTATCAGAGTGATATCAGCTTACAGCATCAGGGAATGTCACTGCACCACTTATCAGAGTGACGTCAGCTCCATTCTCAGGGAATGTCACTGTGTACCACTTATCAGAGTGATATCAGCTTACAGCATCAGAGAATGTCACTGTGCACCACTTATCAGAGTGACATAAGCTTACAGCATCAGGGAATGTCACTTCTCAGAGTGACATCAGCTTACAGCATCAAGGAATGTCACTGTGCACCACTTCTCAGAGTGACATAAGCTTACAGCATCAGGGAATGTCACTGTGCACCACTTCTCAGAGTGACATAAGCTTACAGCATCAGGGAATGTCACTGTGCACCACTTCTCAGAGTGACATCAGCTTACAGCATCAGGGAATGTCACTGTGCACCACTTCTCAAAGTGACATCAGCTTACAGCATCAGGGAATGTCACTGTGCACCACTTATCAGAGTGATATCAGCTTACAGCATCAGGGAATGTCACTGTGCACCACTTATCAGAGTGATGTCAGCTCCATTCTCAGGGAATGTCACTGTGTACCACTTCTCAGAGTGACATAAGCTTACAGCATCAGGGAATGTCACTGTGTACCACTTCTCAGAGTGATATCAGCTTACAGCATCAGGGAATGTCACTGTGCACCACTTATCAGAGTGACATAAGCTTACAGCATCAGGGAATGTCACTGTGCACCACTTATCAGAGTGACATAAGCTTACAGCATCAGGGAATGTCACTGTGCACCACTTCTCAGAGTGACATCAGCTTACAGCATCAGGGAATGTCACTGTGCACCACTTCTCAGAGTGACATAAGCTTACAGCATCAGGGAATGTCACTGTGCACCACTTCTCAGAGTGACATAAGCTTACAGCATCAGGGAATGTCACTGTGCACAACTTATCAGAGTGACATAAGCTTACAGCATCAGGGAATGTCACTGTGTACCACTTCTCAGAGTGACATAAGCTTACAGCATCAGGGAATGTCACTGTGTACCACTTCTCAGAGTGATATCAGCTTACAGCATCAGGGAATGTCACTGTGCACCACTTATTAGAGTGACATAAGCTTACAGCATCAGGGAATGTCACTGTGCACCACTTATCAGAGTGACATAAGGTTACAGCATCAGGGAATGTCACTGTGCACCACTTCTCAGAGTGACATAAGCTTACAGCATCAGGGAATGTCACTTCTCAGAGTGACATCAGCTTACAGCATCAAGGAATGTCACTGTGCACCACTTCTCAGAGTGACATCAGCTTACAGCATCAGGGAATGTCACTGTACACCACTTCTCAGAGTGACATCAGCTTACAGCATCAGGGAATGTCACTTCTCAGAGTGACATCAGTTTACAGCATCAGGGAATGTCACTGTGCACCACTTATCAGAGTGACATAAGCTTACAGCATCAGGGAATGTCACTGTGCACCACTTCTCAGAGTGACATAAGCTTACAGCATCAGGGAATGTCACTGTGCACAACTTATCAGAGTGACATAAGCTTACAGCATCAGGGAATGTCACTGTGCACCACTTATCAGAGTGACATAAGCTTACAGCATCAGGGAATGTCACTGTGTACCACTTCTCAGAGTGACGTCAGCTCCATTCTCAGGGAATGTCACTGTGTACCACTTATCAGAGTGATATCAGCTTACAGCATCAGGGAATGTCACTGTGTACCACTTATCAGAGTGATATCAGCTTACAGCATCAGGGAATGTCACTGTGCACCACTTATCAGGGTGACATAAGCTTACAGCATCAGGGAATGTCACTGTGTACCACTTATCAGAGTGATATCAGCTTACAGCATCAGGGAAGGTCACTGTGTACCACTTATTAGAGTGACGTCAGCTACATTCTCAGGGAATGTCACTGCACCACTTATTAGAGTGACGTCAGCTACATTCTCAGGGAAGGTCACTGTGTACCACTTATCAGAGTGACGTCAGCTCCATTCTCAGGGAATGTCACTGTGTACCACTTATCATAGTGACGTCAGCTCCATTCTCAGGGAAGGTCACTGTGTACCACTTATCAGAGTGATGTCAGCTCCATTCTCAGGGAATGTCACTGTGTACCACTTATCAGAGTGATGTCAGCTCCATTCTCAGGGAATGTCACTGTGTACCACTTATCAGAGTGATGTCAGCTCCATTCTCAGGGAATGTCACTGTGTACCACTTATCAGAGTGACGTCAGCTCCATTCTCAGGGAATGTCACTGTGTACCACAATTCTCAGAGTGACGTCAGCTCCATTCTCAGGGAATGTCACTGTGTACCACTTATCAGAGTGATGTCAGCTCCATTATCAGGAAAGCTCACTGTGTACCACTTATCAGAGTGACGTCAGCTCCATTCTCAGGGAATGTCACTGTGTACCACTTATCAGAGTGACGTCAGCTCCATTCTCAGGGAAGGTCACTATGTACCACTTATTAGAGTGATGTCAGCTCCATTCTCAGGGAATGTCACTGTGTACCACTTCTCAGAGTGATGTCAGCTCCATTCTCAGGGAATGTCACTGTGTACCACTTCTCAGAGTGACATAAGCTTACAGCATCAGGGAATGTCACTGTGTACCACTTCTCAGAGTGATATCAGCTTACAGCATCAGGGAATGTCACTGTGCACCACTTATCAGAGTGACATAAGCTTACAGCATCAGGGAATGTCACTGTGCACCACTTATCAGAGTGACATAAGCTTACAGCATCAGGGAATGTCACTGTGCACCACTTCTCAGAGTGACATCAGCTTACAGCATCAGGGAATGTCACTGTGCACCACTTCTCAGAGTGACATAAGCTTACAGCATCAGGGAATGTCACTGTGTACCACTTATCAGAGTGATATCAGCTTACAGCATCAGGGAAGGTCACTGTGTACCACTTATTAGAGTGACGTCAGCTACATTCTCAGGGAAGGTCACTGTGTACCACTTATCAGAGTGATGTCAGCTCCATTCTCAGGGAATGTCACTGTGTACCACTTATCAGAGTGATATCAGCTCCATTCTCAGGGAATGTCACTGTGTACCACTTATCAGAGTGATGTCAGCTCCATTCTCAGGGAATGTCACTGTGTACCACTTATCAGAGTGATGTCAGCTCCATTCTCAGGGAATGTCACTGTGTACCACTTATCAGAGTGATATCAGCTTACAGCATCAGGGAATGTCACTGTGTACCACTTATCAGAGTGATGTCAGCTCCATTCTCAGGGAATGTCACTGTGTACCAATATCAGAGTGATATCAGCTTACAGCATCAGGGAATGTCACTGCACCACTTATCAGAGTGACGTCAGCTCCATTCTCAGGGAATGTCACTGTGTACCACTTATCAGAGTGACGTCAGCTCCATTCTCAGGGAATGTCACTGTGTACCACTTATCAGAGTGATATCAGCTTACAGCATCAGGGAATGTCACTGTGTACCACTTATCAGAGTGATGTCAGCTCCATTCTCAGGGAATGGCACTGTGTACCACTTATCAGAGTGATATCAGCTTACAGCATCAGGGAATGTCACTGCACCACTTATCAGAGTGACGTCAGCTCCATTCTCAGGGAATGTCACTGTGTACCACTTATCAGAGTGATATCAGCTTACAGCATCAGGGAATGTCACTGTGCACCACTTATCAGAGTGACATAAGCTTACAGCATCAGGGAATGTCACTTCTCAGAGTGACATCAGCTTACAGCATCAAGGAATGTCACTGTGCACCACTTCTCAGAGTGACATAAGCTTACAGCATCAGGGAATGTCACTGTGCACCACTTCTCAGAGTGACATAAGCTTACAGCATCAGGGAATGTCACTGTGCACCACTTCTCAGAGTGACATCAGCTTACAGCATCAGGGAATGTCACTGTGCACCACTTCTCAAAGTGACATCAGCTTACAGCATCAGGGAATGTCACTGTGCACCACTTATCAGAGTGATATCAGCTTACAGCATCAGGGAATGTCACTGTGCACCACTTATCAGAGTGATGTCAGCTCCATTCTCAGGGAATGTCACTGTGTACCACTTCTCAGAGTGACATAAGCTTACAGCATCAGGGAATGTCACTGTGTACCACTTCTCAGAGTGATATCAGCTTACAGCATCAGGGAATGTCACTGTGCACCACTTATCAGAGTGACATAAGCTTACAGCATCAGGGAATGTCACTGTGCACCACTTATCAGAGTGACATAAGCTTACAGCATCAGGGAATGTCACTGTGCACCACTTCTCAGAGTGACATCAGCTTACAGCATCAGGGAATGTCACTGTGCACCACTTCTCAGAGTGACATAAGCTTACAGCATCAGGGAATGTCACTGTGCACCACTTCTCAGAGTGACATAAGCTTACAGCATCAGGGAATGTCACTGTGCACAACTTATCAGAGTGACATAAGCTTACAGCATCAGGGAATGTCACTGTGTACCACTTCTCAGAGTGACATAAGCTTACAGCATCAGGGAATGTCACTGTGTACCACTTCTCAGAGTGATATCAGCTTACAGCATCAGGGAATGTCACTGTGCACCACTTATTAGAGTGACATAAGCTTACAGCATCAGGGAATGTCACTGTGCACCACTTATCAGAGTGACATAAGGTTACAGCATCAGGGAATGTCACTGTGCACCACTTCTCAGAGTGACATAAGCTTACAGCATCAGGGAATGTCACTTCTCAGAGTGACATCAGCTTACAGCATCAAGGAATGTCACTGTGCACCACTTCTCAGAGTGACATCAGCTTACAGCATCAGGGAATGTCACTGTACACCACTTCTCAGAGTGACATCAGCTTACAGCATCAGGGAATGTCACTTCTCAGAGTGACATCAGTTTACAGCATCAGGGAATGTCACTGTGCACCACTTATCAGAGTGACATAAGCTTACAGCATCAGGGAATGTCACTGTGCACCACTTCTCAGAGTGACATAAGCTTACAGCATCAGGGAATGTCACTGTGCACAACTTATCAGAGTGACATAAGCTTACAGCATCAGGGAATGTCACTGTGCACCACTTATCAGAGTGACATAAGCTTACAGCATCAGGGAATGTCACTGTGTACCACTTCTCAGAGTGACGTCAGCTCCATTCTCAGGGAATGTCACTGTGTACCACTTATCAGAGTGATATCAGCTTACAGCATCAGGGAATGTCACTGTGTACCACTTATCAGAGTGATATCAGCTTACAGCATCAGGGAATGTCACTGTGCACCACTTATCAGGGTGACATAAGCTTACAGCATCAGGGAATGTCACTGTGTACCACTTATCAGAGTGATATCAGCTTACAGCATCAGGGAAGGTCACTGTGTACCACTTATTAGAGTGACGTCAGCTACATTCTCAGGGAATGTCACTGCACCACTTATTAGAGTGACGTCAGCTACATTCTCAGGGAAGGTCACTGTGTACCACTTATCAGAGTGACGTCAGCTCCATTCTCAGGGAATGTCACTGTGTACCACTTATCATAGTGACGTCAGCTCCATTCTCAGGGAAGGTCACTGTGTACCACTTATCAGAGTGATGTCAGCTCCATTCTCAGGGAATGTCACTGTGTACCACTTATCAGAGTGATGTCAGCTCCATTCTCAGGGAATGTCACTGTGTACCACTTATCAGAGTGATGTCAGCTCCATTCTCAGGGAATGTCACTGTGTACCACTTATCAGAGTGACGTCAGCTCCATTCTCAGGGAATGTCACTGTGTACCACAATTCTCAGAGTGACGTCAGCTCCATTCTCAGGGAATGTCACTGTGTACCACTTATCAGAGTGATGTCAGCTCCATTATCAGGAAAGCTCACTGTGTACCACTTATCAGAGTGACGTCAGCTCCATTCTCAGGGAATGTCACTGTGTACCACTTATCAGAGTGACGTCAGCTCCATTCTCAGGGAAGGTCACTATGTACCACTTATTAGAGTGATGTCAGCTCCATTCTCAGGGAATGTCACTGTGTACCACTTCTCAGAGTGATGTCAGCTCCATTCTCAGGGAATGTCACTGTGTACCACTTCTCAGAGTGACATAAGCTTACAGCATCAGGGAATGTCACTGTGTACCACTTCTCAGAGTGATATCAGCTTACAGCATCAGGGAATGTCACTGTGCACCACTTATCAGAGTGACATAAGCTTACAGCATCAGGGAATGTCACTGTGCACCACTTATCAGAGTGACATAAGCTTACAGCATCAGGGAATGTCACTGTGCACCACTTCTCAGAGTGACATCAGCTTACAGCATCAGGGAATGTCACTGTGCACCACTTCTCAGAGTGACATAAGCTTACAGCATCAGGGAATGTCACTGTGCACCACTTCTCAAAGTGACATAAGCTTACAGCATCAGGGAATGTCACTGTGCACAACTTATCAGAGTGAAATAAGCTTACAGCATCAGGGAATGTCACTGTGTACCACTTCTCAGAGTGACATAAGCTTACAGCATCAGGGAATGTCACTGTGTACCACTTCTCAGAGTGATATCAGCTTACAGCATCAGGGAATGTCACTGTGCACCACTTATCAGAGTGACATAAGCTTACAGCATCAGGGAATGTCACTGTGCACCACTTATCAGAGTGACATAAGCTTACAGCATCAGGGAATGTCACTGTGCACCACTTCTCAGAGTGACATCAGCTTACAGCATCAGGGAATGTCACTGTGCACCACTTCTCAGAGTGACATAAGCTTACAGCATCAGGGAATGTCACTGTGCACCACTTCTCAGAGTGACATAAGCTTACAGCATCAGGGAATGTCACTGTGCACAACTTATCAGAGTGACATAAGCTTACAGCATCAGGGAATGTCACTGTGCACCACTTATCAGAGTGACATAAGCTTACAGCATCAGGGAATGTCACTGTGCACCACTTCTCAGAGTGACATCAGCTTACAGCATCAGGGAATGTCACTGTGCACCACTTCTCAGAGTGACATAAGCTTACAGCATCAGGGAATGTCACTGTGTACCACTTATCAGAGTGATATCAGCTTACAGCATCAGGGAATGTCACTGTGCACCACTTATTAGAGTGACGTCAGCTCCATTCTCAGGGAAGGTCACTGTGTACCACAATTCTCAGAGTGACGTCAGCTCCATTCTCAGGGAATGTCACTGTGTACCACTTATTAGAGTGACATCAGCTCCATTCTCAGGGAATGTCACTGTGTACCACTTATTAGTGTGACGTCAGCTCCATTCTCAGGGAATGTCACTGCACCACTTATCAGAGTGACATCAGCTCTATTCTCAGGGAATGTCACTGCACCACTTATTAGAGTGACGTCAGCTACATTCTCAGGGAAGGTCACTGTGTACCACTTATCAGAGTGACGTCAGCTCCATTCTCAGGGAATGTCACTGTGTACCACTTATCATAGTGACGTCAGCTCCATTCTCAGGGAAGGTCACTGTGTACCACTTATCAGAGTGATGTCAGCTCCATTCTCAGGGAATGTCACTGTGTACCACTTATCAGAGTGATGTCAGCTCCATTCTCAGGGAATGTCACTGTGTACCACTTATCAGAGTGATGTCAGCTCCATTCTCAGGGAATGTCACTGTGTACCACTTATCAGAGTGACGTCAGCTCCATTCTCAGGGAATGTCACTGTGTACCACAATTCTCAGAGTGACGTCAGCTCCATTCTCAGGGAATGTCACTGTGTACCACTTCTCAGAGTGACATAAGCTTACAGCATCAGGGAATGTCACTGTGCACAACTTATCAGAGTGATATCAGCTTACAGCATCAGGGAATGTCACTGTGCACCACTTATCAGAGTTACATAAGCTTACAGCATCAGGGAATGTCACTGTGTACCACTTCTCAGAGTGACGTCAGCTCCATTCTCAGGGAATGTCACTGTGTACCACTTATCAGAGTGATATCAGCTTACAGCATCAGGGAATGTCACTGTGTACCACTTATCAGAGTGATATCAGCTTACAGCATCAGGGAATGTCACTGTGTACCACTTATCAGAGTGATATCAGCTTACAGCATCAGGGAATGTCACTGTGCACCACTTATTAGAGTGACGTCAGCTCCATTCTCAGGGAATGTCACTGTGTACCACTTATTAGAGTGACATCAGCTCCATTCTCAGGGAATGTCACTGTGTACCACTTATTAGTGTGACGTCAGCTCCATTCTCAGGGAATGTCACTGCACCACTTATCAGAGTGACATCAGCTCTATTCTCAGGGAATGTCACTGCACCACTTATTAGAGTGACGTCAGCTACATTCTCAGGGAAGGTCACTGTGTACCACTTATCAGAGTGACGTCAGCTCCATTCTCAGGGAATGTCACTGTGTACCACTTATCATAGTGACGTCAGCTCCATTCTCAGGGAAGGTCACTGTGTACCACTTATCAGAGTGATGTCAGCTCCATTCTCAGGGAATGTCACTGTGTACCACTTATCAGAGTGATGTCAGCTCCATTCTCAGGGAATGTCACTGTGTACCACTTATCAGAGTGATGTCAGCTCCATTCTCAGGGAATGTCACTGTGTACCACTTATCAGAGTGACGTCAGCTCCATTCTCAGGGAATGTCACTGTGTACCACAATTCTCAGAGTGACGTCAGCTCCATTCTCAGGGAATGTCACTGTGTACCACTTATCAGAGTGATGTCAGCTCCATTATCAGGAAAGCTCACTGTGTACCACTTATCAGAGTGACGTCAGCTCCATTCTCAGGGAATGTCACTGTGTACCACTTATCAGAGTGACGTCAGCTCCATTCTCAGTGAAGGTCACTATGTACCACTTATTAGAGTGATGTCAGCTCCATTCTCAGGGAATGTCACTGTGTACCACTTCTCAGAGTGATGTCAGCTCCATTCTCAGGGAATGTCACTGTGTACCACTTCTCAGAGTGACATAAGCTTACAGCATCAGGGAATGTCACTGTGTACCACTTCTCAGAGTGATATCAGCTTACAGCATCAGGGAATGTCACTGTGCACCACTTATCAGAGTGACATAAGCTTACAGCATCAGGGAATGTCACTGTGCACCACTTATCAGAGTGACATAAGCTTACAGCATCAGGGAATGTCACTGTGCACCACTTCTCAGAGTGACATCAGCTTACAGCATCAGGGAATGTCACTGTGCACCACTTCTCAGAGTGACATAAGCTTACAGCATCAGGGAATGTCACTGTGCACCACTTCTCAAAGTGACATAAGCTTACAGCATCAGGGAATGTCACTGTGCACAACTTATCAGAGTGAAATAAGCTTACAGCATCAGGGAATGTCACTGTGTACCACTTCTCAGAGTGACATAAGCTTACAGCATCAGGGAATGTCACTGTGTACCACTTCTCAGAGTGATATCAGCTTACAGCATCAGGGAATGTCACTGTGCACCACTTATCAGAGTGACATAAGCTTACAGCATCAGGGAATGTCACTGTGCACCACTTATCAGAGTGACATAAGCTTACAGCATCAGGGAATGTCACTGTGCACCACTTCTCAGAGTGACATCAGCTTACAGCATCAGGGAATGTCACTGTGCACCACTTCTCAGAGTGACATAAGCTTACAGCATCAGGGAATGTCACTGTGCACCACTTCTCAGAGTGACATAAGCTTACAGCATCAGGGAATGTCACTGTGCACCACTTATCAGAGTGACATAAGCTTACAGCATCAGGGAATGTCACTGTGCACCACTTCTCAGAGTGACATCAGCTTACAGCATCAGGGAATGTCACTGTGCACCACTTCTCAGAGTGACATAAGCTTACAGCATCAGGGAATGTCACTGTGTACCACTTATCAGAGTGATATCAGCTTACAGCATCAGGGAATGTCACTGTGCACCACTTATTAGAGTGACGTCAGCTCCATTCTCAGGGAAGGTCACTGTGTACCACAATTCTCAGAGTGACGTCAGCTCCATTCTCAGGGAATGTCACTGTGTACCACTTATTAGAGTGACATCAGCTCCATTCTCAGGGAATGTCACTGTGTACCACTTATTAGTGTGACGTCAGCTCCATTCTCAGGGAATGTCACTGCACCACTTATCAGAGTGACATCAGCTCTATTCTCAGGGAATGTCACTGCACCACTTATTAGAGTGACGTCAGCTACATTCTCAGGGAAGGTCACTGTGTACCACTTATCAGAGTGACGTCAGCTCCATTCTCAGGGAATGTCACTGTGTACCACTTATCATAGTGACGTCAGCTCCATTCTCAGGGAAGGTCACTGTGTACCACTTATCAGAGTGATGTCAGCTCCATTCTCAGGGAATGTCACTGTGTACCACTTATCAGAGTGATGTCAGCTCCATTCTCAGGGAATGTCACTGTGTACCACTTATCAGAGTGATGTCAGCTCCATTCTCAGGGAATGTCACTGTGTACCACTTATCAGAGTGACGTCAGCTCCATTCTCAGGGAATGTCACTGTGTACCACAATTCTCAGAGTGACGTCAGCTCCATTCTCAGGGAATGTCACTGTGTACCACTTATCAGAGTGATGTCAGCTCCATTATCAGGAAAGCTCACTGTGTACCACTTATCAGAGTGACGTCAGCTCCATTCTCAGGGAATGTCAATGTGTACCACTTATCAGAGTGACGTCAGCTCCATTCTCAGGGAAGGTCACTATGTACCACTTATTAGAGTGATGTCAGCTCCATTCTCAGGGAATGTCACTGTGTACCACTTCTCAGAGTGATGTCAGCTCCATTCTCAGGGAATGTCACTGTGTACCACTTATTAGAGTGACGTCAGCTCCATTCTCAGGGAAGGTCACTGTGTACCACAATTCTCAGAGTGACGTCAGCTCCAATCTCAGGGAATGTCACTGTGTACCACTTATTAGAGTGACGTCAGCTCCATTCTCAGGGAATGTCACTGTGTACCACTTATTAGTGTGACGTTAGCTACATTCTCAGGGAAGGTCACTGTGTACCACTTCTCAGAGTGACATCAGCTCTATTCTCAGGGAATGTCACTGCACCACTTATCAGAGTGACGTCAGCTCCATTCTCAGGGAATGTCACTGCATCACTTATCAGAGTGACATCAGCTCTATTCTCAGGGAAGGTCACTGTGTACCACTTATCAGAGTGACGTCAGCTCCATTCTCAGGGAAGGTCACTATGTACCACTTATTAGAGTGATGTCAGCTCCATTCTCAGGGAATGTCACTGTGTACCACTTCTCAGAGTGATGTCAGCTCCATTCTCAGGGAATGTCACTGTGTACCACTTATTAGAGTGACGTCAGCTCCATTCTCAGGGAAGGTCACTGTGTACCACAATTCTCAGAGTGACGTCAGCTCCAATCTCAGGGAATGTCACTGTGTACCACTTATTAGAGTGACGTCAGCTCCATTCTCAGGGAATGTCACTGTGTACCACTTATTAGTGTGACGTTAGCTACATTCTCAGGGAAGGTCACTGTGTACCACTTATCAGAGTGACATCTCAATGATGTGGGAGGTGTGTGGTCTGACTTTGCAGGGGCCATCAGCCTCTACTTGTGAAATAGGAACAGCACTTACATGTCTTAAATCAGCTTAGGCTGAAAGCTCCAACAGCTTTTTGAAAACTTCAGAGCCAGTTTTTCTAAGACAAAAGCAGAAATCAATACTGATGTTTTGCTGAACATATATGTTCATTAACAAATCAAATAGATACTGCAGGTGCGTGCTCATTTAAAGTCTTCCACATGGCACATGATAATGGTTTACCACATACATTGTAATTGTCACAAGCACCATCTTGATTCCACTTTGCTATATTCTGTAGTCTCCCTGAAAAATAAAGTCATCCCAGATTTGTATGATTAACTTTCATACTTTATTGTCAAAAAGTGTCCCATATTGGTTTTTTATCTAATAATCATTTATGTTAAATCTTATCATTAGCAAAGAGTTTGTTTGGGCTTTGTTATTTTATTTTGCTTTGTTTTAGTCATTGATGTTGACAGCTTTTACAAATGTTTCTCATATTTGCACATTGCAGTTGCTTGACAGATTTTAGATTTGATGATCACAGTTGTTGGCAAGAGGTAAATATTTATCAATAATTTGAGTAGATTTCAACTACTTTATTTTATTGCTGTTTTTTTTAATTAAAAAAAAAATATTAATTTAGTTTTCAAAAGACAAATTTGTTTATTAATGAGAAATGAATATATTGTCTTTTTTTTTCTATTTAATTCTTTAATAAGTGTGTTATAATTCATGAATTTGCTTTTAAAATTATTCTTTCTTTTAAAAAATGTGTTTAAAGCTTAACAAATTTAGTTGGATGCACAGGGATTATCTGAGTTTGTGGAGTATTTTAAATATCAACGTTCCTGGATAGAACTGATTATATCATGTGGACATGACATACATGAAGCAGAACAATAATTGTGACTCTTCATTTTGGGTTCTGTAAGTTTGAAGATTCTCCTAAAACAACACAGGTGGAATGAGGCTTCAGTTTAATGTCTATTTAATTTCTTTTAATTTATGAAATTGAGCCATTACATATAGTATTGTGTGGATGGTGACAGTCTGCGTTTCGTGTTTTCCATAATCCCCATACACTCGATGGGGAAAACAGGCAGTGACAATATAGCACTTTTATAGCTGTGGGCTGCACTACTTTGAGTGGACGGTAGCTATCAAATGTTTCATCATTACAAACATATATGTTTTTAGGATATATGCAAAGCTAGAGAAAAGGCTATATGCATTCCATAAGCTATCTCAGCACTGTATTCTTGTTATCACCTGGAAGGACCAGGTGACAAATGTGGAGGTCATCTCTTGCACAAGCTTCCTGAACATCTACATACTGTTCTAACAAGTAGGATACGTTGGCTTGGCCACTTACATCATATGAAAGATGGCAGCATACCAAAAGATATACTTTATGGATAACTAGCAGATGGCAAAAGAACTAGCGGGTGCCCAAAACTCCAATTTGTAGATGTATGTAAACATAAAATGAAGACTATGAACATTTACCCTGCAACCTGGGAAAACTAGCTGCAATCCGCAATCTTTGGAAACACACTCTAAAGCTCCTTCTAAAGCAAGAAGCAGACAGATCTTAGAAAAAGAGAATACACGGTGAAAGAAAAGAAAAAAATAAACATTTCCGAGGAGAACTGCAAAATACGTATTCAACTATGACTGACGAAGGCTACTGCTGCTATATATGGTATTATGTTTTTATTTTGCAGCTTTGATACTTTTAAAAAAAAATGTATTTTTTATTTTTATTAACATGGTCTTGATAGATATTGCAAGCTTTTAGAGTTCAATGCAGCAGGAGGTCAACGCCTGGGAGTCATGACACAAGCAGACCCATCTTACGTAGAGTATCAAGAAGCTAAAGGGCCAAAACACTTGCTCGACGGGTCTTTTTCTGATGATCAGATTCCCTCCTGCTGCGAAGCTCTGTATAAAAGAGTTTCATATTACTTATGAGTAGACTTAGCTCACATTTCATCATCACCTTTATCTAGCTTCTCCCTGTTGAAACCTGGCTCTCATGACAGCTACTTTGAAGATTTCTCTGTTCAGCTCAAGATGTCCAGTATCTCCTGCAGTCATGCATCCAGTTCATCCATGATATCTTTCTCCAACCTTCTTTGTGGTCTTCCCCCCAATTAACTACTTGCTACTGAATTTCTCCACAATGAGAGCACACTTAACATGACTGTATTGCTGAACTTGTTTCAGGATATGTATTTAACATTTGTATGTCTTCTAGACAGAAGGACAAGAGTTGTCAAATTTGCACAACATAGTGAGGCTGATCTTCCTTGTGCCACTTGTCGTGGTCATGCTGATTAACTTGGTAATTGAAACAATTTTTTATATAAATATGTTGTAGTTTATAGGGAATTTCAATTTTTGAAAACTCTCCAGAATGGATGGAATTAAATAAAATCATGTTATGCTTATTTTATGTTCCTGTATCTGTTTAGCAATCAACATTTTTCGGGCACATCATGAGAAGAGGAAAGTTGGAATACTTGGTTACAACTGGCAAAATAAAAGGAAAGAGAGATCGCGGACGACAAATAAAGAAAATACTGGGTAGCTTGGTGTCATGGCATGGAAAACAGTCAACAACAGAACTGATATGATGCACTGTAGATAGAAGATTGTGAATGGACATGATCACCTACGCCAACCGGTATGGCATATGATGATGATGATGATCTGTTATTAATTACAGTGTATTAAGATTGTGTTGTATATTTGTGACAGCAAAATAAATAACACCAGGGCCAAAACTAAGAATAGAAAACTGTTATATCTTCTCAGCATTGCTGTATGGTGCAGAAACATCGACATTAGACAAGAAAAGAGAACAGAAAATTATAGCCTTTGAAATGTGGATTTATAGAAAATAGGAAGAATTGGATGGAAAGAAAAGAAAACAAATGATGAAGTCTTAAAACAACTAAAAATTAAAATAGGACTACTAAACACAATTCAAACAAGACAAATGAAATTTTTGTTACAAGACACAGCAGCTTATTAAAATTAATCTTGGAAGGGAAAATACAAGGTAAAAGAGGCAGGGGCAGACCAAAACTAACATGGAAGTACTATCCAAAAATTAACAAGTCATCCTATGACAACCTGCACTATCAAAGCAAGAGATAGAGCGGAATGGCACTCCAGGGTAACCAACCTTTGATGTGGCCCTCGATGATGATTCTTGACTTGGACATTTTTTTAAAAAACCAATTTGCACAAAATTATTAATTTAAATAAAAAAAATGTTTTTTGAACATTTGTTTATTTCCTGGTCAAAGCACAACACATCATTTGCATATAAACAGTCATACAGCAGTGTATCTGTGTTTACATCATTGTAACATTTTCTGGAGCTGAAATTACTTTCCGCTAACAAATGCTGCATTTCTTCATCTGACAAACCCCCATCTTTTGTGATAAAACATTTTTATAATGGGTTAATTTATTTCTAAACGCCACCACACAATCTGCTGTCCCAGGGGCTTTTCCAGAAAAAACATATGGTGCTCATTTTTAGAACCCTGTGACACTGGAAATCAAAATTCCTATTTAAGAATTAAACCCAGACCCCTGTGGTCACTAGATAATTACACGATCAACTCTGCCACCATGGCTTCACTACTTAGATGATTCAAATTGTCAGCAGTTGCCTGATTGTAAACATCCCTGAGTGATATCACTATCAGCTACATCATTATTGCTACCTTCAAAACTAGCCAGTTTTTTTTTTCATTCAAGATCAATACTAATTGCAAGTGATTGATTATGGTAGATCAATAGTAATTGCAAGTGATTGATTATGGTAGATCAATAGTAATTCCAAGTGATTGATTATGATAGATCGATAGTAATTCCAAGTGATTGATTATGATGAAATCGATAGTAATTCCAAGTGATTGATTATGATGAAACATCATCCCTGCATTTTGAACAAGCCCATTGGCGTTCAGTTCCCCTGAGCAGACAACAAAGGAGTTCCCTAAAACTGGCTGTGCTTATGTCTCAAATCTCCTCTTATATTGGTACCACACTGATCCAGCTTGCCAAAGACAAGAGTGTGTTAGCCACGGCACAAGATTAGGTGAGAATTCAGGACACAGATGCATATATGAGTACCAAGCATGCGACCAGCTAATCATGTCATAATGTTGTTCTTACCCCTCCATCATGAAACAGGACAGAGTCAAGTTCCTATGATCACAAGACTTGAACGCTGAAGAAGAAGTAATACCACACTCTAAAGGTTTTGTACACATGTACATTCTTATCATGTCTTAGTGATTCATTGAAGAAATACCGCAACCTAAAGGTTTTGTACACATGTACATTCTAATCATCTCTTAGTGATTTTTTGAAGAAATACCGCAACCTAAAGGTTTTGTACACATGTACATTCTAATCATGTCTTAGTGACTCATTGAAGAAATACAGCACCCTCAAGGTTTTGTACACATGTACATTCTAATCATGTCTTAGTGACTCATTGAAGAAATACCGCACCCTCAAGGTTTTGTACACATGTACATTCTAATCATGTCTTAGTGATTCATTGAAGAAATACCGCAACCTAAAGGTTTTGTACACATGTACATTCTAATCATGTCTTAGTGATTCATTGAAGAAATACCGCAACCTAAAGGTTTTGTACACATGTACATTCTAATCATGTCTTAGTGATTCATTAAAGAAATACCGCAACCTAAAGGTTTTGTACGCATGTACATTCTAATCATGTCTTAGTGTGATTCATTGAAGAAATACCGCACCCTCAAGGTTTTGTACACATGTACATTCTAATCATGTCTTAGTGACTCATTCTGAATTTACAAAAAAAAAACAATAAAAAAAAAAGAACTTTATCAAATGTTGCACCATAAAAAGATGACAGTAGAAAATTGTTTATAGAGAGCCTTATTGGGTGAAAAAATAAATTTGCACAAAAATTTTTACTTATTACTACATGTGGTTTTATAATTAATTGCTGTCACTTCGTATCTTTCAGATTCTATATTTACTCATATGGAGAACATACAGACAAGTTGTTATTAGAAGTGGTAAGCTCAGAAGCATGTTTGTTTGTAGTTTGTGAGATCTCAGGCTATGAGGCAAAGTACATAATAAAAAATTATTAATTTTTACATTATAGTAAGTTAGTAAAGTAAAGTACCCCCGTCACGCCAAGTGGCGTATAGGGAAATATGGTGTTAGTGACCCTATATTTTACAGACCTTCAGCACATGATTTTTGGGGTAATGTGGTCGGTATTACGCCCGTGCTGCTTTACTTTCCCAGAAAAAAATCCGGTACCCATTTAAGGCTGGGTGAACCCGGAAGCCGTCGGTTGGGATCGAACCCTACCCCTTGTCCGTTGTAGTCCAGTTCACTAACCACTGATCTATCGCGGCTCCCAATTTTTACATTATAATATATGATAATTTATGGGGGGGATTCAATAAATAAACGGAAACTCTATAGCTCCGTGGTTAGTGAATTGGAAAGAACAAGAGGTCAGGTTCAATTCTGATTGGTGGCTTCCTGGTTCATCCAACCTTAAATGGGGTACTTGATTTTTTTTTTTAATAGAAAGATAAAGTGGCACAGGCATAATACTGACCATATTACCCCAAAAATCATGCGCCGAAGGTCTATTAAAAAAATTACGGCCACTAACACCATATTTCTCTATACGCCACTTGGCCCTTGACGGGGCTCTTTAACTTTTATTCAATAAATAATCCAAAACTTTTTTTAGTTGAGGTTTGGTTTATTAAAATGTGAAATATACCACCCACAGAGATGCCAAATTGAGAAGCAAGTTGTTTTGTTGTGATCCAGTCATTCTTAGTAAGGGTGTTAGCACATTGCAGATGTCACCACAGTGTGTGGCCGCCCATGGTTGATCATTGTTAACTGTTTCAACTTTCTTCTGTTGAAGAGAAATGGTTTACCCACTGACTGGCACTGCTTCTTTTCACTGCTGTCTCCCTATACACATTCTTTAAGCACCTGAGAATATTTGAGGCTCTCAATTTCCACCAAAATTCAGTGACTGTTCTGTTAGTAACACATGCCACTTTGACATTCTACTTTGGAAGCTGACTGTGTCATTAACAACTATCAGAATGCTTTTTTTTTTTTATTATTATTTATTCACCAGCTTTTACCTCCGGCGAGAGATGTGGGATTCTGTTTTGTTTTTCCCTAGCAGCCATGTAAATATGGGTCCCTCACCACACTGATAGATAACTCTGTCTTCGGAGGCACTCATATTTCCGTCGATGGGTAATTGACGTTTCAAGCAAGGCCTCACTACTGATACCAGGTGTGGTTTCTGCAGAGAGAAATCACAAATAAAGATCTCAACTGGTGCAGCCGAGATTTGAACACACAACCTCTCTTGTCTTGAGACCGGCATCTCGCCTTGAGACCGACCTGTCCCCCCTACCAGAATGTGATGAAATTGCACAATGTTGTCTCAACATCAATGATATTGCACATAAAATATTCTTTTCAAAGAAAATTAACAGAGAAAATAGAATCTGTTGTATTCCTTATTTTATCCCATTCGTAATTTTGTCTATAATTAAATTTGAAATTGGTTTATACTTTTTTTTAAAATGCATAATCTGTCTATGGGAAGAAACACTATTCATGTTTTGAGATGTTATGGCTTTGTTGTTTTTGTTTCACAATTATTTTACACATTGAATGATTCATTAGAAAAAAATTAATATGATTTATGATTAAGTTATTGATGAGTATGTGCAAATATTATGTTCAAATTGGTTAATTTATTCTCAGGTTGAGAGTTGTTTATACTGTATATGTTTGTTAAGTGAGTTTGTTTTTTTTGTTTTGTGGTGGAAATGTAGTAAGAAGGGAATTTCTGGAATATATTGTGATAGCTGAAAAATTGAGGAAAAAAGACCTCATAAAAATTTTTTTTATTGTTTGTAGGAAGTCAGCAACAAACTGATAAAGAACTGTAAAAACAGAAAGTTGTGTAGAGACATCATCACCTTTGGCAGCATTCATGGCACTAGATAATGATAACAAAGTTGTATTCATGGCACTTGATAATGATAACAAAGTTGTATTCATGGCACTTGATAATGATAACAAAGTTGTATTCATGGCACTTGATAATGATAACAAAGTTGTATTCATGGCACTTGATAATGATAACAAAGTTGTATTCATGGCACTTGATAATGATAACAAAGTTGTATTTAAAATTGTAAAGTGAACATTGTTGGTGAGTGGCTGCTGAATTTCAAGAATGCAAATGCTATTCTTCTACCTTTTTAGCTCCCAGTGGAGCATAGGTCTTCAACAAACACTTTCCAAGTCATTCTGTTTTTTGCCTTTAAGATCACTCCATGTCTTCCCCATCATCTTCATCTCTGCAGACAGAGAGCCCTTCTCTTTCCTGGATGGCGGATTTACTTTTTCTCTCTTTGACTTGTCCATGTTTGTGAAGTTTTTTTAGCTTATGTTTTTTTACAGTATGGGATAGCCAGTCCCATGCCCAACCCTCCTTTCTCGCCTTTTACGAACATGCCTGGTAGGGTACAGCGCCACTATTCTTTACTCCCCTTTCGGGCCCCGGCAGCGCACGGGCGGGCAAATGTTATTGCTTGATCATATTCATTAATTTAGTAACAATTGTTGGATAATCATATTTGTGTGCACCAAGAAATGTAAGTGAAAAGAGGATACAAAGTTTTATAAGTGAAATCATTGACAAAATCCATCTTGAACATTGTCCACCAGGCTTGTTGAGCTACCATCAGAGACAAGAAGAAAGTCTGTTGAGGAGAAAAACTTGTTTTTACCAGTTTGCATTTTTTGTGTGCTGGTGTCCTGGTAAGCTGTGTATATGCGTAACAATTGTTATTATTTTCCTTTGGGATTATTTGTTTTTTTAACGGGATTATTAGTTTCTTATGGGATTTTGTATATATTTAATATAAGAAACTCTAAGCGGCCTATTGCGAAAAGAGATTGTATGTGAATGAATTTCAGGAGAGTCTCTGCATTAGTTGTGATTGTCATGTAGAATCATGACTCTGCAAGGCAAAACACTCTTAGGTCACAACACTTTTTAGTCATGATTTCTTATCAATATATCTGTTAAAGAATATATGCAAGACAACATTTTCTTCTTAATGTGTTAGGAAAAATATATCTTGTGTTCATTATTTTTGCATTAAGACTCAAAACATTTGAGCCAAAGAGATTGTAACCAGAACAGGACTAAAGGTAGCTAACTCACATGTATGACAAGTGTTCGCTCCATCAAAAATGTATTTTTAGTATATTTATTTTTCTATTTTGTATTGTTACTAAACTTTTATAAGTTTTCTTTTTTCTGTTGGTATGATCTCAACATACAGAAAAGTAAGATAATGTCCATCAACAAAAGTAAAAGCCAACCCAAAATCATCATCAATAGTGAAGAACTTGAAGTTGTAACAAAACTATGAATATATCTGGGATCTGTAGTAACTAACAATGGAGACTGCCAGAAAGAGATCAAAAGAAGATTAGCAATAGCAACACAAAAATTAAACACCATGAAGAACAGTTGGCACAACAATAGCAAGGCTGTAACATTAAAATTACTGAGGACATATATCTTCCCAATAGCAAAATGTGATTGTGAATCATGGACAATCTCAAAAACAGCAAGGAAGAAAATTGATTTATTGGAAAGAGAATACTACAGTAAAATCTTTAAGATACTGTGGATAATGAAAAAGAGCAATGAAAACATACTAAAGGACTTTAACATTTAAAAATAACTGGCTTATAAACACCATTCTACAGTGGAAATTAAAATGCTATGGTCATGTCAAAAGATACAGCAAGCTGGAAAGAACAATAATGGAAGGCAAAGTTCCTGGGCGACACATCATGGGCATACCAAGAAGAAGGTGGTTTAAGACATCAAGGAGACCCACACATTACAACAGAAGAATTGGAAGATATGGCTAGAGACAAAGATTCTTTCAGATGGATTGTGGTGAATGTAACATTTTGTAAAGGACATGCAACCTGATGATGATCTCAACAATAACATATTGCTCCTATATTTACTACTGAACCCTTTTCTTATACTCTTAAGCTCCCTTGTACAGCTTCTCATTCCTTTAATCATTTTGTTATTTTTCTTATGTTGTTTTTCTTGTACATTTCACACTATTTTGCATATCTTTAACACTTACTTCTGCCATTCTATATCTGATCTAGTTTGATTTTGCTTTTTTTTTTTTCTTGTTTTCTTGATAGTATTTCTTCGCTGTATCTACTTTTTTTTGTTTTTGTGGGGGAGGGGGTGCATTAATACTCATTTTAAATATACTTCACCAGGATGTACACATTTTTAGGGACATCTGTCTGTGGAAGTTTGCTGCATAGTTTTAATCTTTTAAAATATATTTTATAAATTATTTAAGTCAGTAGACCAATTTTATCATTTATTATAAATCAGGTGCAAGCATTAAAATGAAACCTTAAAGAAAGTAGGAAAATTGTGTGGCTATCCCACCTTGTAACATATTAGGAATATGATGTTAGTGTCATATTTTTTTCCTATTACCTTCAACGCATTCCTAGGTAATGTGATCATTATTATTTGATATAATTTAGAAACAGGGGTACTTAGTGGTCTAGAAGTAAGATGTCTGCCTCTGGACAAGAATGTTCCGGGTTTGAATCCTATAACAATTTCTCGAAATTATTTTCAAAAATCAAATCTGTGGTTTCTTTTTTACTTTACCCTCCCCTGGTCACTGGATAGTGAGATACGATGTGTATCCTTCTTGGATTCTTCTTCTTTTTCCTTCCTCATTTGCCTTTCAAGGTCGAGGGGAGATATAATTTGCAGTCTTTTGCTCTTCTGTTTACCTCTTCTGCTGTTATGTTTCCTAGTGCTTCTAATCTAAGTCAGTCCATCTTCTTCATGGTCGGCCCTTGGGTCTGGTGTTCTCGCAATGTTTATTAGGGCTCGTTGTGTTGTGCTTTGATCACTCTGCCTTTTCACATGGCCAAACCACTTTATCTGTTGTTTCTTTAAATATTCATTCTATGGCAGGGTTTATTCCTAGCTTTTTTCTCAGTTCTTCATTTCTGATCTTATCTCGCAGGCTGTTTCCTGTCATTTGTCTATCACACTTCATCTCAGCAGAGGTTATTTTTCTTGTTGTTTGACATCCCCTCTTGGATGATGGCAAAAAAACAGAGGGTCGTATATGATTCAGTGTATGTTAAAGAACCATTGGCAGTTGGAAATTGAAGAGTAGGCTGAAAATGACTGTTGCCCTGGCAAACATTTTGATAGGAAAATAATCTGCCCAAGCCATCAAAACTCTTAAAGATAAAAAAATAAGGATATCTCTGCATTAGGTGAATATCTGCCTCTTTGGAAAGGGGCACTTGAGCACACAGCTGTTGGTGTGAAAAATAAGAAAAAGTGATATTCATGCAAAATTCAATTCCTCAGGACTTCACTAGAGATTTAAAACTGGCGTATACAAAACATACTATTTGGAAACAGCACAGGTCCAACTGATCATAAGTTGAAGACACTAAACACTTTGTTATCAAAGCTTCAAAATTAAATATGTTCTTGATTATACTTTATATTAACCCTAGATTATGATACCATTGTAAAAATTACTGCTTCAAAAATACATTTGTTTTAATTTGACATTTTCCCATGGGCAGATATTCCCCCCACCCTCCCCCTTTCTTCCCTACACCTTCCAAATTATCACTAAAGGTGACCCCTGAGAGTTTGATTTATGTTGTTTGATGTTAGAATTGTACAAATCTATCGCACAGTAACAATTTATACAGTATGGTAAAAGACACACAGTTTTCATTTCAAATTCTGTCAATTTTTAAGAAATATGTTATTTTTCCTATTTTTTTTTCTTCACATGATATGGGAAATCTCCTCTGCAGCCGGCATTAATATCAAAGAAACCTTTGTAACACTGGAGAGTCAGCGAACAATGCAAAAAGGGCACCGAACATACAAGCTTATCTGATGGTTTATGGCCGCTGTATGAATAAACCGCTGTGTAGCAAAAATTCAAAGAAAATTTGATTTTCCGAAATAGAAATGTTACATTCAAGTGGTAGTAATTTTTACTACTATCACTACTATCTACTGCTAATTTATACATTCTGTATCAGGCCTACGTTTCATTAACAAAAGCGTTTTTATGAACGCATTCGAAAATAAATGTCAAAGGAGAAAACTTGGTATAACATGGAACGAATTCAAAACAAATGAAGAAATTAGAGAAATCGCCAATCAACCAGTAATATCTTCAGTAACCAAGAAAAGACGATGGACATATATTGGTCATGTGATGAGGAGAGATAATAACCAAATAACAAAAGCAAACCCTCATGTTTGAAACAACAGGTAAGAGGAAAAGATGCCAACCCAGAGAGACACTGAGAAGAACATTGATGAGAGAGGTAAGAGCAGCAGGAATCGGCTCCCTCAATGAGATAGAGTTGCTTGCACAGAACAAAGACAAATGGTGAGATTTGTTAAAATATCTTTAAAAAGATTGAAAACTACTAGAATAAAAATTTAGGTAAGAGAAAGAGTATCTGGGTCTATGCCCTATGGGCCGACTATGGCTCAAAAGGTCAATAGATAAAATTTTTACTACGGTATCGTAAACAAGTGAGTCACACATAGGTATCATAATTAAGGGTTAATTTACCACTAGTTGGTGCTGTCAACTAGACTTTTTGTTTGTATTCAAATTTGGTCTGGTTGGAAATAATGATATATCAGAAAATGTTCTATTTGCTTTCATTAATAATATAAAATAGTAAATAATAAATACAAATGTGTCTATCTCTCAGCAATTATAGTGGGATTTGCTTCATTCACTGAAGACTATACCATGTCTAAATATTACACTGGACTAGTAATTCAGGTAACTATGGTTTGAACTATTTTTCAATAACTGAACTCTTGTTTTTCTACCTTTCAACTCCCTGTGGAGCATAGGTCTTCAACATACACTTTCCAAGCCGTTCTGTTTCTTGCCATTCTTTTAAGATCATTCCATGTCTTCCCCATCATCTTCATCTCTGCTTCCATATGTCTTCTCCAAGAATATTTTGGTCTTCCCCTTTGTTTTTTACCTTGGGGATTCCAAAAAAGGGCCTGTTGCGTAATACTCTCATGAACACTTGTTACTGCTTTCTTCCCTATTTTTGGGGCTTGCCAGGCTTTTCTGAGACACTAGAGAATAAAAAAGGAGTCAGACAAGGCTGTGTTCTGTCACAGGATTTGTTTTCATTTTACAGCGAATATATTATGAGATCAATAGCAGACAAAAAAGGACTTGAAATCAACGGTCACAGCATAAATAATTTGCGATATGCGGATGACACAGTCTTAATAGCAGAGACAGAGAATGAACTACAAGAAATGATAGACGTAATAGTAAAAGAAAGCAACAAAAAAGGTCTCAGTCTGAATAGTAAGAAAACAGAAGTAATGGTAATATCAAAGAAACAATCATCACCATCATGCAGTATAAAAATAAACAGGGCAAATCTTAAACAAGTGCAACGCGTCAAATACTTGGGCACAATAAAAGCATCAGATGGAAAATGCACCACAGAAATAAAAAGCAGAATAGTTCAGGCCAAAATAGCATTTCAGAAAATGAAAAATATCTTATGCAACAAATCTATGTCAATAGAAATGAGGAAGAGAGTTCATCGGTGCTATATAGAACCAATTCTGACCTATGGAAGCGAATCATGGACAGTAGACAAACAAATGAAAAAACGGTTAGTGGCCACAGAAATGCGATTTCTCATAAGAATGTTGAAAGTTTCCTGGGCAGCCAAAAAGACCAATGAGGAAATTCTCAAAGAGGCCAACAAAAAAAGGGAGCTCCTAAAAAACATCAGAAAGAAACAATCAACATTTTTCGGGCACATCATGAGAAAAGGAATGTTGGAATACTTGGTTACAACTGGCAAAATAAAAGGAAATAGAGATCGCGGATGACAAAGAGAGAAAATACTGGATAGCTTGGTGTCATGGCATGGAAAATAGTCAACAACAGAACTGATATGATGCACTGTAGATAGAAGATTGTGGAAGGACATGATCGCCTACGCCAACCAGTATGGCACATGATGATGATGAGAGAATAAAAGTCACATGTCCAGTGCATTTGCCATGAGATATTTTTGGGTCAGAGTTTTTACTTCAAGCCCAAAGGAAGAAATTTGTTGTTTTAATTTGAGATGCATTCATAATCTACTCAGTCACAGTTGCTTGCCACTGATAGTTTAGTTGTCTTGCTCATTTTTATAAATGTAACCTGTATATGTAATGAGAAGGGGACAGCTGGAATATATTGTGACAACTGGGAAAGTTGAGGGACGAAGAGATCGAAGGAAGCAAAGAGAGAAGATACCAGACAGCTTAAGAGAATGGCTTTGCAGAAGGTCAACAACAGAAATAATAAATAACTGTCAAGATCAAAAGTTATGGAGAGATATGATCACCTATGCCAGCAGGCATGGTACTTGATGATTGATGAACCTGTAAATCACTGCACTGGACAAGCAGCCTTTATTCTCTGGTCCTGTAAGGCCCTCCACCAGGCCCCAAAAATATGTTAATGCCGTAAAGACATTTCTTTTTTAAAAACTTATATGTGATTCTTATATTGTATATAATATTCTTATGTTCTTTAATATTGTTATATATTGTACAATATATAATCCTTATATTGTATAATATATAATCCTTGGATGTATGGATATGTATACGCAAGTTAGCCAACCCTTCAGAGACAGAGAAGATCAAAGAGCTTCTATTTGCAGATGTTCAGGCTTAAGACATGAAAACAAAACAAAACAGAAAAAAGACCAACAAGAACACTTAAATAGACTCAACAACACAAGCACAAAATACAACATGAAAATCAACATCAACTAACCAGAAGTCATGAATATCGGAAAAGAGAAGGCAAACAACTAAAACAAATAGAAGAATTTAAATACATAGGATGTCTAGTGACAAACGACAATTCACAAACAGCAGAAATAGACTCAAGATGCAACAAAGCTTGTCAAATCATTGGACGGCTATCACCACTATTGTTCAACAAGGAAATAACTCTAGAGTCTAAGCAGGCACTCTTCAATACAATCTTCATCCCAACGTTGTGCTACCAATGCCAGTCCTGGACCCCAGATGCAAGAACAATAAAAAAAAATAACCTCTACTGAGGTGAAATGTGTTAGACGAATGTCAGGAAACAGCCTGAAAGATAAGATCACAAATGGAGAACTGAGAAAAAAAGCTAGGAATAAATCTCGTCATAGAATATATAAACAAACAACAGATAAAATGGTTTGGCCATGTGACAAGGAAGAAAGATCACAACACAACACAATGAGCCTTCAATAAATGTTGCGAGAACACCAGACCCAATGGTCAACCATGAAAAATATGATGGATTGATGGAATATTATAAACACTAGGAAACATAACAGCAGCAGAGGCAAACAGAAGAGGAAATGACTGCAAATTATATCTCCCCTTGATGCTGAAAGGCAAATGAGGAAGGAAAGAAGAAGACCAGGCTGTTTTTCTGAATTTAAAAAAAAAATTTGAAATAACAGCTAGAAAATATATGAAAATCTATATAAAACACTTTTTTTTTCTGACAATTTGCTCAGGAAGTCGGAAAAAAGGTTAAATAAGAGAATTACAAGATTTTAGTGGAAATAATTGTGAAAATGTCAGCTCATGTTGGTTACTAGAACCATGTTTTGTGGCTCATGAATCTAACTACTGGTGGCATTTAGCTGAATTGAAGATGGAATCTTAGTCTAACTAAACTACTTGTCTTGTTATAGAATTGTCAAACTGTATCATTTGTTTTTTAGATTATTCTTGGGCCCCTGCAAGGGTTGCTAAACAGCATTGTCTACGGCTGGAAGAGAGACAGTTTCCGCAGGGCTATGACAGAGAGGGCGTCACTGCTGAGCACAAACAGGGCTGCAATGATGTCAGTAACTTTGTAAACCTTGCTTCAAGCTGTATATTATTGGTGCTTTTTTATTCTAGTCTATTCAAATAATGCTTGTTTTTCTTTTCTGCTGTACTTGAAACAATAATGCTTTATTGTATTGTTACACTCTGTTTGATCTTCCCAAATCCCTCCAAAAGTGATGGACTTTGATTATTTGTAAAAGTTGTCTAGTTAATTTAAGTTTGAACAGTGTATTTACAATCATTTATATTTTTAAAAATTGAGAATTTGAATTTTATAGTTTTATTCTGGAAAATTTCAAAATGTATCGTTTTCAATTTCATATCACATAATGTTATAAAGTGTGCATACTGTTGTGTTTTTTTTTTTTTAGTTTCATTCTAGAAAAAAATAAATCTGTATATTAGTTAGCCTCATATTGGAAAATATTACAATGCTTCCAAGATATAGCATTTGAGCGTTATTATTTCTGAATAGTAGTAAAGTACCCCCGTCACGCCAAGTGGCGTATAGGTAATATGGTGTTAGTGACCATAAATTTTACAGACCTTCGGCACATGATTTTTGTGGTAATGAGGTCAGTATTACACCTGTGCCGCTTTACTTTCCCAGAAAAAATCCAGTACCCATTAAAAGCTGGGTGAACCCGGAAGCCATCGGTTGGGATCGAACCCTACCTCTTGTCCTTTGTAGTCCAGTTCACTAACCACTGAGCTATCGCGGCTCCCTTATTATTTCTGAATACCTTAGTTATATTTTTGTTTAGAAAGGGAGAAGATAGGGAGCGTTTCCTGTATCCTTAAGGTTATTAAAACACCATTAGAGCTTTTTCTAGAGAAATGTAGAATTAACAATTGACTGATTGGAAAATGACACAATTTTGATCTTTATGCATCTAATTTTCTTGATTAGGTACAGGGCTGATATTTGTGTGTGTGTATATATATATCACACAGTGTTCCGCAATATGTGCCATTTTGCATGCAAGGTTTCTGTTTTTGAGATTGTGGTTCTGCCCTATGTGCCGTCTTTGGCTCGAAAGGACGATAGATATATATATATATATATATATATATAAGGGAGCCACGATAGATCAGTGGTTAGTGAACTGGACTACAAAGGACAAGAGGTAAGGTTCGATCCCAACCGACGGCTTCCAGGTTCACCCAACCTTTAATGGGTACCGGATTTTTTTCTGGGAAAGTAAAATGACACAGGCGTAATACCGACCACATTACCCCAAAAATCATGTGCCGAAGGTCTGTAAAATTTATGGTCACTAACACCCTATATGCCACTTGGCGTGACGGGGGTACTTATATATATATATATATATATATATATATATATATATATATATATATATATATATATATATATATATATATATATATATATATATATATATATGAATTTATGCCATTGCTTGAGCCTTCACATACCAATTTGTTAACAGGTAGCAGTGCTTACAAATTTGTTATTATAAGCATTTTCGCTTGAATTATCTAGCATGGAAATTAGTTTCAGAGGCTTGTTCATATAGATTGTGGAAAAGTTCATATTGTCTAGGCCACATTCATTTTTTTCATGCACTGCCAACATTGTTATAGTTCTAACATAGGGACTTTGAGTGAGTTTATTACATAAATGAAAATACAAACTTTCTAAATTTATATGTATTTCCTCAACATATATCATACATATATGCTTGTTAACATATGTGCTAAATATTTAATTTTTTTACAATTTTTATTTCTGTGTATGTTATTTTTCTCTGACTTTCTATATATGAAAGCACTATGTATTTCATATAACAGAAATTTCTTCTTTCATTTACTGTGCGAAACTTGTTCAATATTTCTTTCTTTCTTTTTCGATAGACATTTGCCCAATGATCACTTCTCTTCATCCCTTAAAAGGATGTTAATTGGACTTAGATGCGTAGAGCTATTTGCAGCAAAGTTGTGATATTTGTGTCTTTTGGCCCATCACATCTGACTTAAGCACATTATTTTTGAGTAACCAGGTTGCCTTCTGTCTTTTATCCAAGCTTGTTTGGCCTCAGTGGTTAGTCTGTTAAGATGAGCACAACTAGGAGGTAGGGTAGGGTCTAGACCAACTCTGTTCTCTGACTCTAATGCAAGCAGTTAGCTCTTGGTCACTGACCGCTCTCAGCCCAGTTGCTGATGGGCAAGTAGGCCCCATTATTTCTAATTTTGGTATCATTGTTAGACTCCATTTATGAGATGCTAACTCCATTAGTTTATATTTTTGTGTATGGTGTGAATGTGTAAGCTGTCATCTATTGATTTGTCTGTTATGAAATGACATATTTTGTGTTAAAGTTTAACAATATTTTATATGGCGATGCTATTTTGTTTGTTATTGATTCTACAGCTGAAGGTTTCTAACTAATGCTATTTATTCTATTGCTGGAGAGTTTTTTATTTCCTACTCTCTCTGCTTTAATTTGTAACCACATAGAATACATTATTTATAAGACTACCTTTATCCCAATATTGTGCTACCAGTGCCAGACATGGACTTTAGACTCAAAAGCTGTTAGAAAAATAATCACCACAGAATTTAAGTGTGTCAGACGCATAACAGGAAACAGCATGAGAGATAAGATCAGAAATGAAAAGTTAAGAGAAAGACAAGGAACATGACCAGCTATTGAATACTTAAAGCAACAATAGATCAAGTGGTTCGGGCATGTGATAAGACATAAAGAACTAAATCTAATACAAGTTACCACCTAATGATGTGAGAACACCAGACTAAGATTAGACCAAGCAAAAGATGGATAAACAGAATACTAGAAATACTCGGAAGTATAATAGCAGAAGAAACCAATAGAAGAGCAAGAAACCACGGACCATATCTCCCCTCACTGCTGAAAGGCAAGTGAAGAAGGAAAGAACAACAAAAAATAGAATACATTATGTGAACAAAAGAAATCAGAAAGAATGAGTAAAACTTTTGTTTGTCTGTGTTTTAGTTTAAATATAATTCATATAGGATATATTTTAGCAAAATGTAAGCAGCTTGTTATAAATATTACAGTGTCAGGCATTCCTAGTATATGTTATGACATAACACACTTCTTGTCAGTGTCTAGTTATATTGTTGATGTTTGCCCTCGTGACTGCAGCTCTGCTACAACCCTCGTAAACATGAGCCCCAGCTGCACTGATTTGTGCTTTACAACCAGCTGCAATATTTACACCCTTCAGCTAAACACATTCAACATTGAACATTTTTCCTATTCTTCTTTTGCCTTCCTTTTTTCATAATTAACCAGACTGGTTAGTCTATTTGTTTTGCCCTTGAAGCAGAGTCTTAATCAACTCTGATTCACTGACTTGGTGCCAGTAGTCTGTTCTGTGTTACTAATTGCTGGTATTTCATTTAATTGTGAAGTGCCGCAATTCTTGTCACAATATGGAGATTATATCCATTATGAATTTGTACTTTTGTTGTCACAGTTTTATGTTATTGATCAATTTACACAGTTCTTGTCACAGTTTTATTTTATTGATCAATTTACACAGTTCTTATCACAATTTTATGTTTTTGATCAATTTACACAGTTCTTGTCACAGTTTTATTTTATTGATCAATTTACACAGTTCTTATCACAGTTTTATGTTGTTGATCAATTTACACACTTCTTGTCATGGTTTTATGTTATTGATAAAAATACAGAGTTCTTGTCACAGTATTATGTTATTAATCAATTTACACAGTTCTTGTCATGGTTTTATGTTATTGATAAAAATACAGAGTTCTTGTCACAGTATTATGTTATTAATCAATTTACACAGTTCTTGTCATGGTTTTATGTTATTGATAAAAATACACAGTTCTTGTCATGGTTTTATGTTATTGATAAAAATACATAGTTCTTGTCACAGTTTTATGTTATTGGTCAATTTACACAGTTCTTGTCATGGTTTTATGTTATTGATAAAAATACATAGTTCTTGTCACAGTTTTATGTTATTGGTCAATTTACACAGTTCTTGTCACAGTTTTATGTTATTGGTCAATTTACACAGTTCTTGTCACAGTTTTATGTTATTGATCAAAAAAATTTACACACTTCTTGTCATGGGTTTATTTTATTGACCAATTTACATTGTTCTTGTCACAGTTTTATGTTATTGATCTTTGAAAAAATATGTCTTTTTTTCCTTGAACATTTTATATGACAGACTTCATTGTTGTCTATGAAGACAATCATGTACAATGGAGGTTATACATAAAAAGGATGAAAGTAAAGTTATTTTTAGTGACAAACTCATATGTTTGCTTGTTCAAACATGTATTACTAAACATATAAAATAATGATCAAATAGTATAGAGCAGCTGAACTAACAGAACGACAAGACAAACTACAACATTTTGGCAAATACCTTTATCAGGTATTACAAACAAATTATACAAATTAAGCTTCCGGTGTGTGACTGTGCTGGCAACACGACACAATTTTCGATGGGAGTCAAATTTAAGTTATATGTGAATTTCAATGCCCGTAGAAAAAGAAATTCAAGCGTTCTTGTGCTATTTCAAATGGATTTTTTGTGTGATTTATTCTATGAATCCTTACCAATCACCATCAAGGGCGTTCTTCTCAAGAATGCATGGAAAAAGACCAAGAGGAATACCCAGAAGAAGATGGATAGATGCAGTGACAGAGACATGTAACAACAAAGGAAAATCACTAATTCAGACAATTCGAGCAGCACAAAAACGACAAATGATATAAACCACGACACCTTTTAGGTATCAGTGAAAGAGAAAAGAAGAAGAAGAAGTACAGAAATCCAAAATCTAAAAAAATGGCGGAAAAAGACTGGTTATTTTTATTCTGTTATATATATTTTTCTGGCTAGGATTTATGTTTCATTTGCATAGTTTGTTTGTTATACCTGATGAAGACTTTTGCTGAAATGTCATAGTTTATGTTGTCTTTCTATTAGTTTAGTTGCACCTTACCAATTGATGTCTATTTTGGATGTTCTCTGCAGCAATTCTTGCGGCCCTGCATTGTATTTAATATTTTGTATATTTGATATCCGTGCTTATCTCAATTTGTATTTCTAAACTTCAAACACCACAAAGTTCCAGCCATTTTTATTTGCAGCAGTTGAACTTTTAGTCCTTCAATATCAGCCTCAAAGAGCCATCAATTCTGGCTTGTATATCAATTATTGGAGTTTTTATACAAACCCTTGTGAAAGTTGTTACTTGGACAAGTTTCTTTGTTTACCAATTGTTATGAGTACTTAAATATATTTTTGTTGAGGTTTTACTATATTTTTATTTTAACATTTATTTTTATGTCAATCCTTGACTTTTAACATTCTGCAGTTATTCTAGCACCTGAAACTTCAATGCCAATTCATGTTCTAATTTGCTATTTGTTTGAATGCATAAAGATGTGATGGCACATACAAGTTGTACATTTGTGTTACACTCATTGGAACATTACATTTGCTTTGTGAGACCAATATAGATCATAATATAATCTGCTTAAAAGCTGACCTGATATCATAAATGTTTGAAAATAAATTTAGTTCATTTATAGTGCATGTCCATTAAGATGCACATGTGCACTGTTTTACTAATTTACTATTTAACATGCATCTAAATGAATACAATTTTATGAGTAACATTTTTTACATTAAATTGTTTCATTTATCATATGTTTTCATCAATTTATATAATATATACACACACACATTCACATATACATACACAGTTCTTTTATATATATATATAAATATACTTATACTTACTGAAACTCACATCATAAAAAGAGAAAACTGCCTTTGATGGAAGCTCAGGTATATTTGTATTTTTTTTTTGCTAATATATCAGAAGTGAATTTTTACTTTGATATTTTAATAGAATTTTAGCTGAATTTATTTAAGCATTTCCTTCTGGATAAACAAAAGGTTCTGTATCTTTGGTTGTCAACGAAAGTGCAGTCCAGCATACAAACTACATTGATTCCTGTACTAATAGTCATTTCTGGACACTTATTGCAGTGCAATCAAGAAGAATTATCATTAGTAAAATAAGCCACACAGAGTTTGTTTAAAGATTAGCTCACTTGTGCCTTTTGTCATGACACTTAATGATTACTTTAAATAGTCAATTATTTGTACTAGTATTATTTTTCTCTTGATAGAAGCATATATCATTTTGTTCTATAAGAAAATGATCTGTTCTCAACATGTTGATCATTCATGAGTTAAAGCTAGAAAACATGACAGAGGAATCATCCAAATTGTAACCATGACAACAAAAATTAATGCTGATTGATATCATAGTTCCAGTTATTCTGTCACAAACTAAAGGTTTGAAAATGGATTTAACACATTCCCTACCACACACTGTGGCATAGCAGCTTTTCGCAATTTAAACAAAATTGAAAATTAAGTGAGAAAATAAATGAAAATTAATCTAAAACCCATGGTTTGTTGGGCAGTATGCTCAGGAAGTCAAAAAAGAAGTTAAATAAGAGAATTACAAGGTTTTATTGCAAATAATTATGGAAACATCAGTAAATTAAAAGCCACAAAAAAATGGTTCCAGGGTTATCACATTGGTAACTAAAGCCACATTTTGCAGCTCCTGGTATGAAATGTATTAAAGTGGACGAAAACAACATAGTTCTAATAAGTTGTTATATTGACTGTACACACTTCACTGTGATAAGTATTGCTAAGATCTGATCTTATGGTCACAAAGAAGTTTCAACACTTATGCATTATGTCACCTTTACAACTAAAGCTAAACATAATTGTTTGCTTGTGTTTCTTGCATTAGTCTTGTGTTTAATTTTGTAAACATGTTATCTGTGTGCTTGTTTGTTATTAACTGCAGCATCAATTTGTTTATCTATCATGTTTAATCTGTTGTCTCTTCAAAAAGTTGAAAAGTTTTATTTGGGAAAATTGTCTAATTTGTTTTATTGTACTTCTATCTATTGACCTTTCGAGCTGTAGCCTGTTCTATAGACCCAGATACTCTTTCCCTTTTTCGAAATGTTCTTTCTAGAAGTCTCAATCCTCGCAAAGATCTTTTATCAAATCTCGTCATTTGTCTCTATTTGCCACTTGAGGGCTTGCTTTGCTATTCGGTTATTATCTCTTCTCATCACATGTCCAACATCTTTTCTTGATTACTGATGATATTAGTGGTTGATTGGCTATTTCTCTAATTTCCTCGTTTGTTTTGTATTCGTTCAACTTTATACCAAGTATTTTCCTTAGACATTTATTTTCAAATGCGTTCAACTTTTATTGTACTTACTGATGGGTTATTATTACACTGCCTAACTAACTATAGTTAATAAAACAATAAATTTGGTTTTATATATTTTAATAATTGATATTTAGACATGAGATAGTTGTAAAAATGTCATATATTTTACTTACATTAAAAATGTACATGCCATTTGTTGTTTTAATCCTGTATCTGTAAATAAAATAGTTCATATTATACTTTATTATGCAAATCTCTCACAGCACTTTTTTTCCCCCCCCCTGCCAGTTTTTCCAGAAACCATGAGCCAGTATCCGAGAGTCAGATCCCTCCACACACAAGTGTTGTCAGATCTAATTATAGATGATAGCAGAACTTGTAACTTTAAATTGTAAAATGTGTACATGTCTTTTTTTTTCAACTGTATTTTTATGTACAGAATTTGTATTTTTATTTAAATTAATATTATATTGTAGTAGATCTATACATTTGTTGTCTCTATGTTATCATTCATTCACCTTGCATTTATACCTACTCACAAAGTCAGTTCACATTCTATATTTATATATTACTTTGTACACTACTTATATCTTAAATCTTAAAGCAAACACACATTAATAGAAATTAAATGTGACAAGAGTGAAAGAGAGAGGAATTGGAATGGTCATCAACAGAATGAAATTTTATATATTTTTTTATCAAAATGCAAATATATACAACAAAGGATGTTGGCAACTGTGTAGCTGGCCAGTTTTAAATGAGTTTTTCTAACTTTTGCCATGAGTGGTTTTTTGGCAGTGTTCCTGTTGTTCACCCTGAATATTGACTGGCAATTTGAAGCAACATGGCACTACAAGGAGGGCTGTACTAGATATATGAGCTCAAAGGTAGTGTGTACGAGGCCACTCAACAAGCGAGTGACATTGTGAAATAGATCATAGCAATTGTCAGAGTTGAGACCTTATGTCAAGCAACATGTTATGTGGAGATTGCACCTGACATCATCATATGGTAGTTTATACAGCTATTTAGATATGATGTAAATTTATTAGACTTTAAATGCATACTTTTGAATATTCATTCCAAGTCTTGAGCCTTCTAGCGCCGCTAAACATCACATAGGGCTCCTTGTGTTTTTCACCATCCACCTCTATACTTGGTGAGGTGTTTGATCTTACCTAATGAGTCTAGGCCTGCTAACTTTGCTTCTCTTATACGTGTTCTTTTCAGTGTCTCTAGGTCTTCCTCCTTTTCTGTATCATGGTGTTTCCATAGAAGAGCCCATTATGAAATTCTCTTCTCTTCTTAACACATGTGTGACATATGTCCCATATTCTCTTCCTCATTGTAGAGGATATCATGGTTGTATTGCCATTTCTTTTATCTCTATATTAGCCTTCAATTCATTCCATTGTACACAGAGTATCCTTCTTAGGCATTTGTCTACAAAAGCATTTAGTTTTCCCTTAATCTCTTTTGTTGTTTTCCAGCTTTCACATGCATAGATCAGGGTTGATATATTTGACAAGGATAAACAAAAGTCAATCTGTAACTCCTAAACTATGTTAACATTCTATACTTACAATAGTTGCCAAGTGTGAACATTGAATGGATGAATTAGCCCTCTCAAGAATTTAAAATGCATAAACACAGGTTATAAATATATCTAAGCACTATTTACAACAGAAGCAGCAGTTTTATCATAGTCAGTGATGATGAGAGTACCAGTTTAGTTCCTGGGTGTAGTTCATATGTGTTTCTAGATTGACACTTCTTCAGGCTTCAGCCTCTGACAGTGGATATCTGAGACTTTCTCTAGGAATGTTGGCCATCCTGGCATGATGCCAATGATATCACTCATAAATATGTCCATGATCATTGAACAATATGTGTACTGGCATTATATTTGACATATACTGTACTTGGAATAATAAGGACCCTTACTTATTTTTCTTGTACTATTTAACATCATTTTGCTCTAAGGACAGTTTGTACAGTAGTCTGTGATGTTTATTGTTGTGACAGCCTGCAGTCTGTAAGCATTTTTGTGCTGTCTCTGTGTTTGTTTATATCAAAATTGCAACCACTAATAGGTTTGTTGCATACACAAAACTAAACATTTGAATGCCATGTTAAATTGTCCTTGATGGTTCTATATTTGTAAAGATTATAATTAATCTCTTGTAAAAAAGATTGCTCTACATAATAAATAGAATGGATGACAATAAGACTTAGCTTACATATTTAACCCTAGATTATAACACTGCATTTTAAATCACATTTTTACGATATGGTCATAACATTTACTACTCAAAAAGCCCTGTGCAACTTGAACAAAAATGCAGTTATACCATTTTTTAAACAAATCTTTGGAGAAATAACACTTTGGAAGAACTAGAGTTTAAAAATAATTGAAACAATTAAGGATCACAACACAGGGAGCCACGATAGCTCAGTGGTTAGTGAACTGGACTACAAAGGACAAGGGGTAGGGTTCGATCCCAACCAACGGCTTCTGGGTTCACCCAGCTTTAAATGGGTACCTGATTTTTTTTCTGGGAAAGTAAAGCAGCACGGGTGTAATACCAACCACATTAGCCCAAAAATCATGTGCTGAAGGTCTGTAAAATATAGGGTCACCAACACCATATTTCCCTATACGCCACTTGGTGTGGCGGGGGTACTTTACTTTTTTTTTTAAGGATCACAACTAGAACAAATATGAAATAACGGAGCCATCTGATATAAAAAAATGAATATAATAAAAATTGTTATAGATACTATTACTTTTACATGATGCCTCTGGCTTTATTTAAAAATATAAAATGTGTCCATTTGCAATTACATGTCATGGTGACTGGCTTGAACATTTAGAAAGGTACAAAATCCACCACATGCCGTGTGGCAAACTGCAGAAATAAAAAAGAAAAGTGAACTTTTTAACTGTCATTTTTATGACTCAATCATAATCTAGAGTTAATACACAGAATCAAGTTTTAGCATTTTGTACGTACTAAAGGTAAAGGTTATCACATAACATTATAGTTGAGTGTTGAACTTTACTGTATTAGACCATTAGTGTTTGGAGGTGAGTGGGCCAGTGCTCTTCCTTATTGTTATTGTCTTCCCAAACTCAGTGACCCTGGTTCTCATTCTTTTGACAACTGGGCTGAGAGCATAAGGCTGGCTTCAAATCCACACTCTGTCTATAACATGATAAACACTTTGCTGTAGATTTCCCATGTGTTACGGGGCCTCATTATGAGGGAGGTAAAGAATAGTGACACTGTGACCTTCCAGGCATGTCGTAAGAGGCGACTAAGGAGGTTGATTGATGGCTTGACAAGCTGTCATTGTAAAAAGTATTGTTATGGAAACAGCACCATAGATTTTAGAAGCAGTGATCTCTGCAATATGTGCCATTTTGGCACGCAAGGTTTCTGTTTTTGAGATTGTGGTTCTGCCCTATGTGCCGTCTTCGGCTCGAAAGGACAATAGATAGATTCCAGCATTCTAAGTAATGCACACAAGAAAACTGATCACACATATTTGCTTGTACTTGTTAGTCATTGAACCTTGTCACGAAATCTGTGTCTGGAGTTATTCTCAATCTTCTGGAAATCACTTATATTTTAAAATGTGGTACATTGTTGGTCTTGTGCATTCACTTTTTATGTTGAGTAATGACTTGTTAGTAGCCCTAGTGTGCTCAGCTTCAAGAGGTCGGTTGACAAGTTACCTTCCTCGCTGCCTTTCATTCACAAAGACTATCTCTGGTACAAATTTACAGAGGCTTGATGTACCCAGAGAGTCTTTTAGGTCTTTGAAAGAAATATTTGTCTCTACTGGCTGTTTAACCCCGTACCTTTCATTGATAGCACCAACCAGGCTATATTCAAATAGATGCCATTATTATTGTGAGTTAGCTCATTAATTATAGAATGCTGCATCTCTAGAGCTCATTAATTATAGCATGCTGCATCTCTGGAGCTCATTAATTATAGCATGCTGCATCTCTGGAGCTCATTAATTATAGCATGCTGCATCTATAGACTTTAGAACAGAAAGGCATCACCGCATGCAAGACATTCCCATATCTGCTCAGCCCTCAACCCAGCAACCAACAGAGAAGTCATCTTGATCATTCATACTAGACCGGCCAGACTGTAATAAGCTGATTGGTAATTCAGTATTCTGTCTGTCTGTCTAATCTATTTATCTATCTCTGTCTGTCTGTCTAATCTATTTATCTATCTTTGTCTGTCTGTCTAATCTATTTATCTATCTCTGTCTGTCTGTCTAATCTATTTATCTATCTCTGTCTGTCTGTCTACTTAATCTGTCCATCCACCCACACCCCCATCTATCCATCTTTCATCCCTTTATGCCAATGGTAGCACATAGGGCATAAATTCTAGATTCTTGTATCAGCTGATCTTTCAAGTGTAAACCTTGCAGAGGACCTGCATTGTGTCTCGCCACAGGGCTCTGTTCTGGGCAAGTTGCTCAATCTTGGCGATTGAACTGTTGCCTACTGCTGTTGTCTCTCACCTCAGTGTTCTTTTTAGTATTTCTCCATGTCAACTTCTTTTTATTTTACCCTCTCGTTCTCATTTGAGAGCCTGCTTCAGGATTCTCTTGTCTCTTCTCATCACATGGCCAATAAATGGACACGTTCTTCTCTTGATTATAGTTGATGTTTTTTTATGCTTTGTTACTTCTCTTATTTCTGCACAAGTCTTGAATTCATTTTCGGTATTACAGACAGTATCTATACAGTGCAAGACACTAGAAACAGACAAATATCAAAAATATTTGCTTTCTTATCTTTTTCAATTCTTGACATGCAAGCAAAGAGACTGACTTATGTCTCAACTATTATGTGCATGATTTTACTGCTGTTGCCGTAATTCACATTTTAACACCATCCATCCACTTTATTTATCTGCCACATATATTGTTTACCCTTGATAGACTTATATCATACTGGGATTACAAATATAATAATGTAGTAACGGCTGTAGCAGTTTGAGGGAAACATGAACGATTAAATGTTTTTTTTTTCCTTTTCAATTTTCTACATGCATTTAAGTTTTGTTATATTTGCGATCTTATATATAGTTTTATTATTTTGTCCATATCTGTATATTCAAATTTGACCTGTTTTCCATTTCAGCATTGTTGGCAATCTTGCAATTTATTTGTTTAGTTTTAAAAGACTGTCTTATACTTTTAAAACTGAACTTGTTCATTCTTTTTAATGGCACATGTATTTACTGTCTTGAACCTTTGTAGATATGACACAATGAAGAGAAAGATACCATTGTATTGTTGGCAATTTTTGTAGCTTTCTTATTGATTACCTTCGTTCTGCAATGTCTTTAGAATTTTTGCAATCATGACATTTATATTGTGTTGCACTATGTTAAAACTTGAAATCCTCTGTGTATACCTCTGATGTCAATATTAAGTTTAAAGAATGCATTTGTCATCTCAAGGCTGGTGACATCTCCTTACAACTTGTCCTGGTATGGAACTGGTGATGGCTAGAAGAGCCTAAAACTTGAAATAATCTTTATTTGATGGCCAAGAGTGACATTAATAGATCAAATGTAATGAGGCTTCATACTATGAAGGACCTGTGTGGATTTACATCTGATGTGAAGCTATAAGGGAGTGCATTACAACAGAAGAGCTGACAGTTTAACACATTCCTTTTCAAGGGGTTCAACATTCTGTGGCATGCCTGTTTATTGCAAATTTTTACAAATTTGACAGGTTTGTTCAGACAATTTGCTCTAGAGGTTGGAACAAAGGTTAAATAAAAGAATTGCAAGGTTTTAGTAGAAATAAAAGCAAAATGTAAAAAAAAAAAAACTTAAATCCACAAAAACTGGCTCCTTGGTTCAATGCTTCTGTAATAAGAGGAAGATGTTGCTGCTGGTGGTACGGAATGTGTTAATGCTGAGAGTATCTCAGTTGGGTCAAGGCTTATATACTGACAACACTCTGCTGTGCCTTTTAGTTGAGGACATGAGGCTTTCATTCTGAAATGTAATTCAGATTAATAACATGGCAGTTAGGAGGTAGCTCAATGAAAGAGGATAGTTCAAAGTGTTTTAAAGGTCTGATATGGTACATCTATAGTACAAGGAAATAAGCAAAATTTCCAATATTAGGAAGAAACAGTGATCATTTTTTGGCCATGTAATGAGAAGAGAACAGCTGGAATATATTGTGGTGTCGGAAAAATTTGAGGGACAAAGCGATAGAGGAAAACAAAGTAAAAAGATACCAGACAGCTTAAGAGAATGGCTAGGCAGAAAGTCAACAACAGAAATGATAAATAACTGTCGAGGATGAGAATTGTGGAGAGACATGATCACCTATACCAACAGGCATGGTACTTGATGATGAATGATGATGATAGTACAACTGGCTAATTAATGAATTTTTAAAATATTTGTTTCATCTCTTTTTAATTACATTTTTAATTAGCAACTTTATTAGTAACAAAAATAATATATTACTTAATTATTGTTTCCTTGAATCTCCTATTGGGTAATAAAATTTGAATGATTTAGTCTCAACATTAGTGACAACAATGGTATGTCTTTAATCTTGGATTAATTATTCTTTTTTTTTATAAAAAAGACAAGATTATAGTTCAGACTTCCTTTTTTATTATTTGTGACTTTGAAGTGAGAGTATTACTTATTTTGCATATAGCTCGATAATGTAGGGAACGCATATCGGTATATCCTTTGATTATGTCTGTTCACTATTTTGTTTTAATTCTTCAGAATGAACTGTATTGAAATATATAACAAATTTTGAAAATCAGAGTTGTGAAATTCATATGACATACAAATGTCATGTGTATTCTTATTTCATATAATTTCTTATGTTTTATAAGCAGATAAAACTGACTTTTCAGAATAGATATGGGAACCATGTAAGGCCTTGGTAAAGCTGGGACGGCGAACACAATAATATGTGGAATATTGAGTTATTGAGTTATTTGCGGGTCATCATCATTGCACTCCGAACATGTCCATAGGTGCTCAGATCCCCTCCTCAGCAATTCCCTCAGTGTCCATCGACTGACGAAATTTGATGTTTCAGCTGTGCAGATAAGTCAAAACTAAACATCAAAGTTTTTTACTTGTAAAAATCTTCAACTGGAACAAACAAGACAGAAAGTCTATTTTTTTTCTTAATTGAAAGAAATAGAAGAAATTTAAATTTTAGCTGAACTGATGTAACATCATGTAAATACACACAAAATGAGACGTCATACAGCCACCAGTGATATGAATCAAGAACAGTTCTAAAATTGAGTATATAAAAGAGGCTTGAAAATAAATAAATGATAGAAATGTGATGTAGTCATTAGAGAAAAGAATGAGAAGAGTTCATTCCAATTTAATGCTGGGATGGACAGTGGAGCAGATATGGGATGCCCTGGCTGCAGTGAAACTGTTTTCATTAAAAGAGACCATTCTCAAGAGAAAATTACCTTTCACGTTTAAAAGCGTAACGTTTAGACACATATATCATACCTTCCTTAAAGCATGAAGTTTAGACACATAATCATACCTTTCACATATCTTAAGACAAACTTGCACACCAGACACACAAAAATCCATACAGAATCAGAAAAATTCTTGCACATCAGTTTTTGGGAGTGTTTAAATGGTATTATTATTTAGCCATGTATATGTGTATATATATGGCCCTTTTCGTCTTGTCAGACGGTTTAGTGGAGGCTATTGTATATTTTTTTAGGCTTTGCATTTTTGTCAAACAGCTTCTCTCATGGCTGATTCTACCAATGTTTGACAAACACACCCGGCCACAGAATGAACAAGTCAGGCCCACTGATCCATCCTTTTTTACGAGTCTTTTCTCTTCCATGTTTTGCCATAGCACAGCCTCATATGATGTTATACCATTCTTTATACAGCCTCTCCATGAAGTGCGATCACTTGCCAGAAGTATCCAGTCATTTTCACAGATGGAGAAGTCATTCAGAGATGATTTACAGATATCTCTATATTGTAGTTTAGGTCTGCAGATTTGTCTTTTTCCGTGTATTAGTTCACCATATAGTATTTGCTTAGGGATGCAGTTTTCTTCCATTCGCTGGATGTGTCCCAGCCATCTTAGCCTTTGGCTTCTGAATTTAGCCATGTGATATATTTATTAATGCATTAGTCATGAAACATTTAGATAATTACCACTTTTAAAAGCAGTTGTTTAGGCTGTACTTATACAACATTACATATTGATATAACAGCATAGAAGCCACTTTTTACCAAATTTTATACAAGAGTTATAGATTTTATTTAAAAAGAAAAAATGCAGAAAGTCATAGAAATGATCTGTATGTGTGTGTATATATATATATATATATATATATATATATATATATATATATATATATATATTATGCATATATATATATGCATATATATATTAGTTCTTTGGTTATGGAAGGCCCCAGTAAAACAAATTAAAATCCATAATTGCTCAACCGCCCATGCCAGTGGAATCATCCGAATATAAATATATATATATATATATATATATATATATACAAGACTCCTCAAAAGAACAGTTCTTTGTTCATTATGCAGCTGGACCTGAAATCCCCAAATTGGCAAAATCAGCCATGAAAGTAGTTGCTATTGAAGCTAAACATTTACCTGTTTTCAAGCCTCTGTGAAGATGCAAAGACCATACATATATATGCCTACTTTGCTATTTGTTCTTGTGCTGACAAAGGTCAATTAGTCTCAAAGTTTGAATTGTGTTTTTTAGTTCTTATATTTACAAATGCTGCCTGTGTTTATTTGTTTATTCATTCACCATTTATATGAGATGTATTTGGTGTATTTCACAAAAAAGTACATGATAAATTGTGACTTTTTAGTTCAGTCTTTACATCATCCTGTATTTTTGTCATGAGCAAAAAAGCAACTTGTTTGTTTGTAACAACTCAAAATATATATTTCTGATATTGTTGTTTATTAAAAGGTGTGTAAACACTATGTTAAAGATGTTTTTTTGTTTGGCTGTTATAGAATTTGGGGGAGCCGCGATAGCTCAGTGGTTGTGAACTGGACTACAAAGGACAAGGGGTAGTGTTCGATCCCAACCAACGGCTTCCGGGTTCACCCAGCCTTAAATGGGTACCAGATTTTTCTGGGAAAGTAAAGCGGCACGGGCGTAATACCGACCACATTACCCTGAAAATCATGTGCCGAAGGTCTATAAAATTTATGGTCACTAACACCATATTCCCTAAACGCCACTTGGCATGATAGGGGTACTTTACTTGACTACTTTTCTATTATAGAATTGACATCTCTTGTCATTTAGGTTCTTCTTTGTAGTTTCATTTGTTTTAAATTGTTGGTTAAGTAATTTTTTAAATATTATTTTCATTTCAGTTTCAACATATTTTGTTATTTTGGTAATATATTTTTATTATAATTGAACACACTTTGATAATGACAAGATGACTAGACATTTGTATGACATTGTTAATCATGTAAGTTTATCACTGATGCCAACTCCATTTTACCACTACATTGGCCATTATCTACTTACTGTTTGTTCTTATACATGTTGTTAAACAAGTTCTGTTTTAATAAGTGTTTGGAGAACTTTTACTATCTTTAGTACATTTGTATGTTTAACCTGATTGCTCATTTGAAATTTTAGAGAATAATCCAAATTGATTAATATGACCTGTGTTCAGTTTATTTCTAAAATAAAGAATATGATATGCTTGTATGCTTGTTTGTTCAGTAAGTAGTGAGGATGAGATGTGTATTGCTAGAGTATGGAATATGATGATGTTTAAATGCAGGGTATGAAATGTTGTCATAGTGACTGCTTGATATCACAAGATTAATCCTTTTCATCAGCCCATAAGTCTGGGAGGATCGTTGAGGCACCACTGACAGACTTCATCAACCTTCTTCATGTATTACAATCTGAAGTCATTCTTTGGGGCTTTGCCAAGTGATGTTATCTGTGATGTTATTGTTATCTTCCCACCACCTTTATTTACCTATTCTAATCACAAGTTTAATGAGCAGTAAACAAGGCACTAGACTTATCAAATACGAATTATTTGTTGAGTGATGCTTTCACATGACAAAATATGAGCTAAACGTGTGACAGGACTGAGAGTAAACTAATGTCACTTCATAAACAACAGAATCTGAGGACAATCTCTAAACTAATGTCACTTCATAAACAACAGAATCTGATGACAATCTCTAAACTAATGTCACTTCATAAACAACAGAATCTGAGGACAATCTCTAAACTAATGTCACTTCATAAACAACAGAATCTGAGGACAATCTCTAAACTAATGTCACTTCATAAACAACAGAATCTGGGGACAATCTCTAAACTAATGTCACTTCATAAACAACAGAATCTGGAGACAATCTCTAAACTAATGTCACTTCATAAACAACAGAATCTGAGGACAATCTCTAAACTAATGTCACTTCATAAACAACAGAATCTGAGGACAATCTCTAAACTAATGTCACTTCATAAACAACAGAATCTGAGGACAATCTCTAAACTAATGTCACTTCATAAACAACAGAATCTGAGGACAATCTCTAAACTAATGTCTCTTCATAAACAACAGAATCTGAGGACAATCTCTAAACTAATGTCACTTCATAAACAACAGAATCTGAGGACAATCTCTTCTATCAAGGTTAACAGAAAGTTATGAGAATTAATGTCCTTCATGCGTGCCATCACCCCGTGCTCCTCAACTTGAATGGAAGAACAACTTAACGGGCATGCCAATCACATCGACCCTAAAGGTTGAAATGGAAAAAAGCAGAACAATAAGCTCTTCGTACACAAACGAACGAGTCGGTCCATCCACCAAGTAGTATAGCACGTTTCCACTCCCTTTTGTCTCATCATTCCCAGCTCTTTGATAGTAACCCCTTCACCTGTGCTCTTCAGGTTTTCCGTCTGCAGGTGCGCAGTTAGCTTCTCCAGAGCGCTATTCATAAACTTATGCACCAAGATGGAAGTTCGTCCGAGTTCTAGCCGTGGTGTATACAATGCTGATCTTGAACATCGCGCTGTCTGTTGTCACAGCGAGTTGGCGGATTGTTAGAATTGTAACCACGGGTTTGAAATAATTGTTTGTGCACATTTCGTTAACCACCGATGTAGATCAAGTCTTTATTCTGCTGGCTTTGTTTGCGACATTGGAAGCTAATGATCTAACTGCCTAACTTGTGTAGATGGTTGGTTCGGGGCAAATTGTGCGTTGCAGTGTCACTGCTAAAATCGCTCAGTTTGTGACAGGGCTACAGGGACATGCACAAACGGTGACAGTTGTCGGCGAGAGCATCTCAGACCCCAGTGTCAGTATTTTGATCTAGTTTGCAAATACGCCTAGGGATCTGGACCTACAGATCCGGACAGTTTCATGGTCTAATCAACATGCTAAGGATTGACGGGGCGATAGTTGCAAATATCTGCTCCATCGACATTGGCGGGGGTCGGAATGTGGCTCTCAAACAGAACGCAAACCAGACCGACACATTTAATGCTTGTTAAAACAGTGGACGGATGTGGACCAGAGGCCGCAGTTAATGGCAAAACAAAGACCAATTTTTTATGACAATGACTGCACACACACACACAATTGAGAAGTGGAACCAATTATGTTTACTGGTATCTGAACTTTGCCACGCCCCAGAAGACTCACACCATTCGAATTTATCATCGAGCTAGCACTATGATTCGGGTAAAGAATGACACTCCAAAGGCTTTCTCTGACAGTGGCGGCGTAGTGTTCCAGTATAATGATATATCATACCCAAATATTTCTGTGAACACTATTGTAGTCACCATACAAGCGACAATGGCACACAGTAAGTTTGAGTTCTCACCGACCTTTTCGCAGGACGAGAGTGCACTGACGGTGTGTGAGGTGCTAACATTTACAGACACCTATTGTCTGGACGGGCATTCTAAGTCGTTTTGTACAGTGTGTGGTGGGAGTAGCAAAGGCTGCACCGTCATCATCGGTACGTGTCACGGCAACTGTTCACATGGGATTTATGGACACGACTGCTCCGGGTCTTGTCTTAGTGTCAGTTCTTTATGTGAGGAAAATCCGGAAAATGCCAACATTGCATACATCCTGGCTATACCTGTGATGACACTTGTCCTGATGGTAATTTTGGGCTACAGTGCGAACAGACGTGTTCTGATGGCTGTGATATCATATGTGACACTGAAAGAGCAGACTGTACGCGCAAGGAAGCGTACTACGGGCCAGACTGCACTCTCAAATGTCCTGACCACTATTTCAACGACACCTGTGAACAGTCAACCGGGATCTGTTCATGCAAGGGAACGTTCTACGGGTCAGACTGCACTCTCAAATCTCCGTACAACTGTTTGGACGATATCTGTTAACAGTTCATGGGGGCCGGCGTCTCGTATGTCGATGATTCCCACGTTAAGAAGAGTCTGCCGACTACAACAAACCTAAGCATATGGATACCTTAATGTGTACTGGATATTTTCTTTCTGTGCTGGACATGGTTCATTTCTTGGTGTGTTTCATTGCTAGCCAAGGCTCATATCTTGGCTTGTGTGTGTGTGTGTGTGCTGGCCATGGCTCATATCTTGGTGTGTGTCATGTTAGTCATATCTCATATCTTGGAGTGTCCGTGTTAATCATGTCTCATATCTTTAAGTGGGTATGTGTTTAGTCATATCTCATATCTTAGTGTGTATCTGTGTTAGTCATATGTCATATCTTTGTGTTTGGGCTAGTGATATCTCATATCTCTGTGTGTATGTTTATGTTAGTCATATCTCATATCTTTGTGTGTGCATGTCTGTGTATGTTACATCTCATATCCTTGTGTTTGCATGGCTATGCTAGTCACATCTCATATCATTGTGTGTGCCTATCTATGTTGGTCATATCTCATATCTTTGTGTGCATGTCCATGTTAGACATGTGTAATTTCTTGGTGGGTGCATGTCTATGTCAGTCATATATCATATCTTTATGTGTATGTTTATGTTAGTCATGTGTCATATATCTTGATGTATGTCAGTGTTAGTCATGCCTCGTATCGCTATGTGCATGTATGTGTTTGTCACATCTCATATCTTTGTGTGTGCATGTCTGTGTTAGTCACTTCTAGTGACTTGGGCAGATGGTGCTCGTAAACCTGGGAGGGCCGACCATCTAAGGGCAGAATCCCCCTACAGAAAAGATCACCTGCTGCCTTGTAGGAAGATTGGGGACAATCAAAGGCTAGGGAAAGCAAACCTGAATAAAATGCTGGCTGAAATCGGATGCACTGGGCCACTGGCGCAGAACACAGTGCAACGTATTAACGGGTGTTCAATCAGAGTGGATCTGGCAGACTCTAATTGTGATGTTCTGTTTGTAACACACCTAACCTGACAGCTGAGTTCATGTGAGGAGCTTGAATCCTACTCTGATTGGGTCCTGATCGCAGAGAGAGAGAGAGAGAGAGAGAGCTTAGCGGTATTGAATGTCTGCCAGTCAGCTTGTGACATTCGGAACTTGATAGTGGTTTTAAACACCTCGTTGATTGCATCTAGCTCGGTTGGTGGCCTTTGGGGAAGTGCTCTGCGGCCCACTCACCCCGATAAAGTTGGCCGGTTTTGAACTTACCATCACAAGGGACAACCGTATAGTCATAGCTGCAAGGGACAGTCATGACAAGGGACAACCGGATAGTCATAGCTGCAAGGGACAGTCATGACAAGGGACAACCGGATAGTCATAGCTGCAAGGGACAGTCATGACAAGGGACAACCGTATAGTCATAGCTGCAAGGCACTTGCTTGGCGATTAGTCTGGTGCTGCTCTTTCCCAGGTAGTCGGTGCAGCCTTCCGTGGGAATATTCTCAACTTAAAGTCTGCGTAGATTATAAATGGTGCTCGCATTTGTTTGTGATGTGTGAACTGAAGGATGTCGTTTACACCCTTTTCTGGCATCACCACTCTCTGGGGCTTTTGGTCGATGCCCATGCAGTCTGTGATGTGGGCTTCCAGCAGTGCTTCGCTCGAGAAGATGTGGAGGCATCAACGACATGGAAATACAAGATGGTCGTGATTGCTGTTCCTAAACACCATACGTCCCAAGTCCTTGGTCCAGGGGTATTTTGGGGGGTCGGTGAGAAGTAGATCGATCTTGTGATATTGCTCAGCAATATTCTTTAACTCGTGGTTAGGATATGGGCCATAATCTCAGCCAACTACCCAGACAGGTAGGGTAGGGTTTTGAAGTTCAAACTTTGCCACATCGGTGGTCTTTACCGGAAAGTCGATCCCAGTGAAGTTAAGCTCTCCAAGGTGGGCCTGGTACTTGGCCGGTGATCCCTATAGGATAAAGCGCTGAAAATATGGCCCATTCGATGCGGCGGTTGTCTGTATTCTTTACATTAATGAGTGTTTGCGGTGTGATGTAATGTGGCGTCTTGAAATAACTCCGTCCACAGAATGGGCTATACTCGGTGATGCTAAGATCAAGTACTTCGCAGCGTTTGACCCGCCAGCCAGATCCTTCCCGCGCGAACTCTTCTCAACTCGTCATGATTTTCTCTCGAGCTTCGCCAATATTCTCTTCAATCTCGCCAGGATTGAGTTACGGTGAGGGATTAGATCGGAAGTGGGCTATAAAAAGTAAAGTTCCCCCGTCACACTAAGTGGCGTATAGGGAATATGGTGTTAGTGACCATACATTTTACAGACCGTCGGCACATGATTTTTGTGATAATGTGGTCGGTATTACGCTCGTGCCGCTTTACTTTCCCAGAAAAAAATCCGGTACGCATTAAAGACTGGGTGAACCGGAAGCCGTCGGTCGGGATCGAACCCTACCTTTTGTAGTCCAGTTCACTAACCACTGAGCTATCGCGGCTCCCGGAATTAGTCTATGGTTGTCATATAACGTCCATCATCATCATCATCATCATCATCCTCATCATCATCATCATCCAGTTTTAACTTTTTTTATTTCAACCTTTAGTGCCGATGTGATCTTGATGGCATGCCCGTTAAGTTCTTCTTCCATGAAAGTTGAGGAGCTCAGGGTCATGGCACACATGAAGGCTAGAGCATTTATTCAAGGTGATGGCCGATGGGAACATCAGTGCGATAGTCTTTCAAAATGCCTGCTTCCCATCTCTTAATAAAGATCGGCAATCGATCTACTAGACGTCTCATCCCCTCGTTGTGGAGCAGGGATTGCGATCTGACGTCGAGGCAGTCTGCGCCGAGCATCACGCTTCAGAGCTAGATTCTACCTGAGATACTTGTCACACGCGGGGCAGTCATGGCAAAGTCTGTCTCTTCATTTAATCTGCGAAGTTCAGCCCGCTTGGCATCACCCAGCGGCCCGCCTCTTGTGAGCGCAGGAACGCGTTTCATCGTAACAGCCCAGGGCGCTCTATTCATGAACATCTCTGTGCCAGCCTTGGCAAATCTACTGATAAGAACCGCTTTGACACCTGACACAGGAAGCCCATAACGCCCCAGTGTGGCTTTGAGTCCTATAACGGCAGGCATGTCGTAGAGTGTACCATATGCAGGACAAATCTATAAATAAAAAGTAAGTAAAGAGCCCAATCACGCCAAATGGCGTATAGGGAATATGGTGTTAGTGACCATAATCTTTTATAGACCTTCGACATATGATTTTTGGGGTAATGTGGTCGGTATTACGCCCGTGCCGCTTTACTTTCCCAGCAAAAAAATCAGGTACCCATTTAAGGCTGAGTGAACCCGAAAGCTGTCGATTAGGATCGAGCCCAAAATCTTGTCCTTTGTAGTTCAGTTCACTAACCACTGAACTAAATCTCTAAATGGGAGTTTGATATGCATGGAGCTCGTCCAAGACCAGATGAAACTTCCGCCTAGATTTTTTTTTTCCAAGGCGGGAAGTCGGTATCGAATCGTTTCTCGACCACATTCCCGGTACAGTCCAATCTCACTCTCAACGCTCGTCCCACAGGACGAACAGGCCAGGCCACTGGAATTCTACTAGTTCTGCGGATCTTTGCCAGTTGTATATTTACAATTCGTTGCGCAGCAGCTCTTTCCACATAGTTTCGTTTCGCCGACCTTGATCCAGGCGCAGAGGTTATGACCCTTCGTGTTGCGGCACAAATACTCTAAGTATGCCTCTTGTTGGGATATGTCTAATAAGAAGCTAACACCCAACCACTACACACAGTAAACTCGTAGGTCGACACTTTACCGACATATTACATACCCGGCTCGCTCTGGGCGGCGCATGTGCCGCCCCTGCTGCTGAGGTGGTGACAAACCCCGAGCCCCGACCCATTGCGTCCCACGCCCAGGGCCCCCGCTGGTCTTTGGCCCTCTCCCAGACCTAGTGTAAAGTGTTACAAACATGCGAATCAATTCAGAGGAAGAGGTATGTTTACAACACTCGGAAAAAATGACAAATAATCAACAACAGAAAAAAAAAAAGTTTAGTTAGCTGAGTGGCAGTGTTCCCTAGCGCAAGGCTTTTCGTGGCAAGGCGCTGTGCCACTGAGTACGGGTTCGATCCTGCTTCGGTCCATATATTGTTCTTTGCTTTTTTTTTTCTGTTGTTGATTATTTGTCATTTTTTCCGAGTGCTGCAAACAGACCTCTTCCTCTGAAATGATTCGCTGATTATCGCCTCGGAAGTTTCCCTCTATAATAATATTCATTTATTATTATGTCTCCTGTTACAAACATTATCTTTAAAAGGACAACCGGGCCCAATGATGTTGGGGTTAGGAGGCTCTACCGGCCTGGGGAGAGTTGAGAACTGGGGTAAAGTTTCTGTTCTAATTATGTTCTATCCTCTTCATAACGATTCTGTAAGCGTATTTACGGGCATAAGTTATTAGGACAATCATTCGATAGTTGGTAGAGAGTTTCAGATTTACTTTCTTTAGAAAGGAGGTGTACATTGATCCTTTCCAGGCTTTTGGCCAGGCTGCACAATATTTTGGTCCCGATGGCAGCGCAAGGGCGAAGTAATGCATGTTTTCAAAGATATTTATGAATTTTCACAACAATTCTCTGAGAGAGAGATAGAAAGAGATAGAGAGAGAGAGAGAGAGAGAGAGAGAGAGAGACAGACAGACAGACAGACAGAGAGAAGGAGGGAGAGAGAAGGAGAAGTGATTAGAAGAAACCAAATTTGCCGTAGAGATTGATCATTGAGATAAGGCAAACTGGAGGTAAAACATTGAAATTATGCCAAATAGGTCTGCTAGATCTAAAACTGTAACATTTTCAGATTCGCTATGTAACTAAAAATACTGTAAACATGCATCCTTTGTTATTTAAAAAAAAATCTAAAATATATTTAAGATTACAAATCTATGCATAACTTGGTTTAAAAATAACTATATTTTGAAAGACTTTCCTTTATGAAATGGTTCCTCGCACTGAAACGATCTTGGCAAGTTCGCTGCTATGGAAGCCTTACTTTGAAAATAATTTGAAAACGAATTAATTGTAAGATTCTGTACAATTTTTTCATTTTTCTGTCTTACTTTTTCTTAATCCTACACAATATAAAGTGATCATGCCGTCCAAAAGTAATGTTTATTCTTAGTTCGACACAGTGTGTTTTTCCCTTATAGCCGTACTGGCGTACTACTGGTAAGAGTACTGGTAGACCTACTCTGATAGCCCTTATAGCGTACTCACCGCATAGGGCACAGGGAGTTAATCTTATCAAATAATTATGGTGCCATCCATTTTTCAGTCCAACAAACGAGGCCATTTCATTTTAAATTGTATACATTTCGATTTTCCTTCACACGAAATCAAGATGAAGATTCAAACGGGCGCCTAGCTCAACTCAATAGTCAGAGCAAAGACGAAAAAAAAGTTCTTATTAATTAAAGAGATGCGCCGACGAAGCTGAAGTGAATTGCGTGGCGAATACTCCTAATATAATTAAATGAAGAACGCTTAAACTTAAACACTCACTAAGTTCGCAAAAGCGTGCAAGAAATTCGGTTTATCCATCAGCCTTTTAAAAACGGAAATTATGTGGCCAAGACGTTTGCAGGGCCCACACTTATCACACTAATTTAATAATCACACTCTCACAGTGGTCACCAATTGTATGTCGCTGTATCCAGGTTCAAAGTTCAAACATTAACAGTAAGTTTTCCCATTGTAACAGCTTTACCCCCAACAGATGATCAAAATCCTACTCTACCAGGCCAGTGATAGCGCTGATATCAGGTTAACATTGTCAGTAACAAGTCTTAGTCTGGCTATGCAATTAAAATTCAGGAGGGAAGACAACCAGTACCAAAAAAATACTACACCAAAGACAAGTTTGTTGGACCGAAGGCGCAGACAATGCAACCTGCTGTAAACCACAATATAATGCACTTATGTCTGCCTAACATTCTTTTAAGGGTGAATAATGAAAGAGTAGTTGTCATGTGAACACAGAAGAAGAAAACCAGTCGAACAAAAATTAAACTTTTTTTTACTGAAGTGATTTTGTTCTATTATTGCAGGATTTTAAAAGATGCATTCTTCTTCCCATGTGAATGGCCAGAAATGGAATGATCATTACAAACCTCGGAAACGCTCACTTTCGCTTGAAGGAAAATTAGAAAAACTCAATTGCATAGATGAAAATACAAATTCCAGATCTTTCAGTAGTGGCAAGCCAGTTCTGCCACCAATTCCTCAATTTGATTTCTCATTTGATCCATGGAAGAAGAGTAAATTGATGAAAACTACTGCTACTTCACTGAACAAAGGGACCCTCAAGAAATATTCGTATGTGTTTTAATATGACTTTCTGTTATTGTTTTGATTATTGTTTGATCACGGGGTCAAAGTTTTTTTTTGTAGCTGAGTGCTTCCGTAATGTTATTTCAGGTCCAACAATAATTTTAGGGGAGTTGAAGTTGTGGAGATAGATTTCATTTGGGCTGAATCAATATGAATTCACATCTCCTAGATTTGTCTTCAGTTTTATACAAATTTATTTTCGTGACAGAGCAACAGAAAGGGAAGCAGTAAGATTGTCATCATTTTACATAATCTTTTTTGTTTCTTGGTCAGTCAAAAAAAAACAACCAGTGCCTAGTACTCCTTGTTGTATCTTGAACGCAACAACAAAGTTCCTTTACTTTATGTAGTTCATGGTAATAATTTTGAGAGTGCCCTATGTTTGGCCCACATGATTCATCTCTGTTTGTACTGTCCTCTGCCAGATTGGCCTTATTCTGCCTTTCTTTTGCTTCCCTTCGGAGGCTAATGCCTACCACTCTTTGATAGCTTCTGGGTCCCTTCTGTGTATGTGACCTATGAAGCTCTATCATCTTCTTGCTGTCACTGTATTTCATCATGGCTGCAACTTTTGAGCAGTTCTTGGTTGCTGACTTTATTTAGCAAAAGTATTCTGAGAATTTTCTTCACATTGGCTGTGTAAAATGATGACAGTTTCAGCTTACCTCAGAGTAGCTGTGTAAAATGATGACAGTTTCAGCTTACCTCAGAGTGACTGTGTAAAATGATGACAGTTTCAGCTTACCTCAGAGTGGCTGTGTAAAATGATGACAGTTTCAGCTTACCTCAGAGTGGCTGTGTAAAATGATGACAGTTTCAGCTTACCTCAGAGTGACTGTGTAAAATGATGACAGTTTCAGCTTACCTCAGAGTGGCTGTGTAAAATGATGACAGTCTCAGCTTACCTCAGAGTGACTGTGTAAAATGATGACAGTTTCAGCTTACCTCAGAGTGACTGTGTAAAATGATGACAGTCTCGGCTTACCTCAGAGTGACTGTGTAAAATGATGACAGTCTCAGCTTACCTCAGAGTGACTGTGTAAAATGATGACAGTCTCAGCTTACCTCAGAGTGACTGTGTAAAATGATGACAGTCTCGGCTTACCTCAGAGTGACTGGGAAGTGCTGACAGTCTCGGCTTACCTCAGAGTGGCTGTGTAATGATAACAGTCTGACATTTCCTTTTACTATATGTTCTCCATCATTCAGATCCAAAAAGAAGTATTGAAAGCACACAATGTTCATATTTAGAAATGGTACAGGAACCTGTGTTCCATATATCTTTAATTTTGTCTTAGTTTCACTAAAATAATAAACATTTGTTATTAACATATTTAACTATAATTTATCCTTAACTTGGTTTCTGTGAAGTACTGGGTACAGCACATAATTATTTACACAACATGCCTGAGGAAAGTTCTCTCAATATTTTAACCAAACAAAGTAAACAACTAATAACTACTAAAGAGATGCAGCTAGAAAAAGTACATACTTTCAGATTCTGGAGCTGGATAAGTCAAGTTCTCAGAAGAGATCTAAACTAGTTACTAGATCTGATATGTTCAGTGGGTTTTAGCTGGAAGAGAGGCTGACTAAAACAACCTGACATAAAGCAGTATTGGAGTACTCTACAAAGGATGACAATGGACTGTATGGGTGGAAGGATTTTGTTGTTGCCCTAGAAGGTGTCACAAAACATATTGACCACTGACTGTTTTCGCACGTGCACTGCCGGGGACCGAAAGGGGAGTAAAGAATAGCGACGCTGTACCCTACCAGGCATGCCCGTAAGAGGCGAGAAAGGAGGGTTGGGCATGGGACTGACTATCCCATACTGTAAAAAAAATAAGCCGAAAAAACTTCACAAACAAGCAACTTAATGATTTAGACTTTGCTAATGACATAGCTCTCCTATCACACAGCCATCAACAGATGCAGGATAAAATGAGCATACTTGATGAGAGATCACAGCAGCTAGGACTGAAAATTAATAGAGATAAGACCAACATTATAAAAATTATTGCAGTTGGCAATAACCAAATAAAATTAGGAGAAATACCTCTACTAGATGTACAATCTTACATATATCTGGGCAGTAATATAGATAAAGAGGGAGGAACAGAAAATGAAACCAAAATAAGGATATCAAAAGCAAGAGGAACTTTTGTTGCACTGGGAAACATATGGAAGTCCAAAGAAATTAGGTAAAATACGAAAATAAAAATTTTCAACTCCAATGCTAAGTCAGTCCAGTTATATGGCTGTGAAACATGGAGAACAACAAAATTGACAATCATGAAGATACAGACTTTCATTAATGGATGCTTACGCAGAATAAAAGGATGGAAATGGCAGGACAAAATCACTAATATAGAATTATGGAAATGTACCAGTCAAATACCAGTGGATAAAGCGATACAGTGAAGACGATGGCGCTGGATGGGACACACACTGCGGAAGCCAACTGAGAGTATTACACAACAAGCCCTTTTTTGGAATCCCCAGGAGAAAAGACAAAGAGGAAAACCAAGAAATTCTTGGTGAAGACAGACAGAAGCAGAGATGAAGATGATGGGGAAGACATGGAGTGATCTTAAAAGAATGGCAAGAAACAGAACGACTTGGAAAGTGTTTGCTGAAGACCTATGCTCCACAGGGAGCTGAAAGATAGAAAAGAAGACTGGCTGCTTTGTTGGTTCTTGATACCTGATGAAAACCTATAAATTAGTCCGACACGTGGTGTGCAGTGATGATGACCCTAACGAAACATAACATAACCAAGAAAAAAAAAGAATAGTTCCAAGTCAAATTATATTTTTAAATATTTCTTGTATTAAAATCAAGAGTTGTTTTTTTACCTAATCAAAAGGTATTTTTTCTAAAAGGGTTAAAATGAAATCCCTGACTTGTTCACATCGTGGTGACTGCACATGGTTTGTATCTCCAGTTCCACAAACATAAATAAACATTGATAAACAAAAATAGAGTAGTTACTTGCTTTAGTCACAGATGTCACTGATTGGATATTGTCATTTTGCCAGAATCTGCAAAGCACTGGAAGCTGCTAAGGCAGAAAAATTGAGGTATGCTATAAAGAGGCAAGAAATCAGTGAGCCTGAACCAATTATACGACCAGAGGTATGTAGAGCTAGAGATGTTTTCTTAGGTGTTATTCATGTTATTTTCTTCTTCTGCTGCATTTATCATAAGACCACTCTTTTTCATCCATCCTTAGAAGGACATTAACCCTAAGGATAGGAACCTGTGATGAATGTGACTGTGGCACATCCAGACCAGGACAAGCTGTATGGTGATGTGACCAGCCTTGAGCTGATGAATGCTTTCTTTGAATTTATTGATGTCTAGAGGTGTGGCTTTCTTTGGATTGTTACGTGATGAGGCTCCAATCTCTTTCATGGTGATCTGCCATTTTCGCCTTTCGTGTTCTGAAAATGCCTCATGTGTACCACACACTTTGCTGTTTTCGCTTTCTGGGCCGTTGATTATTTCAATTAATTCTTCCGCCCCATCCACCGTCGCAGACTTTTCACATACGGGTTGAACACACCCGGCCGGCGCCATTGTTGTCGAACCATGTGCTTGCCTATCGAACCGCGAACACACGACACAAAGAAAGAATAAATCCACTTAATATCGAGTAGAATGGCGATCCATGGTAGCCAACCTTCGTTGCGGAGAGGGCACACGATGACGATGACTAGAGGTGCACACAAAAGAAGAAGAACATTAAATTGGTGTAGATTATAATGTGTTTTACAGCAACCTGCTATATTGTGTGCCTTTTGCTTCAAAATTTCTTCAACAGAACAGTATTGGTACCAAGTTGTCACTTTTCTTCTGTCCCTATTTTATTGGCCAGACTAGTTAGTCCCCTACAAGAAGCACTATGGGAAAGTTGAGCAGGATCTTGATGAGCCTTCATAGTCAAATCTGATGCAAGCAGTCATCTATGAGTTGCTGACCACTTTCAGCAAAGGTGCTGTTGGGCATCTTAGCCCCATATTTATGTATAGCACTATGAACTTTGTGGTTAACTGCCACCAATGTTTATAATTTATACTTCATTACTTGCTAATTAGTTTGTATTTGTGCATGGATCTCCACTTCTTGCTCTTACTTAGCCTTTGATGAACCAAACAGCTTGTGACGTTCATTTATGCACAACACAAACACTTCAGTTTAATTGGTTCATGTCTATCTTTGTTAGCGTACTCAAAGATTGGCCTAGTTTGGTATTTCTGCCTTTGTTGTTCTCAACACAACTTTCCTAGGTCTGCCATTCCTTTTCCCTGCCACAGAGTACATGGCATTGTAAAATTGGAGGTGGCTGCTGAATCTATTTTCGGAATGAAATTTATCCAGTTCAAGCTTTTGTTTGTTGATACTGTGTATTTTCTTGGTTGAGCATAGTGAGTAGTTTTTGATTGCACCTTCTTTGACCATGAAATTCTAAGAATTTTTCTTATAGTTGCATGCCAGTCTGGCTGTTTTCTTTCTGTGTTTCTCCAGCATTTGGAGCAGTGCTAAAAATATGTGCAAGTCTTACATATATGTGTTAGGTTGTATTTAGAATCTCTAAATGTCATGACTAGACTTATGATCATCAGGTCAAGACTGGAGGCATTAAACAGGAATGCTATACGGAAAGACACAAGAGTAACAAATCAACACAGAACGGGAGTAATCATTCTCAACACACTGAAGGACCTACAGGGGAGGAGATCTGAGCACTTATGGACATGTCCAATGTGCAGTGAGGATGATCCATAATCTAACTAAACTAATCTCTAAATGTAACCCTGACTGATTAAAATTGTTGTGTGTGTGTGTGTGTGTGATAGTAATGGAAAATATTTATTTTAAAAAAATTATATAATCTTTCCAAGAAAATAGAAACTTGGCTGTTGCCGGTGGTTACTTTGTTTTTATATTTTTTTACTTTTTTTTTTAATGCTAAAAAGTATTTATGTGTTTGCATACATTTTAGCAGGTTAAAAAAAATAACTGTACTCTTGTGCAAACATTTTTTCTTTGTAGAACTTTCATTTAACTTCTGTCTGTAAACTTTATTTTGTGTGTGTGTGTTAATTTGTAAATCATGTTAAATTTTATTATTGAAATTGACAATGTGTACATTAACATTTTTCTCCCATAGCTGCAGCCATCAGAAGACCACTCTCTCAGGGTAAAATTTTGTTTTCTTACTACTCAATTCACCAAGTTATTTTTTTTTATTCAGAATTGGTCACATTGTTAGTATGATTAATTATCATCTTGAAATGTTATTTAGCACTCTCTGTTTTGCATTTATGTCATGTTTGTTGCAACAAGAAATCATTAACAAATACCCAACAGTGTAATTTTAAACCCACATTGCATATAGCCCACTAGATGTTATTTAAATTAAGATAAAACATTTCTTTTAATAAGTTTGAACCATAATAATACATACCTTCCATATTGTAAGGGTTTTCCTTCTTAATTTGTAAGGATTGAAAAAGAAATTGGACTTATAAGCCTAATAAGGTATTTTGTAAGGGAAAACAAAGCATTTGTGTGACTTTTTGCATCTCTTCCTTTTTAAAATATGTATGCAGAAGTGCAAGAAAAGTTCTACTTATACAATTTCTAACCAATCAAATCAAACCAAACTTATATTTTGAATGGACTATAAATACTGAAGCCAAAAAATGCCAAGCTATACAAATACACATAACCAATAAATATGTAGTTTTAACTAAATTTATTAATATCAGCTGTGATCTAGTATAACATAGAGGGTGAACTGATTCTGCCTTGGCAGGATTAAGGGAAAAAAAAACCCAAATCAGCCTGACACTCGGGACCTGAGGGAGAAAGAATGGACATATCAGGCTATTGTTTTTCCCTTTGTAAGACTTTTTTAGGTCTTGTTTACAGGTTTGTCTTAAAAAAATGTGGAAGGTGTGATAATACATCCTATGATAATATTTCTAGAATCTATTTATTTGTATTTTGAAATGTTAATGAATGTTATTCTGTTCATGTTTATATTTTCACCATCAGTTTAAGAGTTTTCTGTTGTTGTCAGCTAATAAGTTAATTATAATACAGATTGCTTCTTGTATTTAGATAATTGCCAGCTTTTGTTAATAATTGTGTCTAGATGAATTACTTGGCATTGAAGAAGTTTGTGCTGAACACACCCATAGCATGCATGGATCAGACATCTAGGGATAGGATTATGATGCTCATCCCAGAGAAACTACAAACTGGACCTTTCAGAGAGATCATTATTAAAGGCTTGTTTCAGGAAGTACAAGAGATGTTTACAGCAAGTATTCAGATGTCAAATAGTAAGTAAACATAGAGTTAGTCACATAACCTTTATAATGTCTTATTAGAAGCATCAATAGCACACAGGTTGTAGCACCGACCTGGTGGATTTCATCTTAGACATTAGGCTGTGCCACTGAGTACGGGTTCGATCCTGCTTTGGTCCATATTTTTTTCTGTTGTTGATTATTTGTCATTTTTTCCGAGTGCTGTAAACATACCTCTTCCTCTGAATTGATTCGCTGATTATTGCCTCGGAAGTTTCCCTCTATAACAATATTCATTTATTATTATTTGTTTCCAGCCTAAACCACTGGAAACTACTATTGGTGATGTTTCGTCCTAAATGTTTGTCTGCAACGCAAGTATTCAGCCCTACCCTATCCGGGAGATACTTGTCTTAACAGGAAAAAATACAGATACACTATGTATTTCCGAGCTGTGATCACAACCTTATGCTATAGTCATGAGAACACCTGCGTGAAAGACATTGCCTACAAAGCTAATTTTTTAGTTAGCTGAGTGGCAGTGTTCCCTAGCGTTAGGCTTTTCGTGGCAAGGTGCTGTGCCACTGAGTACGAGTTTGATCCTGCTTTGGTCCATATTTTTTTCTGTTGTTGATTATTTGTAAATTTTTCCGAGTGCTGTAAACATACCTCTTCCTCTGAATTGATTCACTGGATTTCATCTTAGCTTGATGTTCTCCATTTGTCCTGGCTAAAAACAATAGACTTTGTTCCTCCCTAACTGACTCAGTTGAGGAAGTATTAACAGTTAGGAAAAATATTTGCTGTGGTTCCTTAGAACAGTGAAGTTCATCTCTGCACTTTCATGTAAAGTTAAAGGTAAAGTACGAGACTTGAATTGGCATCTTAGCACACGAGTTTTTCACCCATGTGCTCGGCCACCTAACTAGAAGTATTCGGTGACTTCTGGATAGCATTGCTTCAAGCATCAAAACTCACAATCCGAGGTGGTATTCCTCACCTTCCCAGAGTACTATGCCCTGGTACCCATTTCTGCCAGTGGCTGGGTCAATAGCGGGGGTATATTTTTTTTCTAACCACGAGTACAATTCACACTGCTTCCAGTGAGAATCAAACACAGGTTGTCCAAACATTGGTAAACCAGTCGAGCAGTTTTCTCAACTAGGCTACTGAAGCCCCCAACTTTGATGTATTATATGTAATGAGGCATCTTTAAACAAAGAATATTGGCATGACTACCAAAGAAAATCTTAAGTAATGAGGCCAGTGCTATTCCTCATTATTTCTTTTTGCAATCAACTTTCAGTTTCTAAGTTGCATCAACAAGGAACAAAACAAAGATCAAGATAACTGCACTACTCCCACACCTGGTTATTTTATGTGCAGAAATAACAGATAGGCGTTTTAAATATTAAATACACACACAGAAGTAACAAATAGATTTTTAAAATAATAAATACGCACACAGAAATACAATAGAGGTGTTTTAAATATTAAATACACACATAGAAGTAAGAAATAGATATTTTAAATGATAAATACAAACACATAAAAAACAAATAGGTGTTTTAAATATTAAATACACACAGAGAAGTAAGTAAAAAAAAGTAAAGTACCCCCCCGTCACGCCAAGTGGCGTATAGGGAAATATGGTGTTAGTGACCCTATATTTTACAGACCTTCCGCACATGATTTTTGGGGTAATGTGGTCAGTATTACGCCCGTGCTGCTTTACTTTCCCAGAAAAAATCCGGTACCCATTTAAGGCTGGGTGAACCCGGAGCCGTCGGTTGGGATTGAACCCTACCCCTTGTCCGTAGTAGTCCAGTTCACTAACCACTGAGCTATCGCGGCTCCCACTAATTTTTAGGGAATTAGTAAAACCCAGGTGTCCTCGCCAGGGTACGAACCCCGGCTGTTGCCGTGGTAAGCCAACCGCCTATCGATTGCGCTAACCGGACACCCACACAGAGAAGTAACAAATAGATATTTGAAATAATAAATATACACACAGAAATTACAAACAGGTATTTTAAATAATAAGTAAAGGCCTATAAATAAATTAAGTATGTGTTTTAATTGGAGCCGCGATAGCTCAGTGGTTAGTGAACTGGACTACAAAGGACAAGAGGTAGGGTTCGATCCCAACTGACGGCTTCCAGGTTCACCCAGCCTTTAATGGGTACCGGATTTTTTTCTGGGAAAGTAAAGCGGCACGGGCGTAATACTGACCACATTACCCCAAATATCATGTGCTGAAGATCTGTAAAATTTATGGTCACTAACACCATATTCCCTATACACCACTTGGCGTGACGGGGGCACTTTACTTTTTTTTAATGTGTTTTAATTAATAAATAAGCACAAAATAACAGATAAGTATTTTAAATATAAATATTAAACATATATGTTTTTTAAACATTAAGAGCACACACCCACACTGTATTCTAAATCTGCTTCTTATTCATCTTCATTTGTTTGTTTATTCTTTGCCGTCCATTGTATCTCTGTTTGAAATATTAATTGGGCCTACAAAAACTGCTCAATAATATTATTTCAACAGGGTCTAACTAAAATAGCAAAATTTGCCTATTGTCGGTTATTTACAGATTGTATGTTGCATTAATTTGTTTTTCAGTTCAGCATATTTTAATAAAACCGGAAGTGAAAGGTTTGGAAAATGAGAAAGCTGGACCTCCACCAAGTGAACCTTTGTAAGTGTTTCCTTTCCTTAACTCAATAGACCAATCAAATTAAAGAAGTTCATCCCCTTTTGGCATTCATCTGGACTTTTTCTCTCTTTCTTTCCTGTCTAGGCCAATGTTTTTGAGGGTTTTCATTGTTTTTCAGCTTCATATAATCTTGAGCTTCCCTGTTTCTTCTTCCCTGGTGGTTCCATGACAAAGCTTGACTTGCTTTACTGAGATCAAGTTATCCTTGTATGTGTTTTATTCATTTCCACTTTCGTTTAATAATCAGATTTTTCCTATTGGTTCTTGAACTCAAATAGATAGCTGAAATGAAGATCAATGCTAGACTTATTAATTAAATTTAATATATTTTTTAAATTTTGCATTTTATACTAATGTAGGATGTTTTTAAATATATTAAAATTATATTTTGATAAATATAACATTTTATCTAAGATAAGTGATAGGATTTCTGTAAGCTGCAGTAGCAAGGTGGTTAAACTTGTTGTTATGTATATTTGAAATTGTGCAAAATGTGCCACAAATGATTTAGATTGTAACACAAGTAAAAATTAAGTACCTCCTTAGATTGCACCATTGTCCTTAATTTGAATTCCTATATTTTCCTTCATAAATTCTTAAAATATTTTGTTATCATCTTCCTGGAAAAGTATTAATTGCTTTTGAACATTTAATCTTGTTTTTGTACAGAGGTCTGAATTTTATGAGACCTTGGCATTCAACCTACCTGGCAAACAGGGAGAAGATTGCCTCACACTTGCATATGCTACACCCTACCCATAAGGCCATATTGGAATTATGCCAAACAACATTAGCCCACTACAATATGCTTGATATTTCAATATATCGGTAGGAAAAAAACTCTGGTTTTGGTTTATCCTCTGATCAGTTTTATATTTATTGGAGTATTTCAGGTTAATATGTATTTATTTAGTTTTCATGTTTATTTTGGTATTTTAGTTTCTTATTCCTTGTTTGTATAGCAACTTCCATTGTTCTAAGTTTTGAACCTTTCATTTGTCATCAGTACATATTTGTTTACAAATTCTTTCCTGGCTGTTGAATCCCCTTGAACTTACTGCAAAGCAGTAATTGTTTGTTGTTAGAGTTATCCCTCCTTGACAAATGTGTTTTAACAGTAAACTATATCTATAGTAAGATTTTTATTTAGAAAACGAGTATTTTTGCAATGTTTTTTAATAAACTATTTGACAGAATTTTCTAGGAAACAAAGGCAGCCTTGCATGATACAAACCACATCTTCCAAAAACATGTGCCATGTTCACGGAAAAATATGGTCACTAACATTATATTTCATATACGTCTAGTAAGACTTGGAGGAAACCTTTACTTTTTATCTTTTATTTGACAGAAGCACCCTTGAAGGTTTGACAGAACTCTCTAGCACCTAGAATCATAAAAAGCCACAGATACAGTTAAAGTGATTACCTTCATATTTGTTGTGTGTGAGAGATTGTGGTGATTGTTTGCTTGCTTGTATTATGGTCTAAACAAGTAATGAATGCTACTTTTCTATATCCTTAACCAACTATTGTTGTTCCTGCTTGAAAAAAAAACACTCTGCAAGCAGTGAAATTGCATTGTATTTCTGGTGTAATGTCTAAACCAAAAATTCTGCTGTATAACTGTTTCCTTGCAGCTTTACCAGTACAAACATTGTCAAAATTTAAATATCATTTTGAATGAAAGTGGAAAATATTCATCAGTTTAGTTTAGAAAAATGACAAACAGAAAAATAGTCTTTGACAACAGATAGTTCTCAAGTTACTTTAAAGCAGAGACATATGGACTGAAAAGTACAGGTTCTCTGGATGTAGAAAAGAAAAAGAAGTAAGCAAAGTATTATTCATGGATGCTTATTTAGAAGTTACAGACTGGGGACCCATATAGGTAGACCTGCATAATCTCAAGGCAACACTCTACAAACTGACAATGATGCACCAAAAAAAAACACAGGTTCCATAGATTTTAACCTCAGTGAATTATTCTAGTAAATGATGAGGATGATAAGATTGCAAAGAAAAGCGAGAAACCGTTTCTGCCAGATAAAAGTATAACTTTGAAATTTTCTACATCCCAGAATTGGCTTTCACATAATGAATCTTATTCTCTACTCTTTGAATTGTAAGCTTACCACAAACAAGTAATTGTTCGATTATTTGCTGTCACATTATACTTGTTAACAATAATACAGGGTTCTATTGTACATGTATTAAATAACTTATAACACTATCATGTGTTCCACAGAGTTAAAGGTGTCTTGACACTAGACCAGTATAAAGCATACATTGATAATGACTTGACAAGGATTGAGAGAAACCTGATGAGAACGTAAGATACAGCACTTATCTTTCTTGAGTGTATTAAAAACAGAAAATACTCTGTTCATGATAAAATTAATTTGAAAGATATTGATATTATTTTTTACACAATGGCAGGAACATAAGTTACACTGTTTTATTTGAATACTCTTATATAGGCGATAAAGTGACTTTTTGTTACAAGAGAAATAAATTGGGAGTTCCCAGTCGATGCACAAATATTTTTTGGGGGGCCTCGGTAGTCTAGTTGGGAAAACCATCCGACTGGACTACCGACGTTCGGACAACCTGTGTTCGATTCCCTCTGGGAGCAGTGTGAATTGTACTCGTGGTTGGAAAAAAAAATACCTCCACGGTCGACCCAGCTGTTGGCAGAAATGGGTACCAGGGTATTACCCTAGGAAGGTGAGGAATGTCACTTCGCATCTGAGTTTTGGTGCTTGAGGCGACTCTATACAGAAATATCAGAACATTTCTGGACAGGCAGCCGAGCACATATGGGTGTAAACTCACGTGCTAAGACGCCGGTTCTAGTCTCGTACTTGACCTTTACCTTTTAAATTGGGAATCAACTATTGAACTTACAGAATTGTTGTACAAGGTCAATAATACATCTCCATCTCACAGTTCAGGTTCAAGGATAACAAAAGGGGAAACAATTCAAGATACGTTTTAAGTAGGTTTGGACGGGGTTGCTCATACACATGTGTAAGACACATTTACTATCGACAAGGATTACTGGAGAAGCACGGATTATGGGACAAACTGAATGATTCATGATACAAAGGAAGTAGCTGAGATGGGAGTATAGGTTTTTTTAGTTGAGTCTTCACTCCAATGACAGACTAGTGTGAGCAATCTTAAGAGAAATGCATGTTCTTTGAAGAATTTCGCCAGAGCCCATCTGTAAAAATCTCTTGTCTCTAGCCAGATCTTCTACTTCCTCTAATATCATGTTCAAGGTCTCCTTGATATCTTAAAACCACCTTCTTTTTTATCTGCCCCTGAAAGCGTCGCCCAGGCACTATGTCTTCCATTTTTGTTCTTTCCAGGTCACTGTGTCTCTACACGTGGCCATGGTATTTTAATTTTGTCGGTAGAATGGTGCTTATATGCCGGTGATAGAAGTGTACTGAGGTCAAAATAAATTTTAAAAAAAATTATCTTCTTTCTATGACACAACAGTTTGTTTCATCTCAAAGTGGCATTTTAGTTCTAGTCTTAAAGATTGTGCAGCATTTATGAATGAAGATGTCAGTACATTTTCCTCATTCTTAAAATTGATTCTTTATGGAAGTGGTTACAATTTATGACACCGCACACTAAAGCTAAAGCAAACATTTCAGCATGAATGACTTTTTTTTAGTAGTTAGTCATCATCATGAAATACCAGGCCTGCTGGTGTAGGTGATCATGCCTCTTCACAACTTTCGGTCTCAATAGTTATTTATCATTTCTGTTGTTGACTTTCTGCCAAGCCATTCTCATAAGCTATCTGTTATTTTTTTCTTTGCTTCCCTCTATCTCTTCGTCCCTCAATTTTCCCAGCTGTTACAATATATTCCAGCTGTTCTCTTCTCATTACATGACCAAAAAATGATGATTGTTTCTTCCTAATATTGGAAATTAGCTCTCTTTTTGCTTTGACCTCTTTCAGAACATTTTCATTACTCTTCTTAGCTGTCCATAGTATTCTCAACATTCTTCTGTAAAACCACATTTCTACAGACTCCAATGATTTCCTTGTCTGTTGTCCTATTGTCCACGATTCACATCCATATGTTAGTACTTAATACTTGTAGTAAAAATATTAAAGATTGGCGAATTTAAAAGTTTCACAGAATGCAGTTTTGAATTTAAATCACAAATATTTTTAAACTTGAAGGTACAGCTTCTTCTAATCACTTTCAATGTCAAATAGAAGAAGAAAGATGTGCATTTTATCTTTCTGGAAAGACACGAATGAGCAAATGGACTAAAGTATCAGTGACAAACAACTGTGGTGACATGCATTAAATTTAACTTTATAGTTAAGTGGTCAGCCTATAACAACCTGCACCATCAACACAAGAGACAGAGCGGAGTGGTACTCTCTGGTAGAGAAAAATGGTGCTCAATGGTAGAGCAGAATGGTGCTCAATGGTAGAGCAAAATGGCACTCCATGGTAGAGCAGAATAGCGCTCCAAGGTAGAGCAAAATGGCGCTCCATGATATAGTGGAATGGTGCTTCATGGTAGAGTGGAATGGTGCTCAATGGTAGAGCAGAATGGGGCTCAATGGTAGAGTGAAATGGCACTCCATAGTAGAGTGGAATGGTGCTCCTTGGTAGAGCTGAATGGCACTCCATGGTAGAGCAGAATGACGCTCAATGATAGAGCAGATTGGTGCTCAATGATAGAGCAGATTGGTGCTCAATGATAGTGCAGATTGGTGCTCAATAGTAGAGCAGAATGGTGCTCCATGGTAGAGCCGAATGGCACTCCATAGTAGCCAACCTTCAATGCAGAGACGGCACTCAATGATGATTAGTTAAGTGAAAATTGCCTGCAATGATATTGAAGCATCATTTCCTTGCTCTTCTTTTCAGATGGTATCCTAAGATTACCAATATTTTCATAATTCATCAGAAAACTTTAGAATTTGAAACAATTGATGATTTGGAGTCATTTTTAAGTAGTACATCAACACTTATTTCCATTCAGGTAAAAATGTCTGCCAGTAATGTAAAAAATTCATAAATTGGGACTAATTGAATTGTGTTATAGTCCATCCATTATGTCTTGGTACCAATTTGAACATAGATATGTTGGAAAGTACGTAACAGAATGTTATGAAAATTTGGGATAGTCATATATGTTAAGAAAACATTAACTTTTCACAAGTTTTACATGTAAAAATGTTGTTTATATGTTGTATATAAAATATGTTGTTATATGTTGTATATAAAATATGTTGTTATATGTTGTATATAAAATATGTTGTGTATACGTTGTTATATGTTGTATATAAAATATGTTGTTTAAATGTTGTAAGTAAAAGTAAAGTAAAGTACCCCCCGTCACGCCAAGTGGCGGCGTATAGGGAAATATGGTGTTAGTGACCCTATATTTTACAGACCTTCAGCACATGATTTTTGGGGTAATGTGGTCGGTATTACGCCCGTGCTGCTTTACTTTCCCAGAAAAAATCCGGTACCCATTTAAGGCTGGGTGAACCCGGAGCCGTCGGTTGGGATCGAACCCTACCTCTTGTCCGTAGTAGTCCAGTTCACTAACCACTGAGCTATCGCGGCTCCCACTAATTTTTAGGGAATTAGTAAAACCCAGGTGTCCTCGCCAGGGTACGAACCCCGGCTGTTGCCGTGGTAAGCCAACCGCCTATCGATTGCGCTAACCGGACACCCGTTTAAATGTTGTGTATAAAATATATTGTTATATTTTGTATATAAAATATGTTGTTTAAATGTTGTGTATAAAATATATTATTATATTTTGTAAATAAAATATGTTGTTATATTTTGTATATAAGATATGTTGTTATATTTTGTATATAAAATATGTTGTTATATTTTGTATATAAAATATGTTGTTTATATGTTGTATATATTATCATGTTGTGCCTTACTGGTTGGCTAAGGCGATCATGTCCTTCCACAATCTTCTATCCACTGTGTATCGTACCAATTCTGTTGTTGACTATTTCCCATGCCATGACACCAAGCTATCTAGTATTTCCTCTCTTTGTCATCCGCAATTTCTCCTTCTCTTTGAAAGTATTCAAATTTTCCTCTTCTCATGATGCGCCCTAAAAATCTTTATTGTTTCTTTTGGATGGTTTTCTAAGAGCTCTCTTTTTGTTGATTATTCTCTGCAATATAAGAAGGTAGTTTGCCATCCTTTTCCTTCTTGGCAGTGACTGTACTAGTCAGAGACTACACCCATTGTCTCTACAATTGAGATCCTGCCATCATGGAGCAAGGATCATAACCGGCACCACTTGTCCACTGCTCCCACAACACCATGACTTCAGGCAGTCCTGATAGGGGGCTAAACAGGTACTCCACCTTGTCCAAAGGTGTTTAGACACAATGAGACATAGTATAATGACCTGAATAAGGTCAGTTTTCTCACATATCACATTTCAAACTCCTGCACACTTCCAGAATGTGAAACCAGCCCCACCTACAATCTTCCACAAAGTAGACTCTGAGTTGCAAATGTCATTGTTATTTCTCAGAGATTCATTCAACTTATGTCTCACTATAATTACCTCTTTGTTGAAACAATCAGATTTCCATTTATTTCTAAACACTTTTCTAAATCTTGAAACAGGACTATCTTGCATTTTTGTACAGCCTGAAAATAAACTTTTTGAGATATCCAAGGCATCCTTCGTTCTGTTTCATGAATTTGATATTTTATGAAATAGATAATCTCGATCAGCTTCCTTTGAGAAATAATAAAATAGTTTCAGTGCAATTTCTTTCATCTTAATAAATTTCATTTTCATAGCCATCACTGCTGCTTCTGCACTACATCATATATGAGTGTGTGCCTCTGGAATTATCACTTGGAATGACATCAATGTTTTGACATCAGCTTATTCAGTGCTAATTGGTGTAAAAGTAAAGTAAAGGTTCTCTCCACGCCTTTGCTATTCGGTTATTATCTGTTCTCATCACATGTCCAACATATAACCATTGTCTTTTCTTGATTACTGAAGATATTAGTGGTTGATTGGCGATTTCTCTAATTTCCTCGTTTGTTTTGAATTTGCCATAAACCAAGTATTTTCTTTAGACATTTATTTTCGAATGCGTTCAACTTTGTTTCTATGTCTCTTGTTGTTTTCCAGCTTTCACACGCATATGTAAGAGTTGATAGTACATTTGATTTGAATAGTCTAAGTTTTGTGTTTCTGCTGATGAGTTTTGATTTCCACAACTTTTCAAGGCTTCTGAAAGAAATTGCTGATTTAGCTATTCTGACCCTAATTTCTTCGCTTGTATCCCCTTCTGCTGATGAGAACTATGTCATGAGCTATGTCAAGGTCCTCCAAATGGTCTCCTTGTATCCATTCGATGCCTTTACTTCCCAGAAAAATCTCTGGTACCCATTTTTAGAGGCTGGGTGAACCCTTGAGCCTTGTCAGTTCAAAAAAAGTCCACCACTGCTGGTGATCGAATCCAGACCCTTCTGGTTAGGAAGCGAGCACACTAACCACTCAGTTACCATGACTAATTTGTGTGATAGAATGAAATAATGAACTTGTCTGTGCAAAGGACATTTATGTATTGAAATATGTCACAACTGTGATTTGTGTTACTGTCTATAATTTATATAATTAAACAGTGCAATCTACTCATTAATTTATAAGAAATATATAAACAAAATATTTTTAATTTCTTTGCCTGAAGGTGCAAAAATTATGGAATGAACGCTTTTTTTAAAAATTATTCCGTTGAATCCAAATGTTCTTAACATTCCATGAGGTAGTTAATGAGCCATATTTTAAAACATCAGACCACGAATTAATGGGCGGACTATAGGAGTGTTCATGTTTTTTTAAAAAAAATTATCTCATAATTTTTATTCAGTTCTCTCATTTTTCATCAATTTCATTATATTATTCATCATCGTCATCGAGTGCCATCTCCGCAATGAAGGTTGGCTACCATGGAGCGCCATTCTGCTCTGTCTCTTGCTTTTGATGGTGCAGGTTGTTATAGGCTGATTTGTCAGTCTTTTGATGTTACTCGTCCATGTTAGTCTTGGTCTGCTTCTGCCTCTTTTTCCTTTTATTTTCCCCTCCAGGATTACTTTTAGTAGGCTGTTGTGTCTTTTAACTTGGCCCAAAAATCGCATTTGTCTTGTTTGAATTGTGCTTAGTAGTTCTCTTTTCATTTTTAATTGTTTTAAGACTTCATCGTTTGTTTTCTTTTCCTTCCATCAAATTCTACCTATTCTATATATCCATATTTTAAAGGCTTCAATTCTCTGTTCTGTTTTCTTGTCTAATGTCCATGTTTCTGCACCATATAGGAATATTGAGAAGATGTAACATATTATATTATTATGAAGTTATAATATTTAACTATTTATGATTATATCATCCTCTTTCTCTTTTTTTTCACTTAAATTAACTAGATATCATGTACCTTATTCAGGTATGTTAATTGCATTAAACAGTGTTAAAATATGTTTTCATTCATGTACTTCTTATAATGTTTCTGCCTGATCGCCAGCTCTTAAAGAAGTAAAATGGCCGTAGATGCATTGTGTTGTGGCTTACAACAAGCTGCTGTATCACTGCCTTTCAACCTAACATGCCCGGGCGTGGCATTTTAGATACTGGATTGCCTTCTCTCTTCGATCCCTATTTGCTTGGCCAGATAAGGTAGTCTGTTGATAAAGACACAATAGGGATGTAGAGTAAGATTTGATTGTTCCTAGTCCTGAACCAAGTAGACACCTTTAAGTTGCTCATAACTTTCAAACTAGTGCTGCTACCTGGTATCTTGGTCTCATTCATGTGCGTAATTTTGGTACAAAACATCGCAAATATTTGCAAACTTTCAGAGGCCATACATCAGGTGGAAGTAAAATACATTTCTCTCATACTTTAAAAAATGTAGCAAACTGAAAGGAAATGTTTAAGACCAGTTAGCCAAAAACAAAAATAAGAAAAGAATGCTGCCACTTTAAGGATAATTTAATCGGTCATGAACCACTAAACAACCACATCAGTAGAATACAGCAAAACCAAATTCCAGCATGTCCACTCTGTGAACATTCACATGAAATGGTAGAATATCACCTGTTTGACTGTCCAAAGCTCGTCGCTATCTAAGTACTTCCTCAAAAACCTGATAAATGGAACACCTTGTATAGAACTCAGAAATACCTGCAGATATCATTACATGGTGTTGGGCCAAAGGGTGTCATCTCTCGGCCATCTGGATTGAAGTTATTGGTTTCTGTAATAATTTTACACAAAAAGGGAGCTCTTAAAAAAACATCAGAAAGAAGCAATCAACATTTTTCGGGCACATCATGAGAAGAGGAAAGTTGGAATACTTGGTTACAACTGGCAAAATAAAAGGAAAAAGAGATCGCGGACGACAAAGAGAGAAAATACTGGATAGCTTGGTGTCATGGCATGGAAAACAGTCAACAACAGAACTGATACGATGCACTGTGGATAGAAGATTGTGGAGGGACATGATCACCTACGCCAACTGGTAAGGCACATGATGATGATGTAATAATTTTACACCCAACAACATTCAGTTTTTATTTTTATTCCAGCTTCCTGAGGAACTATTATGTGGAAAAGTTTCACTTGAAAATCAGTCAAGGCGCTCATATTGCTGCTGAAGTAATAAAAACACTGCCAGAGAAGAAAATCAATTTAATTATATATCCCAAAACTCTGATCCCAAAAGTTCTTCACATAATTCTATCTATCTATCTATTGTTCGAGCTGTAGCCGGCCCATAGGGCGTAGACCAAGATACTCCTTCTTTTATCTCAATTTTTATTCTAGCAGTTTTCAATTCTTTTAAAGATATTTTATCAAATCTCGCCATTTGTCTCTGTTCTGTGCAAGCAGCTCTATCTCATTGAGGGAGCCGATTCCTGCTGCTTTTGCCTCTCTCAGCAATGTTCTTCTCAGTGTCACTCTGGGTCTTCCTCTTTTTCTCTTACCTGTTGTTTCCCACATGACGGCTTGCTTTGCTATTCGGTTATTATCTCTTCTCATCACATGTCCAACATATGACCATCATCTTTTCTTGATTACTGAAGATATTAGTGGTTGATTGGCGATTTCTCAAATTTCCTCGTTTGTTTTGAATTCGTTCCACGCTATACCAAGTATTTTCCTTAGACATTTATTTTCGAATGCGTTCAACTTTGTTTCTATTTCTCTTGTTTTCCAGCTTTCACACACATATATAAGGGTTGATAGTACATTTGATTTGAATAGTCTAAGTTGTTTTTGTGCTGATGAGTTTTGATTTCCACAACTTTTCAAGGCTTCTGAAAGAAATTGCTGCTTTAGCTATTCTGATTCTAATTTCTTTGCTTGTATCCCCTTCTCGATCAATGCGACTTACAAGATAGATAAAGTGATCGATCTCTTCCACTGGTTTGTTTTCCATGTATATTTTGTCATCTGTTGGAATTAAGCTTTTCATGACTTTAGTCTTTTCATGATTGATCTCAAGCCCAATTTTGCTGACTATTGATGATAGTTCATTTGTGTTTTCCTGCATCATTTTTATCTGACTGCTGATGAGAACTATGTCTTCAGCAAAGTCAAGGTCCTCCAAATGGTCTCCTTGTATCCATTTGATGCCTTTATTACCAGTGCAGCATTTCTTCATTATCAAGCCCATAACAACTCCAAATAACAAGGGCGATAAAATACATCCTTGTTTAACCCCAGTTTCTATTGGGAAACATTCGCTCAGTCCTTCCTCTGTTCGAACTGCACATGTGTAACCATCATACATGTCTTTAATAATATTTATGATTTTTTATGGTAAGCCATATTGCTTCAGAATTTTCCACAAAGAATCCCGATAAATACTGTCAAATGCTTCACATAATTGGGGCTTCAAAATAAAGATCAAACAAACAACATAGATGCACAATCATAAGTCTGAAGTCGATACCATTGTTATTTCTTATGGAGAACAATTATTGTTATTAATTTATGATCAATTTATGTTTTTTTTTTAAAAATTGTATTTATTAAGGATGAACAGTTAAGTCCTCTGTTATTGTGTTAATTATTTAAATGGGTATATTGAAAATGATAAGAATTAGAAATAATATTAAAGGTTCTGTATGTGTGAAAGTTGCTGTAAAGATTAGAGAAGGAAAGACAGAAAATATTTAATATTTAGTTCCATCAAAAATAATTGTTTTCTGACTTTGATCCATTCACTTAATGACAGGTCAAGCAAATGTTGGAGCGATGCTTAGAGAGATATGAGCAACTCTTCAGGCCTGATAATCATTTGGATCTGCCTCATTTGTATGTCAGACTAGTCAGAGCTGGAACAGTACTAAAGTATGAGGAGACTTTGAAAGATCTAGAAGATGCTGCACTCTACTATGTGGAAAAACTCAGCAGCACAATGCAGAAGGTTAGATATTTGTTATGTTTTGTGTTTTGATAAGAAACTCTTTCATGGCAGCTGATAATATAGATTTACTCAGTCACTGTGCCTATGTGTATGTTGTATGTGATCCTCTTCATACCATGAGTCACTATATAATTCATTCAGTCAATCATCATCGTCAGTTTGCAGGTCCTTTGCAGAACGTTACATTCAGCACAGCACGTCTGAAAGAATCTGTCTTTAGCCAGATTTCCCACAGAACGTTACATTCAGCACAGTCTGTCTGAAAGAATCTGTCTTTAGCCAGATTTCCCACAGAACGTTACATTCACCACTGCCCGTCTGAAAGAATCTGTCTTTAGCCAGATTTCCCACAGAACGTTACATTCACCACAGCCTGTCTGAAAGAATCTGTCTTTAGCCAGATTTCCCACAGAACGTTACATTCAGCACAGTCTGTCTGAAAGAATCTGTCTTTAGCCAGATTTCCCACAAAACGTTACATTCACCACTGCCCGTCTGAAAAAATCTGTCTTTAGCCAGATTTCCCACAGAACGTTACATTCAGCACAGCCATCTGAAAGAATCTGTCTTTAGCCAGATTTCCCACAGAACGTTATATTCAGCACAGCCCGTCTGAAAGAGTCTGTCTTTAGCCAGATTTCCCACAGAACGTTACATTCAGCACAGCCCGCCTGAAAGAGTCTGTCTTTAGCCAGATTTCCCACAGAACGTTACATTCAGAACAGCCTTTATAAAAGAATCACTGTCTCTAGCCAGATTTCCCACAGAACGTTACATTCAGCACAGCCTGTATGAAAGAATCTCTGTCTCTAGCCAGATTTCCCACCGAACGTTACATTCAGCACAGCCCGTCTGAAAGAATCTGTCTTTAGCCAGATTTCCCACTTCTTCTGTTACCATGTTTAAGGTCTCCTCGATGTCTTGAAATCACCTTCTTCTTGGTCAGGCCCTGAAGCGTTGCCCAGAAGCCATGCCTTCCATTATTGTTCTTTCCAGCGTGCTGTGTCTTTTGACGTGGCCATAGTATTTTAAATTCCTCTGTAGAATGGTGTTTATAAGCCAGTTCTTTTTAATGTTTAATTCTTTTAATATGTCTTCATTGTGCTTTTTCTTTATGCAAGTTATCTTAAGGATTTGTATGTAGTATATTGTTTCAAATGAATCATTCAGTCTATCATCAACATGTGCCATACCGGTTGGTGTAGGCGATCATGTCCTTCCACAATCTCCTATCCACAATGCATTGTATCAATTCTGTTGTTGACCATGCCATGATACCAAGCCATCCAGCATTTTCTCTCTTTGTCGTCTATGAACTCTCTTTCCTTGTATTTTGCTTGTTGTAACCAATTATTCCAACTTTCCTCTTCTCATGATGTGCCTGAAAAATTGTGATTGTTTCTTTCTGATATTTTTTTAGTAGCTCCCTTTTTGCGTTGGCCTCTTTGAGAATTTCCTCATTGCTCTTTTTAGCTTTCCAGGGAACCTTCAACATTCTTCTGAGAAATCCCATCTCTGGGTCTCTAATCGTCTTTTCATTTATTTGTCTACTGTCCACGATTTGCTTCCGTATGTCAGAATTGGTTCTATATAGCACCAATGAACTATCTTTCTCACTTCTATTGACATAGATTTTCTGCATAAGATGTTTTTCATTTTCTGAAATGCTATTTTGGACTGAGCTATTCTGCTTTTTATTTCTGAGGTGCATCTTCCATCTGATGTTATTATTGTGCCTAAGTATTTGTTGTTTTTTAGTTTGCCAACTTGGAATGCTGATCTAATGTTCCAAGTTCCTATTGCTAGTGTCTCTTTATTTTTGATCTTGCATACAGTAGCTTGATAACGATTGGGTGTCACCTGTTCTTAAATCATAAGTGATACAAAATTTTCAAGATTAGAATTAAAATGCTACTTCGAGATAAAAGCAAACAGCTGTGCTGTAAGTGATACATTTGAGCACTGACTTTGACAATCATGCAGCAAATAATTGAAGAATGATTTGAAAATAATAAAAGTAGTTTTAGTGAGTAAACCATAACACATTCCTTGCCTTTTCCACACTCTAAAACTATGTTAGTTCACTTATAAGGAACTCTACACACACTCTAGATGGTTCTTAAACATTGTCTTCATTACACTAGCCTCGTGCAGTGTCACTATGAAAAATATTATGTTCAAACACTTCTTGTCACGAGTAAAGTTCACTAACTATACCTGTCCATCTTACCTCTCTACTCATGATCTCCTTTAAAATTATGGTAATATACTTCTTAGAACTTTAAAGAACACCTTATTCCTCAAAGATAACTTGATATTTATGTTAATTAGCATTTGTCCTCACAATAAAAATTGGTCCCTGGCATTGATTTGATTACTCAAGTTCAATTTTCTTAGTTGTACACATTTTGTCACAGTTAATCCATTGTTTTTATATCCTGGAACAAGCCAGCAGCTTTCAGTCACTGACCAGTAGCTTTGGCGCTAATAGGTGCCTTGACCACCTTGTTATCTCCTAATGTTGACCTTCTCATCTTACCATCAAATGTTTGTTTGTACCATTTTTTAGGTTTTTTCTCTATGAGCTGCAATCTTATGATAGATTTTACCGCCTTTTTCACTTATGGTGAAGTCTTGAGCTGATGAATTTGTAAGATATGTTGTCTCTTTTGCAATCTAAGTTAACATTTTTAATATTTGGACGAGGGCTGGGAGGTCTAGAGGTAAGCCATAGCCTCTGGGCAGGAACCTCCCAGGTTCACATCTCACCACTGGTGTTCAAAACTGAATCTGAGGTTTCTTCATGACTTTACCCTCCCTTGGTCTCTGGACAGTGAGATCCAATGTCTAGCCCTCTATGGGCAGTGAGATCCAATGTCTAGCCCTCTCTGGACAGTAAGATTCAATGTCTAGCCCTCTCTGGGCAGTGAGATCCAATGTCTAGCCCTCTCTGGGCAGTGAGGTCCAATGTCTAGCTTTGTCTGGGTAGTAAGATCCAATGTCGAACTTTGTCTGGGCAGTAAGATCCAATGTCTAGCTTTGTCTGGGCAGTGAGATCCAATGTCTAGCTTTGTCTGGGCAGTAAGATCCAATATCTAGCTTTGTCTGGGCAGTGAGATCCAATGTCTAGCTTTGTCTGGGCAGTAAGATCCAATGTCTAGCTTTGTCTGGGCAGTGAGATCCAATGTCTAGCCCTATCAGGAAAGTGGCAAAAACCTGGAGGTCCCTTGTTCGCTTGCAGACATTTAACCCTTGGCAGTTAAAAAATCTAAAAGAGTAGACCAAAATGGCCGTTGCCTATGCAACAATGGTTAACAAAAATCTACTGATGCTGTAGGTTGATGTATCAGACCTAAAGGCACAAATATCACAGAAACTAGCCACAAAATGCTTCCACCTCACTAAATTTGTTAACACTAAGAAGAGGATATTTGGATATGAAGGTTTATCTATGGTTTCATGTAGCTGTCTGCCTATTCTGCATGGCCAAATTGACTGTGTGTACAACCTGTGATATACTGGCACTATTAGTGTGTAGATACTTCGTCATATGCTATAAGTAACATGGTATCCATGGGTTCATCCTAAGTGCTGTTATCACATTTCAAACAACATCAAACAATTGCGATTGTCTGTATATGTTGTTTCATTTCAGGTTCCTGATATACGTTCTTGGCTGCTCTCGCTACCTGAAGCCTACGTCCACACAAATATTGCACACCACATTATCAAAAACATATGTAAAAAGATTGTTTCACATGTCCACTATTATTATAAAGCTGCTGAAAATCTTCTGCATTCACTGAGTAAGTTTTTGACATATTTATTTTTAAGTTTTTAAGAATGTGTTATTTTCTTCATTGTAATAAATATGCAAATGTAGATATCTATGAGTGACGGGTGCTTTTGGAAGTGACCTAGAGAGACACTAAGTAGAACACTGATAAGAGAGGTAAAAATATCAACTACCTTACTAAGGTTGAGAAGTTTACACAGAACAGGGACTTTGGTGAGCTCTGTATGATGTTTGATGGTACTGGAAGGATGATGATGATGAAGATAGAGATGGCTAAGATATAAATCTGGAGTATATAATCAGTATCCTGCAGGAACTATCAGGAAGATGCAGTCATCAATACAGACTGATTCATAATATGACACCAAAGGAGTGCATGGGCATTTACAGCACTCTCGGCAGGTAGAATAGTCAAAGAAGACAGTGGTGCATACGTTATGACCACGAATAGCATGATGATGGAGGTGATAGCAGTGACCAGGGCATTCATCTGGTTAGAGTCACAAGACTACACCTACGCCTGCATACTAAGTGATTTGATGAGCATGATAAGAACAGTTGGGGGCGGGCTCTGTACATAGGTAATGGGTAGAGTCATTGCACAAGTAAAAAATATGTGGGTCACCTTTGTCTACATCCCTAAACATGTGGGAGTATGGGGAAATGAAAGAGCGGACAAGTTGGCTAGCTGCGCTGTCATTGAAAACGGTCAACCAATTTTTCTGGCTAAAAATTGACTGTAAAGCAGGAAATGATCAGATTCCCATGTTGCATCTTGGGTAAATACACCTGCTGTGAAGCAAAAGTTCAAAGAAAATGTGATAATCCAAAATCAAAATGTCACATTCAAGGGGTAGTAATTTGTACTGCGGTATCATAAACAAGTGAGTCACAGATTGATATCATAATTAAGGGTTAAAAAGGTACCTAATTTCTCCGGGGAAGAAAGTTGGCACAAAAATAATATTGGCCACATTATCCCAATAATAATGTACCAAATACCCCAAAATATGGTCACCAACACCATATTCCCTATATGCCACATGGCATACAGGGCTATTTTGTTTTTATTCTAATGAAGCAGATGTTATCTTTGATCTTTACTTTATTTTCCCCTGCCTCTGTTGCTTTTTATTGTCAATGGAAAATAGTGTTTTCAGGGCAGTGTTGTGTAGTGTGATTCTGGTGTGGTGCTTATTGTGTTGCTACCTGTTTTATTAATTCACCGTTTTCTAGGTCTGCCTTTTCCCTCTTCTTGCTGCTTCTGAGTGTTAAGTTCTTTGAGGATGCTGCCTCATGGTGGTTGTGTTAGTTAGAGCCATATCATCTGTTGTTTTCTCAGAGCTTGAATTACAAATCTGTTGTTTTTGGATAAGATCACCATTGGACGTTCGAGGAACAGCCTTATTGGTGAAGCATGCATGGAAGTCACGGTTAAAAGGTCATTGACAAGAAGTGAGAGGGAGAGTGGAGTGATCTGGTCAGATGGTATTAACATCATTCTTTGGATGGATTAACTAAATCATTGTGATCCAACCTTTTTTTACCCGAGGGCCAAACAAAATATACTGCAAGGCATTGCATTAAATATATATTATTTAGGCAGATAATTACACAAGTTTACAAGCAGACAAGTTAATTTATTAATAGACAATGTGAACATCAAAAAATTTACACACTGTTCTCCTAAACATCTTCAGCTCTGAAATTAAACACTGTCTGTGAACTGTCATAACTGAAACTAAAAAAAAATCTGTCGGGTTTAATTAAAATACCTGTGCTTAAAGACTGTTTTAAAGATGTTTGACAACTTCCTTGATATTTGCATTTGTAGTTTTTTTTTCTGGTACCACCCATACCTAAGACTCATGGATAATACCTGATGGTGATATGTCTTTATCTGTTAGTCACCTTCATATAGACCCCCTCCAAGTAACTTTATAGCTTTATTCCAGCAGCATTCAGTCAATAGTAATCAATCCAACTGATTCTTGTTGTCACTAAAATCAAACAGTTACTGTGGCTGGTAGGTGAAATTCCTTCGGACCTACCTAGGCTAGCATCTCCAGTTATCTGGAGATTGCTTCGCAGTGAGAGCTTTGCAATTACCACCTAGAAATTAGTGTCAAGTGGAAATTGTTTTGCACCTAAAACTTTGAATCTGTGGTCATTCGCTGTAACTCATATTCACACCCCCCACATATCTAGGCATCATGCTGGACAAGTAGCTTACCTAGAAACCACACCTAAATGAAGCAGAGAGAAATAGCAAACCAGAAACTATCACTCAAGAAGAAACAGGCCGGAACGACATTATGAGTGAACAGAAAGCATTCTGAAAAATGGCACGACAGAATGGGCCACTGCCCCAAAGAACAACACAGGCAGGCTTAGTAAAAACTCAAAACGCAGCCCTCAGATTGTGGACATAACTAAAGACAGATTTTCCTTATGAATTTTTGTAAAAGACTTTCTAATATTCAATCTTGCAGTAACTGTTATCGCTTGTTAATTTCACAAAGCAGGGGTTACAAATAATAATAAATGAATAATATTATGGAGGGAAACTTCTGAGGTGATAGATCAGCGAATCACTTCAGGGGAAGAGTTATGTTTACAACACTCAGAAAAAAATCACAAATAGTCAACAACAAAAAACAACGAATGATAGATGGTGTGAAGATAAATGTTGAACTGATGTTGACATTTGTTGTATGGAAGACATCAGAGACAGAAAATGTTGAAGAACTGATGTTAACATTTGTTGTATGGAAGACATCGGAGACAGAAAATGTTGAAGAACTGATGTTGACATTTGTTGTATGGAAGACATCGGAGACAGAAAATGTTGAAGAACTGATGTTGACATTTGTTGTATGGAAGACATCGGAGACAGAAAATGTTGAAGAACTGATGTTGACATTTATTGTGTAGGAGGCACTTGACCTGAACATTTTGACTATTTGTGATCATTATTGAATATTTTTTTAATGATGCTTTTCCAGTGGACAGATATGAAGTACTTATAGACGGACAAACCAAAGAAGCCATCCGATGCTATATTAAGGAAGAGCACTCCTTTAATGAGCACAAGGAGGTAAAATAATATGCAATTGTTTACCTGTTAATTGTTAATGTTTACATAAAATGACTTATTGTGAGAAAAAACTTAATGAAATATTGAACAACAGGTAAAACTATCACTTCTCTAGAGTCCTAGTATGCTTGACTTGCATATATCCAAAGTAGAATGACTCATTTTGAAAATACACTGCCTTGAAATCTACTACCCTGGAACTTCATGTGGGTAGGCGGCTATCTCAATGCACCCACCAACTGGAAGTTCCAAGATATGTGAATGTCCTGACTAATGTGATGCCAATCTGTTGATGAAGTAATCAACAGGTAAATATAATGAAGGTGTATACGTTGTAGAGTAGTTAATGACAAATTGTGAAAAAACAACATCATGACGTGTTTCAAATGATGCAAAGACTAAATTATAAATAAATTAAATGAATCTACTTAGTAATGAAGACAGCTAAAACTAACAATAGTAAAATGTTACAACTTCTCAACATTCCTGTATGGTTTAGAAACATGGAAATTAGACGAGAAAACAAAATAGAAAATTGAAGCCTTTGAAATGTGGATATATAAAAGAATAGGTAGAATTGGATGGAAAGAAAAGAAAACAATTCAAGAACATTCTTTAATATATTACAAATAACAAACCAATTGCATTCATAAAATAAGAATAAAGTCTTTAATGTGGGGAATGTGTTCACATTTTACAATGACCAATGATACATTATTAACTCTTTCTGTATGGAAATTTTTAATCGATGCAACAGAAGAGATTTCAGAGACAAAATGTTTCATGGTTTTAAGAATCAATCTACACATTTATATATATCTAACACATAACATATTATATATGAATATTTAGATAATTGAACAAGGTATTGGATTTCACCAATACCAAGATGATACAAAACATGTAAAAAGAATATGGTTTGATGACTGTTTGAAATAATCAAATTGAGAGTGGCACACTATGTGGTAAAAAAACACGGCCACAATTGGCGTGACACACATTGTGGCGAAACGCACGAAAAAAGTTAAGGTTAATGTGATAAGTCTTATCAACTGAACCTACTTTTCCATTTTAAAATCTCTGGTACCCATTTTCAGCTGCTTAAAGCCATGTCCATCAAAAAAATATGTCACATATGGGAATTGAACACAAAATTTTCTGGTTGGCACTGAGGACAGAAAATTGTGGAAGGACATATTGCCTATGTCAGCCAGTGTGGCACATAATGATAATAATTCTGAAACCACAGTTGAAGGCAATATGTCCTTCCATAATTTTCTGTCCTCAGTGAACCACATCAGTTCTATTGTTGAATCTTTACTGTGCTACGACACCAGGCTATCTAGTATCTTCTCTCTTTGGTGTTCGCAATCTTTCTTTTTTTGTATTTTGTCATTTGAAACCAAGTGTTCAAACTTTCCTTTCCTCATGGAATGCTCTACAAATGTCAATTGTTTCTTTATGATACTTTTTAGATCTCATTTTATGTTGGTCTTATTGAGGATTTCCTCATTGGTCTTTTTGGCTGTCCATGGAACTCTCTACATTCTTCTGAAACATACCAACCTTGTGACCTTTAATGGCTTTTCATTTATTTACTTTTCACATATTTCTACTGTACATAATTCAAAGAGATTTCATCTGTATTACATAGAGCCAATTCTAACCTATGGATGCGAGTCATGGACAGTAGACAAACAAATTAAAAGATGATTAGAGGCCATAGAGATGGAATTTCTCAGAAGGCTGAGTTTTTAGTGCACTTGCTACCGACCGGAAGGTTTAATTCCCATATGTGACACATTTTTTTGATGGACATGGCTTTGAACAGCAGAAAATGGGTACCAGAGATTTTTAAATGGAAAAGTAGGTTCAGTTGATAAGACTTATCACATTAACCTTAACTCTTTCTGTATGTTTTGCCACAATGTGCGTTACCCCAATTGTGGCCATGTACTTTTCGCCGCATAGTGCGCCACTCTCAATTTGATTATTTCAAACAGTCATCAAACCATATTCTTTTTACATGTTTTGTATCATCTTGGTATTGGTGAAATCCAATACCTTGTTCAATTATCTAGAAATTCATTTATAATATGTTATACGTTCATCATCATCATTGAGTGCCTTCTCCGCAACGAAGGTTGGCTACCATGGATCGCCATTCTGCTCTGTCTCTTACTTTGATGGTGCAGGTTGTCATAGGCTGATTTGTTCATCTTTTGATGTTACTTGTCCATGTTAGTCTTGGTCTGCCTCTGCCTCTTTTACCTTGTATTTTCCCCTCCAGGATTACTTTTAGTAGGCTGTTGTGTCTTTCAACATGGTCCAAAAATTGCATTTGTCTTGTTTGAATTGTGCTTAGTAGTTCTCTTTTCATTTTTAGTTGTTTTAAGACTTCATCGTTTGTTTTCTTTTCCTTCCATCCAATTCTACCTATTCTTCTATACATCCACATTTCAAAGGCTTCAATTTTCTGTTCTGTTTTCTTGTCTAATCTCCATGTTTCTGCACCATATAGGAATATTGAGAAGATGTAACATTTTGCTATTCTTAGTTTTAGCCCTGGTGTTATTTGTTTTGATGTTAGTATGTTCTTCATGACATTAAAATTACTTTTTGTCATTCCTATTCTTTTGTTTATTTCAGTTGTACATTTTCCATCACTAGTTATCTATTCCTTCTATTTTGATATCCTATACGTTATACGTTAGATAAATATAAATATGTAGATTGATTCTTAAAGCCATGAAAGATTTTGTCTCTGAAATCTCTTCTGTTGCATCGATAAAAAATTTCCATACAGAAAGAGTTAATAATGTATCATTGGTCATTGTAAAATGTGAACACATTCCCCACATTAAAGACTTTATTCTTATTTTATGAATACAATTGGTTTGTTATTTGTAATATACTAAAGAATGTTCTTGAATTGTTTGCAGTTAATTAAATAAAAGTAACTGGCAGTTATATTTTGTGTGCTTTTTTTGTTGCTAGTACATCAATGACTTATATGAGCTGCAGTCAGAAATTAAAAGTCTGCCATCAGTGGAGCATTTTGACTTTCTGACAGTTTACTGTGATGAAATGAAAGAGGGCCTAGTGTATGCTGCGGAAGTTTTGTGCCATGAACTTCTTGTGGCTGTCATTGAAGAGCATCTGAATGAAAATCTCAAGTTGGTTTCTTACAATATTATTTTTTTTCTTTTCCTTTTTCTTTCCATCTTTTCTGTTTATTTTTTTTTTCCTTTTCCCACTTTCTTTTCTTTTCCTTTTCTTTTCTTTTCACTTCTTTTCATTTCCTTTCTTTTATTTTCTGTTCTTTTTCGTTTTTTCCCTCTTATTTCTCTTTTTCTTTCCATTCCTTTCCTTCTCTTATTCTTTTCTTTATTTTTCTGAAACTTACAGAGAAGTATTGCAAAGAAAACTTGTTCATTGTTTTGAGATATAAATAATATAGTTTTGTATATCCTTCCTCTCTCTCCTCAAGTGTTATGATGAGAAGCTATACACTTTACACAATATTGTTATGGAAACAGAGCCATATATTTTAGAAGCAGTGATCTCTGCAATATGTGCCAGTTTAGCACACAAGGTTTCTGTTTTTGAGATTATGGTTCTGCCCTATGTGCCGTCTTCGGCTCGAAAGGACAATAGATAGATAGATATACACTTTACCTCTTAACCTTAAATGCACACAGAAATATCAGGCAGACATTGGAGCTGGACAGACCACATACTCGGATGTAATCTTTAAAATATGACAAGAATTGTGTAGTGGAAAAACAGGGTCACTCATGACAAGTCAGAAGCAGAAGTTAATCATGACAGAAATGAGGAAACCAGATGACAAAAAGAGACAAAATCAGAAGTGAACAACATAAGGGGATATTCAACACGGAAATTTGCTACTTTTGTGTATTTCTCTTTTTGATGTTTTTATACTTATAAACAGGTCTATTTTCAGATTTTATGTTTTATTTTTTAAATGCCAAAATTCTATTTTAAATGGTTTGCAAGGATACATTGTGTATTTTGTGGACAAAAATTGCCACTTTTAACTCCCTAGGAATCAAAGTTCATGTAAAGAAAACATTGACAAAATGCAGACAGATATATATATATATATATATATATATATATATATATATATATATATATATATATATATATAAATGGATTTCTGCATTTCTTGATCATTTCATGATGAATCTCAAATCTGATTGGCTTACAATGAGTTACGTACCTTCTTCCATGGTTAGAAGTGTTGCTATCCATTTTTAATTGAAATTTGACATGAAAACCCTTCAAAACACAGTTTATTTAATGCCTCAGTGCATTTAAGTCTATAAAAATGGAAAATTTATGCACATTTTTGTCAATGACTTTAGAATTAAAAAAAATGTGATCAGTTTACAACTTTGCAACTTTATTATTTACACGTTTATTTTTGTATAGCTGATCTTATCCATTCTAGTATGTAGAAAAACACTGTTTTTCCATATTGAAAACAAAAATCATGCTGGTATTGATCAGAAACACTCAGGAGACATCTTCTAGGTATTGAGCTCAAGTATTGGTTATTATAAAAGCCAAATTATCATTTTATGAAACAAAAATTCAACTGTGCCCATCAGATCCAAATTATTAGATATCATCCAATAATGTTTCATTAGTCATCTGATATATCGGATAATGGTCCGGAAAGTGTTAATTAGTGAACATAAATGTGCACTTATACTTATAAGTGATTAAAGTTTCATTTGAATATTTAATGACAAATGTCTAAAGTTATTTGATTTTCTTTTTTTCTGGAATTTTGTGTAGTATTTGTCATAAATTTGAGCAAATCAAGGAGAGGGCAATGCAAGTGCCAAAAACAACAGAGGAGCTGATGATACTGACACAGTTCATGGAGAAGGCCAGAACTCAGCATTCTATAGCTTTAAGAAAGAGAGTTGAAGTAGGTGGAATGTCAGCTTTTTGTCATTTAGTGCCATTCATAACTCACTTGTTTTATATACATAAAGAGAGACATGAATATCTGTCTGTTTTTCTAGACATGTTTAACACTTGAACTGACTGGGACCATGATTTGATGTTAATGTCTAGTATGTAAAGTAAGGTGAAGGTTCCTTCCACGCCTTGCTAGGCATATGGGAATATGGTGTTAGTGACTATATGTTTCTATGACCATGGCACATTTTTGAGTGATGTGGTTAGTGTCAAGCCAGACAACCTTGCTTCCCAGAAAAATCTCTGGTACCCATTTTTAGAGCCTGGGTGAACTATTGGTCTGAAAAAATCCACCACTTCCAGGAATCAAACCCTGACCCTTCTGATCTGGAAGCCAGCATACTAACCACTCTGCCATCAAGATTCTTGTTGCTGTCCAATACCTGTAAAGAAACAAAGAAAGAATAAAACTTCATTATGCTCTGTGACATAAAGGGAATATGGTGTTAGTGCCCATATGTTATTTTACCATCAGGACATTTTTGGCTAATTTAGTCAGCATTACTCCAGTGCTGTCTTTCCCCAGAAAAATCCTGATACCCATTTATGAACCTGGAAGCCATTGATCAGGGTTGAGCTCAACATCTTGTCCTCAGTAATCCAGTCTTTTTACCACTCTAATAAGGTCACTAAAATAAAATACAGGCTACTTTTCAATACTGACATATCATTCCTTTACTTTGATTTTGATTAAAGATGAACTCTTTCCGTACGTTTCGCCGCACAGTGTGCGATGCCGATTTTGGCATGTACGTTTCGCCGCATAGTGCGCCGCGCTCAATTCGATTAGTGTGAATGCCATCAAACTATATTCTTTTTACATGTCTTGTATCATCTTGATATTGGTGGAATCTAATACCTTGTTCAATTATCTAAAAATTCAGATATAATATGTTATATTTTAGATGAATATAAATATATAGATTGATCCTTAAAAACATGAAAAATTTTGTCTCTGAAATCTCTTGCATTGCGTCGATAAAAAGCTTCTGTACTTAAAGAGTTAACACAACTGTTGCTCTTCCAGGTATGAATACATTTAAATGGTTTAACAACATTGCCACAAGATTCTATACCACACAAAACATTTATTAAAAGAGGAGGCGGGGAAAAGAGCCCGTTGTAGAGCCAGAGTAAGATTGTCTGACAACATCCGAGAAACATCAAATGACAATGGTTGAGGTTGAAGAAGGACAAGAATTAAAATTTGGTATCTTCCTTGACACCCAAAGAGGTGTAGGGGAAGTAACGAGAGAGAGAGAGAACAATATTTTTCAACAGCTAAAAGTTGTTAATCAATCACATGTTGAGTGACATTTTGCTGTAGGTGGAGGATAGCAAGTAATGTGGAGCAGTTAAAAATTGATGTCAAATATGTTCACTGAAAAATAAAAATGGTATCACAGAATAATATACAAACCTATACTTCGAGCTGGCTGAGATCCCTGGTGACAACTTTTCACATCGGCAACTTTATATTTTCTTCAGTCTTCCTTGTCTGGGCATTAATTCAAAAAGTATTTAGTTAAAAATTTTAAAAAATTTAAAAAGCTAAGTGACATACAGTCTCATCAGCAATCAGATAAAAACGATGCAGGAAAACACAAATGAACTATCATCAATAGCCAGCAAAATTGGGCTTGAGGTCAATCATGAAAAGACTAAAGTCATGAAAAGTTTAATTCCAACAAGTGACAAAATATACATGGAAAACAAACCAGTAGAAGAGATCGATCACTTCATCTATCTTGGAAGTCACATTGATCGAGAAGGGGATACGAGCAAAGAAATTAGAATCAGACTGGCTAAAGCAGCAATGTCTTTCAGAAGCCTTGAAAAGTTGTGGAAATCAAAACTCATTAGCACAAACACAAAACTTAGGCTATTCAAATCAAATGTACTATCAACCCTTACGTATGCGTGTGAAAGCTGGAAAACAACAAGAGATATAGAAACAAAGTTGAACGCATTCGAAAATAAATGTCTAAGGAAAATACTTGGTATAGAATGGAACGAATTCAAAACAAACGAGGAAATTAGAGAAATCGCCAATCAACCACTAATATCTTCAGTAATAAAGAAAAGACGATGGTCATACGTTGGACATGTGATGAGAAGAGATAATAATCGAATAGCAAAGCAAGCCCTCATATGGGAAACAACAGGTAAAAGAAAAAGAGGAAGACCCAGGGAGACACTGAGAAGAACATTGATGAGAGAGGCAAGAGCAGCAGGAATCGGCTCCCTCAATGAGATAGAACTGCTTGCACAGAACAGAGACAGATGGCGAGATTTGATAAAATATCTTTAAAAGAAAACTGCTAGAACAAAAATTCATATAGGAGAAGGTGTATCTTGGTCTACGCCCTATGGGCCGGTTACGGCTCGAAAGGTCAATAGATAGATAGAACATACAGACATGATTGAGGTACATTAAATTATAATTATCAAGGGCTGTATTCTGTGATTAACTAACAAAGAAACTTTGAAAATGCTATCATAGTATATAAATATCAAGTTGGTATTATCAGCAATAATGAATCAGTTTTGATGTTTTTGTAATAATTCTGTTATCTGCTGTCATAAACTCTATTCCTTTCAGGCTAATTTAGTTCAGTGTTTGCACAGGTTTTTTTATTCATACATTTCTGGTGGATATTGAAATGTTCTTTGTTTTCTGTTTCTACTTGACAGGAATCAGCACAACGAGTGATGTACCTGATAGATAGATTCTTCTTTAGTGAGAATGAAATGGAAATGAATTCTAGGGTGCTGACCTGGCCAGATAGAATTATTCCCGTGTTTGATGCCAACGACATTGTAAGTGAATTTTCTGTTGGTCACTTTTGTGATAGTTTTGTATTATTTGTTACCTTTTTTGGTTTGCTTTTTTATTGTTTATTTTTTTGTGAAAGAATTTTTTCCTTGTTTATCAATATTATTTTTTAATAAAAATATAGTAGAGAAAATCTGAATTCAAAATGTTTTTTTCCCTTCTTTTTTCCCTTTTATTTTTCCTGACAATTTTAGTTATGTGACTCTCAACACCAGAAAGGATATGAAGAAGTGAAAAAGAAGACTCATTCTGCTGTCCTCATTTTGTACCTTTGGTTTATTATTTTTATTATTATTAAATATTTCTTTGAGATATTCTGCTTATATGTTTGTTGTTTCTGTTTTATCTAAAATAATATCAGAAGGAAACCTAGAAGAATATTGACTTAGACTAGAAGAGAAGTATAGAAAATGTTCAAGAGTAGGGATGGATGGAGAGACCTTGTCTGTGGTCATATGAGTCATATTGCAAAATATGTTGTAAAGGTCTTTGATTGATTCTTCTTCTTCTGCTTTCCTTCCTCATTTGCCTTTCAGCGTCGAGGGGAGATATAATTTGCGGTCCTTTGCTTTTCTATTCGCCTCTGCTGCTGTTATGTTTCCTAGTGCTTCTAATATTCCATCGGCCCATCTTTTTCGTGGTCGACCCTTGGGTCTGGTGTTCTCACAACGTTTGTTGAAAGCTCGTTGTGTTTTGTTCTTTCTGCCTTGTCACGTGGCCAAACCATTTTATCTGTTGTTTCCTTATATACTCTATGGCGGGGGCTATTCCTAGCTTTTTTCTCAGTTCTTCATTTCTGATCTATCTCTCAGACTGTTTCCTGTCATTCGTCTAACACATTTCATCTCTGTAGAGGTTATTTTTCTTATTGTTCTTGCATCTAGGGTCCAGGTCTGGCATTGGTAGCACAACGTTGGGATGAAGATTATATTGTATAGTGCTCGTTTTGCCTCTAGAGTTATTTCCTTGTTGGACAATAGTGGTGATAACTGTCCGATGATTTGACAAGCTTTGTTGCATCTTGATTCTATCCCTGCTGTTTGAGAATTATCATTTATCAATTGACTTCCTAGGTATTTGAATTCCTCTACTTGTTTTAGTTGTCTGCCTTCTATAGTTATGTTGATGTTCTGTTTATTTTTGGTGACATTCATGACTTCTGTTTTGTTGATGTTGATTTTCATGTGGTATTTTGTGCCTGAGATGTTGAGTTTGTTTAAGCGTTCTTGTAGGTCTTCTATTGTTTCATGTATTAGTGCTTGATCGTTTGCAAATAGAAGCTCGTTGATCTCCTCTGTCTCTGATGGGTTGGCTAGCTTGCATATATGGTCCATGTATGTAATAAACAGTAGGGGGGATAGTACGCACCCCTGTCTTACACCTGATCTAACTTCGAAGTGGTCTGTGTAGCCTGCTGCTGTTCTGACCCTGCAGCTGCTATTGACGTAGAGGCTTTCAATAATGTTGGTTAGATGTTGGCTTACTCCGTATGTTGTTAGTATCTCCCACAGTTGTTCTCTGTTTACTCTGTCGAATGCTTTTTCCTGGTCAATGAAGGCTATGTATAAGTTTTGATTGTGTTCTGTCGTTTTTTCTGCAAGCTGTTTTAGTAGTAATTTGATTGATTGATTGGTTGATATCATAGACTGATGCCAGCAGTGTTCAGAAAGAAACAATCAACATTTTTCGGGCACATCATGAGAAGAAGAATAATTGGAATACTTGGTTACAACTGGCAAAATAAAAGAAAAAATTGATCGCGGCCGAGAAAGAGAGAAAATACTGGATAGCTTAGTGTTATGGCATGGAAAACAGTCAACAACAGAACTGAGACGATGCACAGTAGATAGAAGATTGTGGAAGGACATGATCACCTACGCCAACCGGTACGACACATGATGATGATGATGATGATGACTGCATGACAATAACACAACAAAAACTACACAAGAGTGCACAAACACTGAACCCAACATCCTGAAAGAGGAATTCAAAGAAGTAATCAAATATGCACCCAAGAAATAAAAGCATCAGGGATAGATAGCACACCAGTAGAAATAATAGCAGCAGGAGATACAGGAGTTACATGGCTGCACAGAATATTCAATGCAGCATGGTACCAACAAAAATCCCCAAAAGACTGGCAAAAGGTAAACATCTTACCAGTAAGGAAAAATAAAAGTAGCAAGAGAGACTGCAATCAATATAGAGGTATATCTCTTCTCAGCCATGTAGGAAAGTTATACGGCAAAATTGTGGAAAAAGGCTGAGACCAATAATAGAACTACAGTTAAGCGATTCTCAAATGGGGTTCCGAAAAAAAAGAGGATGTACTGATGCTCTATTCACCTTCAAAGAGCTAGTAGAAAAGATGACAGAACACAATCAAAATGTGTACATAGCTTTCAGTGATCAGGAAAAAGCATTTCACTGAGTAAACAGAGAACAACTGTGGGAGATACTAACAACATCATATGGAGTAAGCCAACATCTAACCAACCTAATTAAAAGTAAGACAGGGGTGCGTACTATCCCCCCCTACTGTTTATTAGATACATGGACCATATATGCAAGCTAGCCAACCCATCAGAGACGGAGAAGATCAATGAGCTTCTATTTGCAGACGTCCAGGCCTAATACATGGAAAAATAGAAGACCTACAAGAACATTTAAATAAACTCGGGTGAAGATGGACATAGTATGAATGTGTTTCACAAACATTTGATATTGGAACTGTCAGAGTGCTAAAAATTAGAGCTTGCAGTATATGTCTTTGTTGTTCTCCTTCAACAGGAGATGAAAGCATTTAGTTATTGAGTTAATGAGTTATTGAGTTAATGAGTTATTGAGTTATTTGTGGGTCATCATCATTGCACTCCAAACATGTCCATAGCAGCTCAAATCCCCTCCTCAGCAAGTCCTGCAGTGACTGATGACTCCAGTTCTGTGTTAGTTGATAAGTCTTCTTACACGCCCACTAAGTTTCTCATTTCTGGCTGTGCCCATCTTAACTCCCATCTCTATCATCCAAAGGAGTGACGTGGATTTGTGTTTGTCAAATTCCTGTGCTCTTCCCACATCTCGGAGGGCATTGATGATGTCTGCCCGATCCATTGGTTGACCATCCTCAATGACAGCGCAGCTAGTTAACCTGTTTGCTCTTTCATTTCCCCATACTCCCGCATGTCCAGGGACATAGACAAAGGTGACCGTACATATTTTTTACGTCTGCAATGACTCTAACCATTGCATACGTACAGAGCTCGCCTCCACTTTTTTTATCATGCTCATAAAATCACTCAGTATACAGGCGTGGGTGTAGTCTTGTGACTCTAACCAGTTGAATGCCCTGGTCACTGCCATTATCTCCATTGTCATGCTACTCGTGGTCATGACGTATGCACCACTGTCTTCCTTGACTATTTTGCCTGCCGAGCGTGCTGTAAATGCCCATGCACTTCTTTGGTGTTGCATTACAGATCCGTCTGTATAGATGACTATATCTTTCTCATCGGTGTTTCGCAGATGAGACCATTGACCTCCGCATTGACATGACTGAGTTCTGTTCCCTACATTTCCTGTCGAGTGTGACAATACATGAGAATGTCCCCTTGAATGACGTAGGCACCGGTATCCACTCCTCGCCAAAGTTGATATTGGTAAGCCCACAGACTTGTTTGATGACATCTTCTGCTCGGCCCACCCATGATTTGCCTCTTTTTAGCCTGGCACCTTTCCCTGTGTTGAGCACGTGGTGCAATGGATGCTCTTTATCTGCATTATCTTCAGGTATGCTCATGCCCTCCAGATTTTGATTCTGTCATCCATGGTTGGAAAGTCAAGAAGATACCTTAGAAAGAAGCAAATAATTCATAACTAGCATGCAACAGAACAGTCAGTGCACACACTTTGTATTGTTTATCAGAAAGGGTGGTAGTGCAGATATTGGAATATTCTGACTGCATTGATGAAAGCAAGCAAGTCTGAAGACTGGTGTTGGATAATGCTTTATCATGTCTTCTTATAACCAAACTTGTCAGTAAGCCTACACCATCAAGTCTCATCATGCTTGAAACAGTTGTTTCTGTGCGGTTTCGCCTTATGTCTTTTGGCATGTGCTGAGACTGCTATGATGGGGACTACAGCTACCTTTCTTTGTTTGGGAGATGAGATAGTAATTCAAATGATTCCACTGGCACAGGCGGTTGAACAATTATGGATTTTAATTCATTTACAGTGATACCAGGGCCTTCCATAACCATAACCATGCTTGAACAAGGAAATTAGAGATAGGTCAATGGCTTTATATAGTGGGTGGTGTGATTAAATGAGTCACAGTGCCTTGTTTGTTATATAACAATGACTACTTTAGTGTTGTGCGTTAGTGTGTGTACCAGTCAAATACCAGTGGATAAAGAGATACAGTGAAGATGATGGCACTGGATAGGACACAACAATACGGAAGCCAACTGAGAGTATTACACAACAAGTCCTTTTTTGGAATCCCCATGGAAAAAGACAAAGAGGAAAACCAAGAAATTCTTGGAGAAAACAGATGGAAGCAGAGATGAAGATGATGGGGAGGACATGGAATGATCTTAAAAGAATGGCAAGAAACAGAATGGCTTGGAAAGTGTTTGCTGAAGACCTATGTTCCACAGGGAGCTGAAAGGTAGAAAAAGAAGAAGACTTTAGCGTTGCTTTCGAGGATAACTTTGAAAGCATTCGCGTCACAAATTATGACACAATAGCATGGTGGATAAAAAAATTAAAAAAATTACATCAAAATTCCTTGCTACTATTGGATCATTCCACATTTATAATAATAAAAAAAAAACTATCAGAATTCATCATTTATTATATTGTTCATAGTTCTGTGAAGTTTCAATTCTGACAATGCTCATGTAGGTTAAGGTAAAAGTTTTATAAACTAGTTACTACAAATCTCGATACTTGTAAAAGGTCAACATGACCTACACATTTATTTACACTTATGACAGAACTATACATGACACAGAATAATAGAAAATTATAATATTAATAAACAAGAAGGTAAAAATTTATTTATACTTATGACAGAACTATACATGGCACAGAATAATAGAAAATTATAATATTAATAAACAAGAAGGTAACAATTTATTTATACTTCAAATGGTGTCTCTAAGCCACGTAGTTATTTTTTTAAAGCATTAATTCTCTTTGCAATAACACCGTAAAAATCCTGCAAAATGCATGTTGACATTGTTACTTCCATTGCGTTAAAGGTTTTTTTGCATGCCGCATACAAACTTGACTCTTTGTTAAGTTTCATGAGGGTGGGATGGAAACATCAACACATTCTGCAGGCATCTTGGTCTGATGCTACTACAGCACTTTTTGGCATGTAGGCCTACACTTGTTATCTTTCTTCTTGATACTTTGTATGTGTGTCATATTCAATAACATATATTATTACATTGATTCATTCCAATAGGTCTTTGACATCTTCATAATTTTCCAGCATTTCTTCCTTTGTGAGAGTGCTTGAAAGGATGGTTTTAAGTGTTTGTTGATGTTCAAAGTTTTTTTTTTGTTCTTGTGGAGATCTGGTCTTGAATTTTGGAGTGGGCTGGTTGGTTAGGTATGTTTAGAAGTTCTTTGCTCTAAGTGCCTGAACTTAACCTCTTCTGTCATTCATTTAAGTTTATATAAACAAGAATAGGAACAAAAAAAACTTTAGAACCTTTTTTTTAATTGATGAAAATATGCTTTTGTAAAGAGAATAATACTGATGGCATTTGTATAGTTGATAATGATGGCTATATTTGTATCAGGTAATCAATGTCAAGAGACATATGACGCAAGCCGGAGAAAGGGTAGCCAACTGAGAGTATTACACAATAGGCCCTTTTTTGGAATTCCCAGGGGAAAAGACAAAGAGGAAGACCATGGAATTCTTGGAGAAGACGGATAGAAGCAGAGATGAAGATGATGGGGAAGACATGGAATGATCTTAAAAAAATGGCAAAAAAACAAAACGACTTGGAAAGTGTTTGTTGAAGACCTATGCTCCACTGGGAGCTAAAAAGGTAGAAGAAGAAGAAGAATCAATGTAATATACACAAATATTGAAAAAGGTCATGACAATAACCACTGGAACTGGAGATTAAAGGTAAAGGATGGATTTTAGGAACCCAATATAACCTAAAACAAATGCAACGTTTCAAATACTTGGGCACAATAATTACATCAGATGGGAGATGCACCACAGAAATAAAAAGCAGAATAGCTCAGGCCAAAATAAGAAAATGAAAAATATCTTATGCAACAAATCTATGTCAATAAAAATGAGAAAGAGAGTTCATCAGTGCTATATAGAACCAATTCTGACCTATGGAAGCGAATCATGGACAGTAGACAAACAAATGAAAAGACGGTTAGAGGCCACAGAGATGGGATTTCTCAGAAGAATGTTGAAAGTTCCCTGGACAGTTAAAAAGACCAATGAGGAAGTTCTCAAAGAGGCCAACACAAAAAGGGAGCTCTTAAAAAACATCAGAAAGAAGCAATCAACATTTTTTGGGCACATCATGAGAAGAGGAAAGTTGGAATACTTGGTTACAACTGGCAAAATAAAAGGAAAGAGAGATCGCGGACGACAAAGAGAGAAAATACTTGATAGCTTGGTGTCATGGCATGGAAAACAGTCAACAACAGAACTGATACGATGCACTGTAGATAGAAGATTGTGGAGGGACATGATCACCTACGCCAACTGGCAGGGTACATGATGATGATGATGAATATAACCTGATGTTTTTGTTAGACATACAAGTACACTAACATTTTTAATTCTCAGATAAATAATGGAGTTGAGAGATCAGATAAAATGAGTGATGGATAGAAGATGGAGTAGAGTTTCATTGAGGCTGTTGAAAATAAAGGATATTTCTGACTTACTGTCACTGGGAAAGGAGTATGTGTGAGGTTTCACCTTTCGTGGAGGACATGTCCTTTAGTAAAGCGTAGCTCACTGCTTTTTCTTATGCCTTACACACAACAAGCACTTTCATTGAACAAAGGTTGTGAAACAAAAACAAAAGCAAACATTTAACATGATTTTTCATCTTATTAATAACATAAATTTCTGTTAGACGCAACTACCAACAAAACATGGCATTTTATTTTATAACAATAACATACAAATAACACGGAAAGATTTTGACTCAATTAGTAAATTAAAGTATGACTATGAAAAGCACTTCCACATCAGTTCTCTTTAGAAGACCTTCACAGGCAAATGTTAATGATTGATACTTTTAATTTTAATACAGATTTCGATAATTTATACTTTTAATTTTAATACAGATGTCGATAATTTATACTTTTAATTTTAATACAGATGTTGATAATTTATACTTTTAATTTTAATACAGATGTCGATAATTTATACTTTTAATTTTAATACAGATGTTGATAATTTATACTTTTGATTTTAATACAGATGTTGATGATTTGTTCTTTTAATACAGATGTTGATGATTTGTTCTTTTGATTTTAATACAGATGTTGATGATTTGTTCTTTTGATTTTAATACAGATGTTGATGATTTGTTCTTTTGATTTTAATACAGATGTTGATGATTTGTTCTTTTGATTTTAATACAGATGTCGATAATTTATACTTTTAATTTTAATACAGATGTTGATGATTTGTTCTTTTGATTTTAATACAGATGTTGATGATTTGTTCTTTTGATTTTAATACAGATGTCGATAATTTATACTTTTAATTTTAATACAGATGTTGATAATTTATACTTTTGATTTTTATACAGATGTTGATGATTTGTTCTTTTAATACAGATGTTGATGATTTGTTCTTTTGATTTTAATACAGATGTTGATGATTTGTTCTTTTGATTTTAATACAGATGTTGATGATTTGTTCTTTTGATTTTAATACAGATGTTGATGATTTGTTCTTTTGATTTTCATACAGATGTTGATGATTTGTTCTTTTGATTTTAATATAGATGCTGGAAGAATCAAAACGAAGTGGTGAGTTAAAACTTATTGAATGCAGAAACAAAGTCAATCAGGAGCTGAAGCGACTAAAGAAACGAGTGGATGAATTTAATGATTGTGGTGAACTTCATATGATGCAGCAGTATGTACAGGACACACGCAATGTACAGCGAAGATTGAATGAAGTTTATGCACAGGTATAAGAAACCTAACTGTTATTTTGGAGAGAGAAAGAGAGAGCTAGTATCTAAATAGTTCAGCTTTTTAGTCTGTTAATCATGAAACTATGTAATCCTATATGATCATATAGGATCATATAGCATCATATAGGATTATATAGGATTCTATATAATCCTATATGATGCTATATGATCCTATATAAGGAAACAACAGATAAAATGGTTTGGCCACATGACAAGGCAGAAAGAACAAAACACAACACAACGAGCCTTCAACAAATGTTGTGAGAACACCAGACCCAAGGGTCGACCACGAGAAAGATGGGTCGATGGAATATTAGAAGCAATAGGAAACATAACAGCAGCAGAGGCTAACAGAAGAGCAAAAGACCGCAAACTATATCTCCCCTCGACGCTGAATGGCAAATGAGGAAGGAAAGAAGAAGAATCATGAAACAGAAGTTTTAATGATGTCAGCCTTTTTCTCATGCTGGAGTTGGATAACTATCAGCTGGTTATCATCCTGATGTCAGCCATTTTTTCATGCTGGAGATGGTTAACTATCATCCTGATGTCAGCCTTTTTCCCATGCTGGAGGTGGTTAACTATCAGTGGCTATCATCCTGATGTCAGCCTTTTTCTCATGTTGGAGGTGGTTAACTATCATCCTGATGTCAGCCTTTTTCCCATGCTGGAGGTGGTTAACTGTCAGGTGGCTATCATCCTGATGTCAGCCTTTTTCTCATGTTGGAGGTGGTTAACTATCATCCTGATGTCAGCCTTTTTCCCATGCTGGAGATGGTTAACTATCAGCTGGTTATCATCCTGATGTCAGCCTTTTTCTCATGTTGGAGGTGGTTAACTATCATCCTGATGGCAGCCTTTTTCTCATGTTGGAGGTGGTTAACTATCAGCTGGCTATCATCCTGATGTCAGCCTTTTTCTCATGTTGGAGGTGGTTTACTATCAGCTGGCTATCATCCTGATGTCAGCCTTTTTCGCATGCTGGAGGTGGTTAACTATCAGCTGGCTATCATCCAGATGTCAGCCTTTTTCTCATGTTGGAGGTGGTTAACTATCATCCTGATGTCAGCCTTTTTCTCATGTTAGAGGTGGTTAACTATCATCCTGATGGCAGCCTTTTTCTCATGTTGGAGGTTGTTAACAATCATCCTGATGTCAGCCTTTTTCTCATGTTGGGGGTGGTTAACTATCATCCTGATGTCAGCCCCTTTCTCATGTTGGAGGTGGTTAACTATCATCCTGATGGCAGCCTTTTTCTCATGTTGGAGGAGATTAACTATCATCCTGATGTCAGCCTTTTTCTCATGTTGGAGGTGGTTAACTATCATCCTGATGGCATCCTTTTTCTCATGTTGGACATGGTTAACTATCATCCTGATGGCAGCCTTTTTCTCATGTTGGAGGTTGTTAACAATCATCCTGATGTCAGCCTTTTTCTCATGTTGGGGGTGGTTAACTATCATCCTGATGTCAGCCCCTTTCTCATGTTGGAGGTGGTTAACTATCATCCTGATGGCAGCCTTTTTCTCATGTTGGAGGAGATTAACTATCATCCTGATGTCAGCCTTTTTCTCATGTTGGAGGTGGTTAACTATCATCCTGATGGCATCCTTTTTCTCATGTTGGACATGGTTAACTATCATCCTGATGTCAGCCTTTTTCTCATGTTGGAGGTGGTTAACTATCATCCTGATGGCAGCCTTTTTCTCTTGTTGGAGGTGGTTAACTATCATCCTGATGTCAGCCTTTTTCTCATGTTGGAGGTGGTTAACTATCATCCTGATGGCAGCCTTTTTCTCATGTTGGAGGTGGTTAACTATCATCCTGATGGCAGCCTTTTTCTTATGTTGGAGGTGGTTAACTATCATCCTGATTTCAGCCTTTTTCTCATGTTGGAGGTGGTTAACTATCATCCTGATGTCAGCCTTTTTCTCATGTTGGAGGTGGTTAACTATCATCCTGATTTCAGCCTTTTTCTCATGTTGGAGGTGGTTAACTATCATCCTGATGTCAGCCTTTTTCTCATGTTGGAGGTGGTTAACTATCATCCTGATGGCAGCCTTTTGCTCATGCTGGAGGTGGTTAACTATCATCCTAATGGCAGCCTTTTTCTCATGTTGGAGGTGGTTAACTATCGTCCTGATGTCAGCCTTTTTCTCATGCTGGAGGTGGTTAACTATCAGCTGGCTATCATCCTGATGTCAGCCTTTTTCTCATGTTGGAGGTGGTTAACTATCATACTGATGTCAACCTTTTTCCCATGCTGGAGCTGGTTAACAATCAGCTGGCTATCATCCTGATGTCAGCCTTTTGCTCATGCTGGAGGTGGTTAACTATCAGCTGGCTATCATCCTGATGTCAGCCTTTTTCACATGCTGGAGGTGGTTAACTATCAGCTGGCTATCATCCAGATGTCAGCTTTTTTCTCATGTTGGAGGTGGTTAACTATCATCCTGATGTCAGCCTTTTTCTCATGTTGGAGGTGGTTAACTATCATCCTGATGTCAACCTTTTCCCCATGCTGGAGCTGGTTAACTATCAGTGGCTATCATCCTGATGTCAGCCTTTTTCTCATGTTGGAGGTGGTTAACTATCATCCTGGTGTCAGCCTTTTTCCCATGCTGGAGGTGGTTAACTGTCAGGTGGCTATCATCCTGATGTCAGCCTTTTTCTCATGTTGGAGGTGGTTAACTATCATCCTGATGTCAGCCTTTTTCCCATGCTGGAGATGGTTAACTATCAGCTGGTTATCATCCTGATGTCAGCCTTTTTCTCATGTTGGAGGTGGTTAACTATCATCCTGATGGCAGCCTTTTTCTCATGTTGGAGGTGGTTAACTATCAGCTGGCTATCATCCTGATGTCAGCCTTTTTCTCATGTTGGAGGTGGTTTACTATCAGCTGGCTATCATCCTGATGTCAGCCTTTTTCGCATGCTGGAGGTGGTTAACTATCAGCTGGCTATCATCCAGATGTCAGCCTTTTTCTCATGTTGGAGGTGGATAACTATCATCCTGATGTCAGCCTTTTTCTCATGTTAGAGGTGGTTAACTATCATCCTGATGGCAGCCTTTTTCTCATGTTGGAGGTTGTTAACAATCATCCTGATGTCAGCCTTTTTCTAATGTTGGGGGTGGTTAACTATCATCCTGATGTCAGCCCCTTTCTCATGTTGGAGGTGGTTAACTATCATCCTGATGGCAGCCTTTTTCTCATGTTGGAGGAGATTAACTATCATCCTGATGTCAGCCTTTTTCTCATGTTGGAGGTGGTTAACTATCATCCTGATGGCATCCTTTTTCTCATGTTGGACATGGTTAACTATCATCCTGATGGCAGCCTTTTTCTCATGTTGGAGGTTGTTAACAATCATCCTGATGTCAGCCTTTTTCTCATGTTGGGGGTGGTTAACTATCATCCTGATGTCAGCCCCTTTCTCATGTTGGAGGTGGTTAACTATCATCCTGATGGCAGCCTTTTTCTCATGTTGGAGGAGATTAACTATCATCCTGATGTCAGCCTTTTTCTTATGTTGGAGGTGGTTAACTATCATCCTGATGGCATCCTTTTTCTCATGTTGGACATGGTTAACTATCATCCAGATGTCAGCCTTTTTCTCATGTTGGAGGTGGTTAACTATCATCCTGATGGCAGCCTTTTTCTCTTGTTGGAGGTGGTTAACTATCATCCTGATGTCAGCCATTTTCTCATGTTGGAGGTGGTTAACTATCATCCTGATGGCAGCCTTTTTCTCATGTTGGAGGTGGTTAACTATCATCCTAATGGCAGCCTTTTTCTTATGTTGGAGGTGGTTAACTATCATCCTGATTTCAGCCTTTTTCTCATGTTGGAGGTGGTTAACTATCATCCTGATGTCAGCCTTTTTCTCATGTTGGAGGTGGTTAACTATCATCCTGATGTCAGCCTTTTTCTCATGTTGGAGGTGGTTAACTATCATCCTGATGTCAGCCTTTTTCTCATGTTGGAGGTGGTTAACTATCATCCTGATGGCAGCCTTTTGCTCATGCTGGAGGTGGTTAACTATCATCCTAATGGCAGCCTTTTTCTCATGTTGGAGGTGGTTAACTATCGTCCTGATGTCAGCCTTTTTCTCATGCTGGAGGTGGTTAACTATCAGCTGGCTATCATCCTGATGTCAGCCTTTTTCTCATGTTGGAGGTGGTTAACTATCCTGATGTCAGTCTTTTTCCCATTTTGGAGGTGGTTAACTATCAGCTGGCTTTCATCCTGATGTCAGCCTTTTTCTCATGTTGGAGGTGGTTAACTATCAGCTGGCCATCATCCTGATGTCAGCCTTTTTCTCATGTTGGAGGTGGTTAAATATCAGCTGGCTATCATCCTGATGTCAGCCTTTTTCTCATGTTGGAGGTGGGTAACTATCATCCTGATGTCAGCCTTTTTCTCATGTTGGAGGTGGTTAACTATCAGCTGGCTATCATCCTGATGGCAGCCTTTTGCTCATGCTGGAGGTGGTTAACTATCATCCTAATGGCAGCATTTTTCTCATGTTGGAGGTGGTTAACTATCGTCCTGATGTCAGCCTTTTTCTCATGCTGGAGGTGGTTAACAATCAGCTGGCTATCATCCTGATGTCAGCCTTTTTCTCATGTTGGAGGTGGTTAACTATCATACTGATGTCAACCTTTTTCCCATGCTGGAGCTGGTTAACAATCAGCTGGCTATCATCCTGATGTCAGCCTTTTGCTCATGCTGGAGGTGGTTAACTATCAGCTGGCTATCATCCTGATGTCAGCCTTTTTCGCATGCTGGAGGTGGTTAACTATCAGCTGGCTATCATCCTGATGTCAGCCTTTTTCTCATGTTGGACGTGGTTAACTATCCTGATGTCAGTCTTTTTCTCATGTTGGAGGTGGTTAACTATCAGCTGGCCATCATCCTGATGTCAGCCTTTTTCTCATGTTGGAGGTGGTTAAATATCAGCTGGCTATCATCCTGATGTCAGCCTTTTTCTCATGTTGGAGGTGGGTAACTATCATCCTGATGTCAGCCTTTTTCTCATGTTGGAGGTGGTTAACTATCATCCTGATGGCAGCCTTTTGCTCATGCTGGAGGTGGTTAACTATCATCCTAATGGCAGCCTTTTTCTCATGTTGGAGGTGGTTAACTATCATCCTGATGGCAGCCTTTTGCTCATGCTGGAGGTGGTTAACTATCATCCTAATGGCAGCCTTTTTCTCATGTTGGAGGTGGTTAACTATCGTCCTGATGTCAGCCTTTTTCTCATGCTGGAGGTGGTTAACTATCAGCTGGCTATCATCCTGATGTCAGCCTTTTTCTCATGTTGGAGGTGGTTAACTATCATACTGATGTCAACCTTTTTCCCATGCTGGAGCTGGTTAACAATCAGCTGGCTATCATCCTGATGTCAGCCTTTTGCTCATGCTGGAGGTGGTTAACTATCAGCTGGCTATCATCCTGATGTCAGCCTTTTTCGCATGCTGGAGGTGGTTAACTATCAGCTGGCTATCATCCTGATGTCAGCCTTTTTCTCATGTTGGACGTGGTTAACTATCCTGATGTCAGTCTTTTTCCCATGCTGGAGCTGGTTAACAATCAGCTGGCTATCATCCTGATGTCAGCCTTTTGCTCATGCTGGAGGTGGTTAACTATCAGCTGGCTATCATCCTGATGTCAGCCTTTTTCGCATGCTGGAGGTGGTTAACTATCAGCTGGCTATCATCCAGATGTCAGCCATTTTTCTCATGTTGGGGGTGGTTAACTATCATCCTGATGTCAACCTTTTTCCCATGCTGGAGCTGGTTAACAATCAGCTGGCTATCATCTTGATGTCAGCCTTTTGCTCATGCTGGAGGTGGTTAACTATCAGCTGGCTATCATCCTGATGTCAGCCTTTTTCGCATGCTGGAGGTGGTTAACTATCAGCTGGCTATCATCCAGATGTCAGCCATTTTTCTCATGTTGGGGGTGGTTAAATATCATCCTGATGTCAGCCTTTTTCTCATGTTGGAGGTGGTTAACTATCATCCTGATGTCAACCTTTTTCCCATGCTGGAGCTGGTTAACAATCAGCTGGCTATCATCCTGATGTCAGCCTTTTTCTCATGTTGGAGGTGGTTAACTATCAGCTGGCTATCATCCTGATGTCAGCCTTTTTCTCATGTTGGACGTGGTTAACTATCCTGATGTCAGTCTTTTTCCCATTTTGGAGGTGGTTAACTATCAGCTGGCTTTCATCCTGATGTCAGCCTTTTTCTCATGTTGGAGGTGGTTAACTATCAGCTGGCCATCATCCTGATGTCAGCCTTTTTCTCATGTTGGAGGTGGGTAACTATCATCCTGATGTCAGCCTTTTTCTCATGTTGGAGGTGGTTAACTATCATCCTGATGGCATCCTTTTTCTCATGTTGGACGTGGTTAACTATCATCCAGATGTCAGCCTTTTTCTCATGTTGGAGGTGGTTAACTATCATCCTGAGGGCAGCCTTTTTCTCATGTTGGAGGTGGTTAACTATCATCCTGATGTCAGCCTTTTTCTCATGTTGGAGGTGGTTAACTATCATCCTGATGGCAGCCTTTTTCTCATGTTGCAGGTGGTTAACTATCATCCTGATGGCAGCCTTTTTCTCATGTTGGAGGTGGTTAACTATCATCCTGATTTCAGCCTTTTTCTCATGTTGGAGGTGGTTAACTATCATCCTGATGTCAGCCTTTTTCTCATGTTAGAGGTGGTTAACTATCATCCTGATGGCAGCCTTTTTCTCATTTTGGAGGTGGTTAACTATCATCCTGATGTCAGCCTTTTTCTCATGTTGGAGGTGGTTAACTATCATCCTGATGGCAGCCTTTTGCTCATGCTGGAGGTGGTTAACTATCATCCTGATGGCAGCCTTTTTCTCATGTTGGAGGTGGTTAACTATCATCCTGATGTCAGCCTTTTGCTCATGCTGGAGGTGGTTAACTATCAGCTGGCTATCATCCTGATGTCAGCCTTTTTCGCATGCTGGAGGTGGTTAACTATCAGCTGGCTATCATCCAGATGTCAGCCTTTTTCTCATGTTGGAGGTGTTTAACTATCATCCTGATGTCAGCCTTTTTCTCATGTTAGAGGTGGTTAACTATCATCCTGATGGCAGACTTTTTCTCATGTTGGAGGTTGTTAACAATCATCCTGATGTCAGCCTTTTTCTCATGTTGGAGGTGGTTAACTATCATCCTGATGGCAGCTTTTTTCTCATGTTGGTGTTGGTTAACTATCATCCTGATGGCAGCCTTTTTCTCATGTTGGAGGTGGTTAACTATAACCCTGATGGCAGCCTTTTTCTCATGTTGGAGGTGGTTAACTATCATCCTGATGTCAGCCTTTTTCTCATGTTAGAGGTGGTTAACTATCATCCTGATGGCAGCCTTTTTCTCATGTTGGAGGAGATTAACTATCATCCTGATGTCAGCCTTTTTCTCATGTTGGAGGTGGTTAACTATCATCCTGATGGCAGCCTTTTTCTCATGTTGGAGGTGGTTAACTATCATCCTGATTTCAGCCTTTTTCTCATGTTGGAGGTGGTTAACTATCATCCTGATGTCAGCCTTTTTCTCATGCTGGAGGTGGTTAACTATCAGCTGGCTATCATCCTGATGTCAGCTTTTTTCTCATGTTGGAGGTGGTTAACTATCATCCTGATGTCAACCTTTTTCCCATGCTGGAGCTGGTTAACAATCAGCTGGCTATCATCCTGATGTCAGCCTTTTGCTCATGCTGGAGGTGGTTAACTATCAGCTGGCTATCATCCTGATGTCAGCCTTTTTCTCATGTTGGAGGTGGTTAACTATCATCCTGATTTCAGCCTTTTTCTCATGTTGGAGGTGGTTAACTATCATCCTGATGTCAGCCTTTTTCTCATGTTGGAGGTGGTTAACTATCAGCTGGCTATCATCCTGATGTCAGCCTTTTTCTCATGTTGGACTTGGTTAACTATCCTGATGTCAGTCTTTTTCCCATTTTGGAGGTGGTTAATTATCAGCTGGCTATCATCCTGATGTCAGCCTTTTTCTCATGTTGGAGGTGGTTAACTATCATCCTGATGGCAGCCTTTTCCTCATGCTGGAGGTGGTTAACTATCATCCTGATGTCAGCCTTTTTCTCATGTTGGAGGTGGTTAACTATCATCCTGATGTCAGCCTTTTTCTCATGCTGGAGGTGGTTAACTATCAGCTGGCTATCATCCTGATGTCAGCCTTTTTCTCATGTTGGGGTGGTTAACTATCATCCTGATGTCAACCTTTTTCCCATGCTGGAGCTGGTTAACAATCAGCTGGCTATCATCCTGATGTCAGCCTTTTGCTCATGCTGGAGGTGGTTAACTATCAGCTGGCTATCATCCTGATGTCAGCCTTTTTCGCATGCTGGAGGTGGTTAACTATCAGCTGGCTATCATCCAGATGTCAGCCTTTTTGTCATGTTGGAGGTAGTTAACTATCATCCTGATGTCAGCCTTTTTCTCATGTTAGAGGTGGTTAACTATCATCCTGATGGCAGCCTTTTTCTCATGTTGGAGGTTGTTAACAATCATCCTGATGTCAGTATTTTTCTCATGTTGGAGGTGGTTAACTATCATCCTGATGGCAGCTTTTTTCTCATGTTGGTGTTGGTTAACTATCATCCTGATGGCAGCCTTTTTCTCATGTTGGAGGTGGTTAACTATAACCCTGATGGCAGTCTTTTTCTCATGTTGGAGGTGGTTAACTATCATCCTGATGTCAGCCTTTTTCTCATGTTAGAGGTGGTTAATTATCATCCTGATGTCAGCCTTTTTCTCATGTTGGAGGAGATTAACTATCATCCTGATGTCAGCCTTTTTCTCATGTTGGAGGTGGTTAACTATCATCCTGATGGCAGCCTTTTTCTCATGTTGGAGGTGGTTAACTATCATCCTGATGGCAGCTTTTTTCTCATGTTGGAGGAGATTAACTATCATCCTGATGTCAGCCTTTTTCTCGTGCTGGAGGTGGTTAACTATCAGCTGGCTATCATCCTGATGTCAGCTTTTTTCTCATGTTGGAGGTGGTTAACTATCATCCTGATTTCAGCCTTTTTCTCATGTTGGAGGTGGTTAACTATCATCCTGATGTCAGTCTTTTTCTCATGTTGGAGGTGGTTAACAATCAGCTGGCTATCATCCTGATGTCAGCCTTTTGCTCATGCTGGAGGTGGTTAACTATCAGCTGGCTATCATCCTGATGTCAGCCTTTTTCGCATGCTGGAGGTGGTTAACTATCAGCTGGCTATCATCCAGATGTCAGCCATTTTTCTCATGTTGGGGGTGGTTAACTATCATCCTGATGTCAACCTTTTTCCCATGCTGGAGCTGGTTAACAATCAGCTGGCTATCATCTTGATGTCAGCCTTTTGCTCATGCTGGAGGTGGTTAACTATCAGCTGGCTATCATCCTGATGTCAGCCTTTTTCGCATGCTGGAGGTGGTTAACTATCAGCTGGCTATCATCCAGATGTCAGCCATTTTTCTCATGTTGGGGGTGGTTAAATATCATCCTGATGTCAGCCTTTTTCTCATGTTGGAGGTGGTTAACTATCATCCTGATGTCAACCTTTTTCCCATGCTGGAGCTGGTTAACAATCAGCTGGCTATCATCCTGATGTCAGCCTTTTTCTCATGTTGGAGGTGGTTAACTATCAGCTGGCTATCATCCTGATGTCAGCCTTTTTCTCATGTTGGACGTGGTTAACTATCCTGATGTCAGTCTTTTTCCCATTTTGGAGGTGGTTAACTATCAGCTGGCTTTCATCCTGATGTCAGCCTTTTTCTCATGTTGGAGGTGGTTAACTATCAGCTGGCCATCATCCTGATGTCAGCCTTTTTCTCATGTTGGAGGTGGTTAAATATCAGCTGGCTATCATCCTGATGTCAGCCTTTTTCTCATGTTGGAGGTGGGTAACTATCATCCTGATGTCAGCCTTTTTCTCATGTTGGAGGTGGTTAACTATCATCCTGATGGCATCCTTTTTCTCATGTTGGACGTGGTTAACTATCATCCAGATGTCAGCCTTTTTCTCATGTTGGAGGTGGTTAACTATCATCCTGAGGGCAGCCTTTTTCTCATGTTGGAGGTGGTTAACTATCATCCTGATGTCAGCCTTTTTCTCATGTTGGAGGTGGTTAACTATCATCCTGATGGCAGCCTTTTTCTCATGTTGCAGGTGGTTAACTATCATCCTGATGGCAGCCTTTTTCTCATGTTGGAGGTGGTTAACTATCATCCTGATTTCAGCCTTTTTCTCATGTTGGAGGTGGTTAACTATCATCCTGATGTCAGCCTTTTTCTCATGTTAGAGGTGGTTAACTATCATCCTGATGGCAGCCTTTTTCTCATTTTGGAGGTGGTTAACTATCATCCAGATGTCAGCCTTTTTGTCATGTTGGAGGTGGTTAACTATCATCCTGATGGCAGCCTTTTGCTCATGCTGGAGGTGGTTAACTATCATCCTGATGGCAGCCTTTTTCTCATGTTGGAGGTGGTTAACTATCATCCTGATGTCAGCCTTTTGCTCATGCTGGAGGTGGTTAACTATCAGCTGGCTATCATCCTGATGTCAGCCTTTTTCGCATGCTGGAGGTGGTTAACTATCAGCTGGCTATCATCCAGATGTCAGCCTTTTTCTCATGTTGGAGGTGTTTAACTATCATCCTGATGTCAGCCTTTTTCTCATGTTAGAGGTGGTTAACTATCATCCTGATGGCAGACTTTTTCTCATGTTGGAGGTTGTTAACAATCATCCTGATGTCAGCCTTTTTCTCATGTTGGAGGTGGTTAACTATCATCCTGATGGCAGCTTTTTTCTCATGTTGGTGTTGGTTAACTATCATCCTTATGTCAGCCTTTTTCTCATGTTGGAGGTGGTTAACTATAACCCTGATGGCAGCCTTTTTCTCATGTTGGAGGTGGTTAACTATCATCCTGATGTCAGCCTTTTTCTCATGTTAGAGGTGGTTAACTATCATCCTGATGGCAGCCTTTTTCTCATGTTGGAGGAGATTAACTATCATCCTGATGTCAGCCTTTTTCTCATGTTGGAGGTGGTTAACTATCATCCTGATGTCAGCCTTTTTCTCATGCTGGAGGTGGTTAACTATCAGCTGGCTATCATCCTGATGTCAGCCTTTTTCTCATGCTGGAGGTGGTTAACTATCAGCTGGCTATCATCCTGATGTCAGCCTTTTTCGCATGCTGGAGGTGGTTAACTATCAGCTGGCTATCATCCAGATGTCAGCCTTTTTCTCATGTTGGAGGTGTTTAACTATCATCCTGATGTCAGCCTTTTTCTCATGTTAGAGGTGGTTAACTATCATCCTGATGGCAGACTTTTTCTCATGTTGGAGGTTGTTAACAATCATCCTGATGTCAGCCTTTTTCTCATGTTGGAGGTGGTTAACTATCATCCTGATGGCAGCTTTTTTCTCATGTTGGTGTTGGTTAACTATCATCCTGATGGCAGCCTTTTTCTCATGTTGGAGGTGGTTAACTATAACCCTGATGGCAGCCTTTTTCTCATGTTGGAGGTGGTTAACTATCATCCTGATGTCAGCCTTTTTCTCATGTTAGAGGTGGTTAACTATCATCCTGATGGCAGCCTTTTTCTCATGTTGGAGGAGATTAACTATCATCCTGATGTCAGCCTTTTTCTCATGTTGGAGGTGGTTAACTATCATCCTGATGGCAGCCTTTTTCTCATGTTGGAGGTGGTTAACTATCATCCTGATTTCAGCCTTTTTCTCATGTTGGAGGTGGTTAACTATCATCCTGATGTCAGCCTTTTTCTCATGCTGGAGGTGGTTAACTATCAGCTGGCTATCATCCTGATGTCAGCTTTTTTCTCATGTTGGAGGTGGTTAACTATCATCCTGATGTCAACCTTTTTCCCATGCTGGAGCTGGTTAACAATCAGCTGGCTATCATCCTGATGTCAGCCTTTTGCTCATGCTGGAGGTGGTTAACTATCATCCTGATGTCAGCCTTTTTCTCATGTTGGAGGTGGTTAACTATCATCCTGATGGCAGCCTTTTTCTCATGTTGGAGGTGGTTAACTATCATCCTGATGGCAGCTTTTTCTCATGTTGGAGGAGATTAACTATCATCCTGATGTCAGCCTTTTTCTCGTGCTGGAGGTGGTTAACTATCAGCTGGCTATCATCCTGATGTCAGCTTTTTTCTCATGTTGGAGGTGGTTAACTATCATCCTGATTTCAGCCTTTTTCTCATGTTGGAGGTGGTTAACTATCATCCTGATGTCAGTCTTTTTCTCATGTTGGAGGTGGTTAACAATCAGCTGGCTATCATCCTGATGTCAGCCTTTTGCTCATGCTGGAGGTGGTTAACTATCAGCTGGCTATCATCCTGATGTCAGCCTTTTTCGCATGCTGGAGGTGGTTAACTATCAGCTGGCTATCATCCAGATGTCAGCCATTTTTCTCATGTTGGGGGTGGTTAACTATCATCCTGATGTCAACCTTTTTCCCATGCTGGAGCTGGTTAACAATCAGCTGGCTATCATCTTGATGTCAGCCTTTTGCTCATGCTGGAGGTGGTTAACTATCAGCTGGCTATCATCCTGATGTCAGCCTTTTTCGCATGCTGGAGGTGGTTAACTATCAGCTGGCTATCATCCAGATGTCAGCCATTTTTCTCATGTTGGGGGTGGTTAAATATCATCCTGATGTCAGCCTTTTTCTCATGTTGGAGGTGGTTAACTATCATCCTGATGTCAACCTTTTTCCCATGCTGGAGCTGGTTAACAATCAGCTGGCTATCATCCTGATGTCAGCCTTTTTCTCATGTTGGAGGTGGTTAACTATCAGCTGGCTATCATCCTGATGTCAGCCTTTTTCTCATGTTGGACGTGGTTAACTATCCTGATGTCAGTCTTTTTCCCATTTTGGAGGTGGTTAACTATCAGCTGGCTTTCATCCTGATGTCAGCCTTTTTCTCATGTTGGAGGTGGTTAACTATCAGCTGGCCATCATCCTGATGTCAGCCTTTTTCTCATGTTGGAGGTGGTTAAATATCAGCTGGCTATCATCCTGATGTCAGCCTTTTTCTCATGTTGGAGGTGGGTAACTATCATCCTGATGTCAGCCTTTTTCTCATGTTGGAGGTGGTTAACTATCATCCTGATGGCATCCTTTTTCTCATGTTGGACGTGGTTAACTATCATCCAGATGTCAGCCTTTTTCTCATGTTGGAGGTGGTTAACTATCATCCTGAGGGCAGCCTTTTTCTCATGTTGGAGGTGGTTAACTATCATCCTGATGTCAGCCTTTTTCTCATGTTGGAGGTGGTTAACTATCATCCTGATGGCAGCCTTTTTCTCATGTTGCAGGTGGTTAACTATCATCCTGATGGCAGCCTTTTTCTCATGTTGGAGGTGGTTAACTATCATCCTGATTTCAGCCTTTTTCTCATGTTGGAGGTGGTTAACTATCATCCTGATGTCAGCCTTTTTCTCATGTTAGAGGTGGTTAACTATCATCCTGATGGCAGCCTTTTTCTCATTTTGGAGGTGGTTAACTATCATCCAGATGTCAGCCTTTTTGTCATGTTGGAGGTGGTTAACTATCATCCTGATGGCAGCCTTTTGCTCATGCTGGAGGTGGTTAACTATCATCCTGATGGCAGCCTTTTTCTCATGTTGGAGGTGGTTAACTATCATCCTGATGTCAGCCTTTTGCTCATGCTGGAGGTGGTTAACTATCAGCTGGCTATCATCCTGATGTCAGCCTTTTTCGCATGCTGGAGGTGGTTAACTATCAGCTGGCTATCATCCAGATGTCAGCCTTTTTCTCATGTTGGAGGTGTTTAACTATCATCCTGATGTCAGCCTTTTTCTCATGTTAGAGGTGGTTAACTATCATCCTGATGGCAGACTTTTTCTCATGTTGGAGGTTGTTAACAATCATCCTGATGTCAGCCTTTTTCTCATGTTGGAGGTGGTTAACTATCATCCTGATGGCAGCTTTTTTCTCATGTTGGTGTTGGTTAACTATCATCCTTATGTCAGCCTTTTTCTCATGTTGGAGGTGGTTAACTATAACCCTGATGGCAGCCTTTTTCTCATGTTGGAGGTGGTTAACTATCATCCTGATGTCAGCCTTTTTCTCATGTTAGAGGTGGTTAACTATCATCCTGATGGCAGCCTTTTTCTCATGTTGGAGGAGATTAACTATCATCCTGATGTCAGCCTTTTTCTCATGTTGGAGGTGGTTAACTATCATCCTGATGGCAGCCTTTTTCTCATGTTGGAGGTGGTTAACTATCATCCTGATTTCAGCCTTTTTCTCATGTTGGAGGTGGTTAACTATCATCCTGATGTCAGCCTTTTTCTCATGCTGGAGGTGGTTAACTATCAGCTGGCTATCATCCTGATGTCAGCTTTTTTCTCATGTTGGAGGTGGTTAACTATCATCCTGATGTCAACCTTTTTCCCATGCTGGAGCTGGTTAACAATCAGCTGGCTATCATCCTGATGTCAGCCTTTTGCTCATGCTGGAGGTGGTTAACTATCAGCTGGCTATCATCCTGATGTCAGCCTTTTTCTCATGTTGGAGGTGGTTAACTATCATCCTGATTTCAGCCTTTTTCTCATGTTGGAGGTGGTTAACTATCATCCTGATGTCAGCCTTTTTCTCATGTTGGAGGTGGTTAACTATCAGCTGGCTATCATCCTGATGTCAGCCTTTTTCTCATGTTGGACTTGGTTAACTATCCTGATGTCAGTCTTTTTCCCATTTTGGAGGTGGTTAATTATCAGCTGGCTATCATCCTGATGTCAGCCTTTTTCTCATGTTGGAGGTGGTTAACTATCATCCTGATGGCAGCCTTTTCCTCATGCTGGAGGTGGTTAACTATCATCCTGATGTCAGCCTTTTTCTCATGTTGGAGGTGGTTAACTATCATCCTGATGTCAGCCTTTTTCTCATGCTGGAGGTGGTTAACTATCAGCTGGCTATCATCCTGATGTCAGCCTTTTTCTCATGTTGGGGGTGGTTAACTATCATCCTGATGTCAACCTTTTTCCCATGCTGGAGCTGGTTAACAATCAGCTGGCTATCATCCTGATGTCAGCCTTTTGCTCATGCTGGAGGTGGTTAACTATCAGCTGGCTATCATCCTGATGTCAGCCTTTTTCGCATGCTGGAGGTGGTTAACTATCAGCTGGCTATCATCCAGATGTCAGCCTTTTTGTCATGTTGGAGGTAGTTAACTATCATCCTGATGTCAGCCTTTTTCTCATGTTAGAGGTGGTTAACTATCATCCTGATGGCAGCCTTTTTCTCATGTTGGAGGTTGTTAACAATCATCCTGATGTCAGTATTTTTCTCATGTTGGAGGTGGTTAACTATCATCCTGATGGCAGCTTTTTTCTCATGTTGGTGTTGGTTAACTATCATCCTGATGGCAGCCTTTTTCTCATGTTGGAGGTGGTTAACTATAACCCTGATGGCAGTCTTTTTCTCATGTTGGAGGTGGTTAACTATCATCCTGATGTCAGCCTTTTTCTCATGTTAGAGGTGGTTAATTATCATCCTGATGTCAGCCTTTTTCTCATGTTGGAGGAGATTAACTATCATCCTGATGTCAGCCTTTTTCTCATGTTGGAGGTGGTTAACTATCATCCTGATGGCAGCCTTTTTCTCATGTTGGAGGTGGTTAACTATCATCCTGATGGCAGCCTTTTTCTCATGTTGGAGGAGATTAACTATCATCCTGATGTCAGCCTTTTTCTCATGCTGGAGGTGGTTAACTATCAGCTGGCTATCATCCTGATGTCAGCTTTTTTCTCATGTTGGAGGTGGTTAACTATCATCCTGATTTCAGCCTTTTTCTCATGTTGGAGGTGGTTAACTATCATCCTGATGTCAGTCTTTTTCTCATGTTGGAGGTGGTTAACTATCAGCTGGCTATCATCCTGATGTCAGCCTTTTTCTCATGTTGGACTTGGTTAACTATCCTGATGTCAGTCTTTTTCCCATTTTGGAGGTGGTTAACTATCAGCTGGCTATCATCCTGATGTCAGCCTTTTTCTCATGTTGGAGGTGGTTAACTATCATCCTGATGGCAGCCTTTTTCTCATGTTGGAGGTGGTTAACTATCATCCTGATTTCAGCCTTTTTCTCATGTTGGAGGTGGTTAACTATCATCCTGATATCAGCCTTTTTCTCATGTTAGAGGTGGTTAACTATCATCCTGATGGCAGCCGTTTTCTCTTTTTGGAGGTGGTTAACTATCATCCTGATGTCAGCCTTTTTCTCATGTTGGAGGTGGTTAACTATCATCCTGATGGCAGCCTTTTTGCTCATGCTGGAGGTGGTTAACTATCATCCTGATGGCAGCATTTTTCTCATGTTGGAGGTGGTTAACTATCATCCTGATGTCAGTGTTTTTCTCATGCTGGAGGTGGTTACCTATCAGCTGGCTATCATCCTGATGTCAGCCTTTTTCTCATGTTGGAGGTGGTTAACTATCATCCTGATGGCAGCCTTTTGCTCATGCTGGAGGTGGTTAACTATCATCCTAATGGCAGCCTTTTTCTCATGTTGGAGGTGGTTAACTATCGTCCTGATGTCAGCCTTTTTCTCATGCTGGAGGTGGTTAACTATCAGCTGGCTATCATCCTGATGTCAGCCTTTTTCTCATGTTGGAGGTGGTTAACTATCATACTGATGTCAACCTTTTTCCCATGCTGGAGCTGGTTAACAATCAGCTGGCTATCATCCTGATGTCAGCCTTTTGCTCATGCTGGAGGTGGTTAACTATCAGCTGGCTATCATCCTGATGTCAGCCTTTTTCGCATGCTGGAGGTGGTTAACTATCAGCTGGCTATCATCCAGATGTCAGCTTTTTTCTCATGTTGGAGGTGGTTAACTATCATCCTGATGTCAGCCTTTTTCTCATGTTGGAGGTGGTTAACTATCATCCTGATGTCAACCTTTTTCCCATGCTGGAGCTGGTTAACTATCAGTGGCTATCATCCTGATGTCAGCCTTTTTCTCATGTTGGAGGTGGTTAACTATCATCCTGGTGTCAGCCTTTTTCCCATGCTGGAGGTGGTTAACTGTCAGGTGGCTATCATCCTGATGTCAGCCTTTTTCTCATGTTGGAGGTGGTTAACTATCATCCTGATGTCATCCTTTTTCCCATGCTGGAGATGGTTAACTATCAGCTGGTTATCATCCTGATGTCAGCCTTTTTCTCATGTTGGAGGTGGTTAACTATCATCCTGATGGCAGCCTTTTTCTCATGTTGGAGGTGGTTAACTATCAGCTGGCTATCATCCTGATGTCAGCCTTTTTCTCATGTTGGAGGTGGTTTACTATCAGCTGGCTATCATCCTGATGTCAGCCTTTTTCGCATGCTGGAGGTGGTTAACTATCAGCTGGCTATCATCCAGATGTCAGCCTTTTTCTCATGTTGGAGGTGGATAACTATCATCCTGATGTCAGCCTTTTTCTCATGTTAGAGGTGGTTAACTATCATCCTGATGGCAGCCTTTTTCTCATGTTGGAGGTTGTTAACAATCATCCTGATGTCAGCCTTTTTCTCATGTTGGGGGTGGTTAACTATCATCCTGATGTCAGCCCCTTTCTCATGTTGGAGGTGGTTAACTATCATCCTGATGGCAGCCTTTTTCTCATGTTGGAGGAGATTAACTATCATCCTGATGTCAGCCTTTTTCTCATGTTGGAGGTGGTTAACTATCATCCTGATGGCATCCTTTTTCTCATGTTGGACATGGTTAACTATCATCCTGATGGCAGCCTTTTTCTCATGTTGGAGGTTGTTAACAATCATCCTGATGTCAGCCTTTTTCTCATGTTGGGGGTGGTTAACTATCATCCTGATGTCAGCCCCTTTCTCATGTTGGAGGTGGTTAACTATCATCCTGATGGCAGCCTTTTTCTCATGTTGGAGGAGATTAACTATCATCCTGATGTCAGCCTTTTTCTCATGTTGGAGGTGGTTAACTATCATCCTGATGGCATCCTTTTTCTCATGTTGGACATGGTTAACTATCATCCAGATGTCAGCCTTTTTCTCATGTTGGAGGTGGTTAACTATCATCCTGATGGCAGCCTTTTTCTCTTGTTGGAGGTGGTTAACTATCATCCTGATGTCAGCCTTTTTCTCATGTTGGACGTGGTTAACTATCATCCTGATGGCAGCCTTTTTCGCATGTTGGAGGTGGTTAACTATCATCCTAATGGCAGCCTTTTTCTTATGTTGGAGGTGGTTAACTATCATCCTGATTTCAGCCTTTTTCTCATGTTGGAGGTGGTTAACTATCATCCTGATGTCAGCCTTTTTCTCATGTTGGAGGTGGTTAACTATCATCCTGATGTCAGCCTTTTTCTCATGTTGGAGGTGGTTAACTATCATCCTGATGTCAGCCTTTTTCTCATGTTGGAGGTGGTTAACTATCATCCTGATGGCAGCCTTTTGCTCATGCTGGAGGTGGTTAACTATCATCCTAATGGCAGCCTTTTTCTCATGTTGGAGGTGGTTAACTATCGTCCTGATGTCAGCCTTTTTCTCATGCTGGAGGTGGTTAACTATCAGCTGGCTATCATCCTGTGTCAGCCTTTTTCTCATGTTGGATGTGGTTAACTATCATACTGATGTCAACCTTTTTCCCATGCTGGAGCTGGTTAACAATCAGCTGGCTATCATCCTGATGTCAGCCTTTTGCTCATGCTGGAGGTGGTTAACTATCAGCTGGCTATCATCCTGATGTCAGCCTTTTTCGCATGCTGGAGGTGGTTAACTATCAGCTGGCTATCATCCAGATGTCAGCCATTTTTCTCATGTTGGGGGTGGTTAACTATCATCCTGATGTCAGCCTTTTTCTCATGTTGGAGGTGGTTAACTATCATCCTGATGTCAACCTTTTTCCCATGCTGGAGCTGGTTAACAATCAGCTGGCTATCATCCTGATGTCAGCCTTTTTCTCATGTTGGAGGTGGTTAACTATCAGCTGGCTATCATCCTGATGTCAGCCTTTTTCTCATGTTGGACGTGGTTAACTATCCTGATGTCAGTCTTTTTCCCATTTTGGAGGTGGTTAACTATCAGCTGGCTTTCAACCTGATGTCAGCCTTTTTCTCATGTTGGAGGTGGTTAACTATCAGCTGGCCATCATCCTGATGTCAGCCTTTTTCTCATGTTGGATGTGGTTAAATATCAGCTGGCTATCATCCTGATGTCAGCCTTTTTCTCATGTTGGAGGTGGGTAACTATCATCCTGATGTCAGCCTTTTTCTCATGTTGGAGGTGGTTAACTATCATCCTGATGGCATCCTTTTTCTCATGTTCGACGTGGTTAACTATCATCCAGATGTCAGCCTTTTTCTCATGTTGGAGGTGGTTAACTATCATCCTGAGGGCAGCCTTTTTCTCATGTTGGAGGTGGTTAACTATCATCCTGATGTCAGCCTTTTTCTCATGTTGGAGGTGGTTAACTATCATCCTGATGGCAGCCTTTTTCTCATGTTGCAGGTGGTTAACTTTCATCCTGATGGCAGCCTTTTTCTCATGTTGGAGGTGGTTAACTATCATCCTGATTTCAGCCTTTTTCTCATGTTGGAGGTGGTTAACTATCATCCTGATGTCAGCCTTTTTCTCATGTTAGAGGTGGTTAACTATCATCCTGATGGCAGCCTTTTTCTCATTTTGGAGGTGGTTAACTATCATCCTGATGTCAGCCTTTTTCTCATGTTGGAGGTGGTTAACTATCATCCTGATGGCAGCCTTTTGCTCATGCTGGAGGTGGTTAACTATCATCCTGATGGCAGCCTTTTTCTCATGTTGGAGGTGGTTAACTATCATCCTGATGTCAGCCTTTTGCTCATGCTGGAGGTGGTTAACTATCAGCTGGCTATCATCCTGATGTCAGCCTTTTTCGCATGCTGGAGGTGGTTAACTATCAGCTGGCTATCATCCAGATGTCAGCCTTTTTCTCATGTTGGGGGTGGTTAACTATCATCCTGATGTCAGCCTTTTTCTCATGTTAGAGGTGGTTAACTATCATCCTGATGGCAGCCTTTTTCTCATGTTGGAGGTTGTTAACAATCATCCTGATGTCAGCCTTTTTCTCATGTTGGAGGTGGTTAACTATCATCCTGATGGCAGCTTTTTTCTCATGTTGGTGTTGGTTAACTATCATCCTGATGGCAGCCTTTTTCTCATGTTGGAGGTGGTTAACTATAACCCTGATGGCAGCCTTTTTCTCATGTTGGAGGTGGTTAACTATCATCCTGATGTCAGCCTTTTTCTCATGTTAGAGGTGGTTAACTATCATCCTGATGGCAGCCTTTTTCTCATGTTGGAGGAGATTAACTATCATCCTGATGTCAGCCTTTTTCTCATGTTGGAGGTGGTTAACTATCATCCTGATGGCAGCCTTTTTCTCATGTTGGAGGTGGTTAACTATCATCCTGATTTCAGCCTTTTTCTCATGTTGGAGGTGGTTAACTATCATCCTGATGTCAGCCTTTTTCTCATGCTGGAGGTGGTTAACTATCAGCTGGCTATCATCCTGATGTCAGCTTTTTTCTCATGTTGGAGGTGGTTAACTATCATCCTGATGTCAACCTTTTTCCCATGCTGGAGCTGGTTAACAATCAGCTGGCTATCATCCTGATGTCAGCCTTTTGCTCATGCTGGAGGTGGTTAACTATCAGCTGGCTATCATCCTGATGTCAGCCTTTTTCTCATGTTGGAGGTGGTTAACTATCATCCTGATTTCAGCCTTTTTCTCATGTTGGAGGTGGTTAACTATCATCCTGATGTCAGCCTTTTTCTCATGTTGGAGGTGGTTAACTATCAGCTGGCTATCATCCTGATGTCAGCCTTTTTCTCATGTTGGACTTGGTTAACTATCCTGATGTCAGTCTTTTTCCCATTTTGGAGGTGGTTAACTATCAGCTGGCTATCATCCTGATGTCAGCCTTTTTCTCATGTTGGAGGTGGTTAACTATCATCCTGATGTCAGCCTTTTTCTCATGTTGGAGGTGGTTAACTATCATCCTGATGGCAGCCTTTTCCTCATGCTGGAGGTGGTTAACTATCATCCTGATGTCAGCCTTTTTCTCATGTTGGAGGTGGTTAACTATCATCCTGATGTCAGCCTTTTTCTCATGCTGGAGGTGGTTAACTATCAGCTGGCTATCATCCTGATGTCAGCCTTTTTCTCATGTTGGAGGTGGTTAACTATCATCCTGATGTCAACCTTTTTCCCATGCTGGAGCTGGTTAACAATCAGCTGGCTATCATCCTGATGTCAGCCTTTTGCTCATGCTGGAGGTGGTTAACTATCAGCTGGCTATCATCCTGATGTCAGCCTTTTTCGCATGCTGGAGGTGGTTAACTATCAGCTGGCTATCATCCAGATGTCAGCCTTTTTCTCATGTTGGAGGTAGTTAACTATCATCCTGATGTCAGCCTTTTTCTCATGTTAGAGGTGATTAACTATCATCCTGATGGCAGCCTTTTTCTCATGTTGGAGGTTGTTAACAATCATCCTGATGTCAGTATTTTTCTCATGTTGGAGGTGGTTAACTATCATCCTGATGGCAGCTTTTTTCTCATGTTGGTGTTGGTTAACTATCATCCTGATGGCAGCCTTTTTCTCATGTTGGAGGTGGTTAACTATAACCCTGATGGCAGTCTTTTTCTCATGTTGGAGGTGGTTAACTATCATCCTGATGTCAGCCTTTTTCTCATGTTAGAGGTGGTTAATTATCATCCTGATGTCAGCCTTTTTCTCATGTTGGAGGAGATTAACTATCATCCTGATGTCAGCCTTTTTCTCATGTTGGAGGTGGTTAACTATCATCCTGATGGCAGCCTTTTTCTCATGTTGGAGGTGGTTAACTATCATCCTGATGGCAGCCTTTTTCTCATGTTGGAGGAGATTAACTATCATCCTGATGTCAGCCTTTTTCTCATGCTGGAGGTGGTTAACTATCAGCTGGCTATCATCCTGATGTCAGCTTTTTTCTCATGTTGGAGGTGGTTAACTATCATCCTGATTTCAGCTTTTTTCTCATGTTGGAGGTGGTTAACTATCATCCTGATGTCAGTCTTTTTCTCATGTTGGAGGTGGTTAACTATCAGCTGGCTATCATCCTGATGTCAGCCTTTTTCTCATGTTGGACTTGGTTAACTATCCTGATGTCAGTCTTTTTCCCATTTTGGAGGTGGTTAACTATCAGCTGGCTATCATCCTGATGTCAGCCTTTTTCTCGTGTTGGAGGTGGTTAACTATCATCCTGATGGCAGCCTTTTTCTCATGTTGGAGGTGGTTAACTATCATCCTGATTTCAGCCTTTTTCTCATGTTGGAGGTGGTTAACTATCATCCTGATATCAGCCTTTTTCTCATGTTAGAGGTGGTTAACTATCATCCTGATGGCAGCCGTTTTCTCTTTTTGGAGGTGGTTAACTATCATCCTGATGTCAGCCTTTTTCTCATGTTGGAGGTGGTTAACTATCATCCTGATGGCAGCCTTTTTGCTCATGCTGGAGGTGGTTAACTATCATCCTGATGGCAGCATTTTTCTCATGTTGGAGGTGGTTAACTATCATCCTGATGTCAGTGTTTTTCTCATGCTGGAGGTGGTTACCTATCAGCTGGCTATCATCCAGATGTCAGCCTTTTTCTCATGTTGGAGGTGGTTAACTATCATCCTGATGTCAGCCTTTTTCTCATGTTAGAGGTGGTTAACTATCATCCTTATGGCAGCCTTTTTCTCATGTTGGAGGAGATTAACTATCATCCTGATGTCAGCCTTTTTCTCATGTTGGAGGTGGTTAACTATCATCCTGATGGCAGCCTTTTTCTCATGTTGGAGGTGGTTAACTATCATCCTGATGGCAGCCTTTTTCTCATGTTGGAGGTGGTTAACTATCATCCTTATGTCAGCCTTTTTCTCATGCTGGAGGTGGTTAACTATCAGCTGGCTATCATCCTGATGTCAGCCTTTTTCTCATGTTGGAGGTGGTTAACTATCATCCTGATGGCAGCCTTTTTCCCATGCTTGAGCTGGTTAACAATCAGCTGGCTATCATCCTGATGTCAGCCTTTTGCTCATGCTGGAGGTGGTTAACTATCAGCTGGCTATCATCCTGATGTCAGCCTTTTTCTCATGTTGGAGGTGGTTAACACATCATCCTGATGTCAGCCTTTTTCTCATGTTGGAGGTGGTTAACTATCATCCTGATGTCAGCCTTTTTCTTTTACTGGAGGTGGTTAACTATCAGCTGGCTACCATCCTGATGTCAGTATTTTTCTCATGTTGGAGGTGGTTAACTATCATCCTGATGGCAGCCTTTTTCTCTTACTGGAGCTGGTTAACAATCAGCTGGCTATCATCCTGATGTCAGCCTTTTGCTCATGCTGGAGGTGGTTAACTATCAGCTGGCTATCATCCTGATGTCAGCCTTTTTCTCATGTTGGAGGTGGTTAACTATCATCCTGATGTCAGCCTTTTTCTCATGTTGGAGGTGGTTAACTATCATCCTGATGTCAGCCTTTTTCTCTTGCTGGAGGTGGTTAACTATCAGCTGGCTATCATCCTGATTCAGTATTTTTCTCATGTTGGAGGTGGTTAACTATCAGCTGGCTATCATCCTGATGTCAGCCTTTTTCTCATGCTCGAGGTGGTTAACTATCAGCTGGCTATCATCCTGATGTCAGCCTTTTCTCACAGAGTTATTAGTTTGCACATTGTCTTTTTGAAAAGCATGAATATTAATCAGGTATTCAATTTCACAATTCCTTCTACCATGGCACTATTTTCTGACCTCCCTTCCAAGAGTGATGCTGGTTTGCTCATAGGTTTTCATTGTCTCTCCAGTGTGCAGCCACTCTATCCCTTTGATTAAGGCATCAATTGAAAATGCCAACCAAACCAAAATCTCTCTCAGCCTATGCAATCCTCATCACTGAGTGCCATCTCCGCAATGAAGGTTGGCTACCATGGAGCGCCATTCTGCTCTGTCTCTTGCTTTGATGGTGCTATGTAATCCTAGCATATCTGTTATACCACATTCCCTTGATTTCAACTAATTTCTCTTGAAGTGATTTTCTCTCGTCATTAGATACACTATCTGGCTTGAACCAAAATAGAATCTTGTTTTTTATCAAATTCATATCAAGCGTACTTCTCATCATTAACACATTCGCTACCAAGGAGTTTAACATGCTGTGGCCATACTGTTTTTCTGAATTAAAAAAAAAAAAAAGTAAAGTAACAGCTTTAAAGAAATGAAAAGGCAATAGATAGTGTAAATAATTGCAGATATGTCAATAAATCAAAAGCAGCAAAATGCTACTCCTGGGTTTATCGCCTCAGCTACTAGTGTAGCAGAGCAGTTACTAGAGCAACAGGCACTAGAGCAGCAGCTACAAGAGCAACAGTTACTAGAGCAACAGCGTTTAGAGCAATAGGTATAAGAGCATCACCTACTAGAGCAACAGGCACTAGAGCAACAGCATTTAGAGCAACAGGCACTAGAGCAACAGCTACTAGAGCAACAGCATTTAGAGCAACAGGCATTAGAGCAACAGGCACTAGAGCAACAGGCACTAGAGCAACAGCTACTAGAGCAACACCATTTAGAGCAACAGGCACTAGAGCAACAGCTACTAGAGCAACAGCTACTAGAGCAACAGTTACTAGAGCAACAGGCACTAGAGCAACAGCATTTAGAGCAACAGCTACTAGAGCAACAGCTACTAGAGCAACAGCTACTAGAGCAACAGTTACTAGAGCAACAGGCACTAGAGCAACAGCATTTAGAGCAACAGGCACTAGAGCAACAGCTACTAGAGCAACAGTTACTAGAGCAACAGGCACTAGAGCAACACCATTTAGTGCAACAGGCACTAGAGCAACAGCTACTAGAGCAACAGCTACTAGAGCAACAGGCACTAGAGCAACAGCTACTAGAGCAACAGGCACTAGAGCAACAGCTACTAGAGCAACAGCTACTAGAGCAACAGCTACTAGAGCAACAGTTACTAGAGCAACAGCTACTAGAGCAACAGTTACTAGAACAACAGCTACTAGAGCAACAGCTACTAGAGCAACAGCTACTAGAGCAACAGCTACTAGAGCAACAGTTACTAGAGCAACACCATTTAGAGCAACAGGCACTAGAGCAACAGCTACTAGAGCAACAGTTACTAGAGCAACAGGCACTAGAGCAACAGCATTTAGAGCAACAGCTACTAGAGCAACAGCTACTAGAGCAACAGTTACTAGAGCAACAGCATTTAGAGCAACAGGCACTAGAGCAACAGCTACTAGAGCAACAGCTACTAGAGCAACAGGCACTAGAGCAACAGCTACTAGAGCAACAGCTACTAGAGCAACAGCTACTAGAGCAACAGCTACTAGAGCAACAGTTACTAGAGCAACAGGCACTAGAGCAACAGCATTTAGAGCAACAGGCACTAGAGCAACAGCTACTAGAGCAACAGGCACTAGAGCAACAGGCACTAGAGCAACAGCATTTAGAGCAACAGGCACTAGAGCAACAGCTACTAGAGCAACAGCATTTAGAGCAACAGGCACTAGAGCAACAGGCACTAGAGCAACAGGCACTAGAGCAACAGCTACTAGAGCAACAGCATTTAGAGCAACAGGCACTAGAGCAATAGCTACTAGAGCAACAGTTACTAGAGCAACAGCGTTTAGAGCAATAGGTATAAGAGCATCACCTACTAGAGCAACAGCATATCGAGCAACAGGCACTAGAGCAACAGCTACTAGAGCAACAGTCACTAGAGCAACAGGTATAAGAGCATCACCTACTAGAGCAACAGCTACCAGAGTAAACCTACTAGAGTTAAAGCTACTAGAACAAACCTACTGGAGCAAATCTACTATATCAACAGCTACTAGAGCAACATTTTGTGATTGATGGTACCGAATGTGTTAACCAGCCTGCACCTGTCTGCCATCTACTGACAGGGCAGAGCATGATGTAAATTGTACAGGTGCACCAGTATTGTATAGCTGGTGGAAAAATCCATAAACAACAATGGGAAACAGAAAAGACAATTGACTGCCTAAATGAAGAATCGAACTCAAACTTTTAGGCAAAAGTGAGTTCACATGGTACCATACCATGAGAAGACCTGCATTTCTACATTTCAGTCCCACACTACAGGTCAGTACCCCCTCTTGTCATATGAGGATCTGCCAGCAAATTAAACTTTTTTTTTTATGGTAATGAGCTGTCAGTGCGTTGAAATTATGTTGAAGAACAGAGCACAGGCTTGAGTCCTGGTGTGGGCTATCTATTCTCTTCTGTGATTACTGTTGCTTGTTTATTTTTTCTAAGTGCTAAACAATATTTATGTAACTGTGTAATTAATATGTCTTCTCTAGCCTCTGAGTTTCCCATGTAATAAATATTAGTTTAATAATTGCTGTTGTCTTCATGATTTATGCAGCTCCCACAACGATTCTGACTTCAGAGAACCTTACCATTACTTTGCACCGACTTGTACACGTTGTAGACTTTATCTTTACTTTTATGTTGTTGATTTGCGATGAGGATAATCTGGCGACTAAACTAAATTTTATCTTTAATTGATACAAATATGCACACGCTAAAGACTATTTTGTATCACACAGATTTGGACACTTTGACTTTAACGCTTGTACAGACTGAAGATTTAGCTTATTAGTGGTTTGTAAAATTTTAATTAATCTCTTTTCTTCTTTGCTATTGTCGCTCTGCTTGATAAAGACACCTTCATAGTTGATTTTTGATTTGAGATTTATAACAAGGTCCCACAACTCAAGTTTATGAACTTCCCTGACACAGATTGAGTGGATTCACAAAGAAGAAATATTGTACAAGTTCCCTCCCTCTGAATACACTGACCTTGACTTTATAATGACAGCTATTGAGCCATTCTCCAAATTCTTCAACACCGTCCTCAAATGGCAGCGCTGCGAAAAGAGGTTTGATAGCATTTTTAGTTTTTCGTTTTCACTTTTAAGAAATTCTTGTATTTAATCACTCACAGATGTTTGCCATTGATACTTGAGTTGATTTTCTCATTTATGTCTTGCCACTAAGATGGGATATATATGCTTCCTGTATTGAACTTTCAAAGTGATTAGAAGAAGCTATATCTTAATGATAAAAAAACACTTTTGTATTTAGGAATTGAATATTGCAACCTGGAAGCTCTATGATTTGCCAATTTAAAAAATCTTTTTGTTATGAGCATAAACTATTAAAGGGAGCCACAATAGCTCAGTGGTTAGTGAATTGGACTACAAAGGACAAGAGGTAGGGTTCGATCCCAACCGACGGATTCCGGTTCACCCAGCCTTTAATGGGTACCGGATTTTTTTTCTGGGAAAGTAAAGTGGCAATGGCATAATACCAACCACATTGCCCCAAAAATCATGTGCCGAAGGTCTGTAAAATTTATGGTCACTAACACCATATTCCCTATACGCCACTTGGCGTGACGGGAGTACTTTAACTTTTTTTAAAATAAACTATTAACTCTTTCAGGTCCGATGCCGAGTCCTCGGCGTCATCCCTTTGGACAACGCCGATATGTTGGACATTTTGGATGTAGCTGAATATTTGTTTCGTTTTCACCGAATTTCGTTTTTGTTTCAACCAATACTTGATTTCCGGTCGTGAGAGTTATTTTTCCTTGATCTTCCCGTGGTTTGAAAGCGTGGTTAGACGTTTGGATTTAAAAATTATTCATTTATATTCATTGTTTATTTTTCTGAAATTTCTATCACAAAATGGCCACGCCCACTGCTGGTAGTTCTTGCAGTACATCTCGCCCAAAACGATATAGTGCAGAACAAGCGAGATCTATGTTCGAAACATTGTTATTTAGTGAATCAGAAATAGACTATTCAGAAGATTCAGATGAGAGTTTTAGTTTTTGTGGTGATAGTCATGATAATCGTAGTGGTAAGTCGAGTGGCAAGAAACCAAGACTCGCTAACTCTTGTTTAGGTTTAGCTGGTCGATGCCTCCAGTCCAGCACTATCAGTGACTCAGAGGAATTTAGTGGCAGTGATTCTGACGATGAAACTGATACTATTCTGTCAGCCAAAGCTGACAGGACAGATGTGGCTAGGATGCCTGCTGATACTGATGGGTGGCATGAAGCCAGAGATGGCGATACCATAGGAAAATCTAACTTCCAAAATATAAATTCTGGATGTAAGTTAGATCTTCCAGAAAATGCTTCACCTTCCAAGTATTTTCTGAGCCTGTTGACTGACACAATTGTTGATAGTCTGATTCAAAATATCAACAGTTATGCTCAGCAAAAAATTGAATTGAGTACTCCTGCACGCAGGTATTCCAGTTTTGCTAAATGGACACCGCTGGACCGTAATACTTTTTTTCAGTTTCTGGCAGTCATGATTGCCATGGGAATGAATCCAAAAAATTCTATAAAGGATTACTGGTCCATTCAATCATTTAAAAGTAGTCCTTGGTTTAGGTGCATGTTTAGTCGGACAAGATTTTTACTGATTTATCAATCTATGCTTCATGCGGCTGTTCCTGATGCGGCTGGAAAATGTAAAATTGAGCCGTTCATCAATTCATTGATCGAAAAATTTCAAGAAGCGTTTTATCCGTTTGAAAATATCTGCATTGATGAGATGGTTATAGGCTACAAGGGAAGATTTAAGTACAAGCAGTACAATGCCAGTAAGCCAAAAAAATATCATATCAAATCATACGGACTTTGCGACTCAATCACCGGATACGTTTTCAACCTCCTGGTATATTTTGGTACGGACACAGCTTACAGGCCTGAAACAGACCCACATTCTTCACATGCTGTCAAAGTTTTCGACAAGTTACTGGAAGGCATCACAGATCATCATCATTTGTTTGCTGACCGGTATTATACTTCCCTGCCACTTGTTCAATTTCTGCGGCAGAAAAATCACAACTACACTGGAACGCTAAATTCAAACAGACGCGGATTTCCAGCAGAAGTCAAAAATAAAAAAATATCAGTGAATGAGGCAAAGTGGTTCATCAATTATGGGGAGCAAGTTATGTGTGTCAGCTGGAGGGATAAAAAATCCAAAAAGCCCTGCCAATTGGTGACAACACATGGAAGTGTCACATTTGAGATCAGAAATGAAGGTAGGAGTCAAGTCAGGAAGCCATCACCCATCCATAGCTACAACCACTCAATGAATGGATGTGACAGAGGAGACCAGATGATCTCATATTATGGGAACCACACAAGGAAGACAGTCAAGTGGTGGAAGAAAATATTTATGTGGATAATTGAGATCACACAACTCAATGCTCATATTTTATATAACTTGAGCCGCCCTAACACCGAAAAGCCTATGCCTTTTGCAGATTTCAAGGAGCTGCTTATTTATGATTTGTGTAGCATAGTAGGAGCAGAGACACCTATTCCTAACAACCTTCTTCAAGTTGATTTATCCAAGCCGGTGAAAAAATGGAACACGAAGCCGCAGAGATATCAGGGCACCCATCTCATTGATTTTGATGGGAAAGACCTACAGTGTGTTCATTGCTCGGAGCAGCGGAAAGTAAGAAAACGAAGCAGCTATTATTGTACAGGTTGTCCGGATAAGCCACATCTGTGCGCTAAAACATGCTTTAGGGAATATCACACACAATAAGTACATATGTGTCAATAAAAATAACAAACTTGACTTGTAAATAATATTGTTGTGATGTGAAAAAAATTTGAAAATTTTTTATTCTGGGATCATTTATAAAAATGTGCATAATTTTGTTATTTGTGGACATAAATTCATCAAATAAACTGTATTTTCGAGGAATTTGGATTATGTTGTGTAATATTTCAAGACAAATGGATAGCAACACATATCTGGATGGAAATGGGTAAGTGAAATACAATATTTTAAATTTAAAATTATCTACCTTGAATATTTCTTTTTTTTAAATATAACTATTCCTTTAAATAATGACATATCAGAAATATATTGCTATTTTCATTTTCTGTATCCATTTCCCTTTCCAGTGATATATAACACATGCCACATTTATCTCAATTACTGTGTGAAGTAGTCAAATGAAAAAGGTATATGGTAAAATTTCTGGAAACAGGGAAAAAAATCAAGTTTTCTGGTCCAAATCTGAAAATTCCTATTTCCTGTTCTGGTCCTGAAAGAGTTAAAATACCATTCATGCAGTAAATATTTACTGGCAGCATGTGGTATCACAAATATAAATTGCTTTCATAAAATAGCAATTTTAAGAATTGTAGGGATGTACTATTTTTAGGACATCTTCATCCATAAATGCTGCAAAATTACCAAAATTATAACTAAAATGTGACTTTTAAGATGAAAACAAAGAGCTGTGTACTGCTTTTATGCTGAGTAATTAATGAATGTGGCAGCATGTGTTTGGTGATAATAAATGGCAGGAGACTTTGTTGTCATCTCTGTGTTTGTACACAATTGTTTGTGTAGCACTTAAGAGAAATTTTGTAGACATATTGATTTGACCATTTATACTTTGTACATGTATAAATGGCAACTTCTTTTCTGTTTTCACATTTTATAGATGTATGGATGGTGACTTCTTGGATCAAAATGTTGAATCTATTGCCGCTGAAGTTGAGGAATATTCCAGAGATTTCTTCAAAATTCAAAAGATATTTGCACTTCGTGTCAAGAAAATGCAGGTATAATATTAGGAGAAATAAACTTAGCTTTTTAGATAAGATTTTTTTTTTCAAGACGATTGGTCGAGCAGCGATTGATGAACTGGCCTAATGGGGACAATAAAAAGTAAAAAAAGTAAAGTAAATGTTCCTTCCATGCCTTGCTAGGTGTATGGGAATATGGTGTTAGTGACCATATTTTTCTATGACCACAGCACATTTTTGAGTGATGTGGTCGGTATCATGCCAAGCCTCCTTTACTTCCCAGAAAAAATCTCTGGTACAAATTTTTAGAGTCTGGGTGGAGCCTTGTCAGTCAGAAAAAGATCTGCCACTGCTGGGGATTGAACATGGACCTTTCTAGCCAGGAAGTTTCAAGAATAATAGGTCCAGTTTAATTCCTGTCAACAACCTTAAGGCTCACCCAACCTTAAATGGGTACTCTCATTTGCTTCTCTGGGGAAAAAGACAGTACTGGCATAATACTGACCACATTACACGGAAATGTGCCAATGGGAACAATAAATATGGATACATGCCAACACCTTATTCCCTGTTACGGTGACAAAAGTTTTGTGTTATCAGGCATTAGTGAAAAGCTACAGATGTACCACTTTTAAAATACATTTTTACTAGCCTTATGGTCAGCTTTACAGCAGCATTGCATTTTTCTCTTTGTGGCCCGAAAAGCATCAGCTCACAGGCCGCTGGATCCCTATTAATCCCCTTAACTCTAATAAACTGCTTCAATGGCTTAAATATGATTCATTTGTCAAGCTCTAAAGTTCTGTCTATACATGCCTACAAAGTAAGTCTTGTACCTTTTCATATCTTCTCAGTGATTGGTCAAATACACATACCTAAAGTTTTGAAGCCTGAGACTCAATTTATGATCCACTTATAATGGAGAATTATATATATAAATATATATATGGCCTTTGGCGTCTTGACAGACGGTTGGTAGCAAGCAATCATAATAAGTCATTAGTTTGGTAAAGCATTAGTGTCTCATACTGGGTGCTGCTTTACTGAACATCTTTTCTCGTGGCTGAATTTGCCAATCCTGGACAGACAGATCCATCCACAGAACGAGCAAGGTGTACCCGCGGTACACGGCCTTGTCTCCTTTCTCTTGCGCCTTTTTTCTTCTGAATTTGACATCAGCACTGTCTCGAAAGTTGCTTTGCCGTTTTTTTATGCTTGCTCTCCATGTGCTATGATCTGCAGCCACATTTTCCCAGTCTTTTCATTTTCTTTGGTCTCTTTCCGTCCTTAAGTTCACCATACAATATTTGTTTGGGAATACAATTGCTTGCCATTCTTCTTACATTGCCCAGCCACCTGTCTAAGTACAGGACTTGGTTGACAGATAATTTTGTAGCAGCGATATTGATCCTAGGCCTGGATGGTTCTCTAGATTTGTCAAACCTTTTGGTGGTTGCCTTCACTTTTCTAATGACAAGTGCATGGTCTGTGTCACAGTCTGGGCTATGTTATGCTCTTGTTGGTCTAACATTATTTAAGTGTTGTCTGCGAACTAGGACAAAGTCCAGCTGGTGCCATTGCCCAGACCTTGGGTGGCGCCATATTGCCTTTTGTCGATTCTTGACGCTGAAAAAGGTGTTGGTAGCACACAAGTTGTCATTGGAACAAAATTCTAGAAGTCTCTGGCTATTTTCATTAATTTTGCCAATACCATGATGACCTAGGCATGATGGCCAGATGAATTATGGTCAGATCCAATGCGTGCATTTAGATAGAGTTGTTCTGCTTTGGGGATTGAATCCAAGGTAACTAGGAGCATCTCGTAAAATTGATCTTTATCTGTTGTGGTTGCTGACATTGTTGGTGCATAGGCACTAATGATGTTAATTAGTCCAGCTTTTAGTGGAGTTTTAGTGTTGTTATGTGTTCTGATGTACCATTTAGAGTGTTTATAGAATGTATGAGCTTATTATGTGTTCTGATCTACCATTTGGGGCGTTTATAGAATTATGAGCTTATTATGCACAGCAAAACCTACTCCATGTAAGCGAGGCTGCTCAGGCTTTAGCCCCTGCCAGAAAAAGGTGTAATTTGTTTCCCTGACTGAACCACAATCTGCAAGCCTTGTTTCCTGAAGGGCTGCAATATCAACATGTAGTCTCTGCAGCTCGATGAGGGCTGTTTTCCTTATGTTTTCTACATTCGTGAGGTTGGTGTTATTTAATCCAGGACACATGGTTCTAACGTTCCATGTACCGAGTATGAGAGGTTGTGTCTTCCTTCTGCTGTGTCCTAATGAGGATGGAACTAATATTTCAGCTTGCTTGCTATGCCTGAGCTAATAATATGAAGATAATGCTTCACCCAAAATGCACTACCCTCCTCTCGTCTCCTATTTGAAGCATCCCGAAGGAGGGACTAGGTCCTTACGTTCGGAAACAAAGTTGAATATATATACATATATATATAATATAAATATATATATATCATCATCATTATCAAGTACCGGGTCTAGTGGCGTAGGTGATCATGTCTCTCCACAACTTTCAATCTCGGCAGCTATTTATCATTTCTGTTGTTGACCTTCTGCCAAGCCATTCTCTTAAGCTATCTGTTATTTTTTCTCTTTGCTTCCCTCTATCTCTTCGTCCCTCAATTTTCCAGTTGTTACAATATATTCAAGTTGTTCTCTTCTCATTACATGGCCAAAAAATGATGATTGTTTCTTCCTAACATTGGAAATTAGCTCTCTTTTTGCTTTGACCTCTCTCAGAACCTCTTCATTACTCTTCTTAGCTGTCCATGGTATTCTCAACATTCTTCTGTAAAACCACATTTCTACAGACTCCAGCGATTTTCTTGTCTGTTGTCCTATTGTCCATGACTTGCATCCATATGTTAAGACTGGCTCTACGTAACATTTAAGAACTCTTTTTCTTGTTTCTATTGTCAAAAACCACAACAGAAAACCACCGTCGTAATTTCTTTGTATAATCATGAATCGCCACAACATTAGACATATATATATATATATATAGATATATATACATAATATATATATATATATTTTTTCTTTTGCGTTCACCAGCTTTCACCTCTGGCGAAGTCCCTGGAGGCTAAGAACTGAAATTTGCGTGTTAACCTGTTTTTCTCTGGCAGCTGTGTGTACAGGGGTCCCTTGCCGCACAGACAGATAACTCCGTTTTCGGAGGTACTCATAATTTTTTTCCATCCATGAATAATTGATGTTTCAAGCCGAGCCTCGCTGCTGAGACCAGGGGTGGTTGCTGCAGAGAGAAATCATAAATAAAAATCCCAACAGCCGGTATTTGAACCCACGACCTCTCTGTCTTGAGGCCAGCATCTTGCCTCGAGACCAACCAATTCCCATATATTTATATGAGAGAGAGAGAGAGTGGGAATGAGATAAAAAAGAGACAAAGAGGAAATATTTATTTCTGCAACTTCTATCTTTTTCTATATTTCTTTTTATTTTACTAATATGAAACATATTTTGTGTGTCTTTTATTACTTGTTTTTTTCTGTGAAAAGTCTCATTTTTATGAATTCCCATGAATAGTGATGCAGGTCTTTATTGCAAATTGTCCCTTTTTGAACAACATTATTTTAATGCTGATGTTGTTTTTCTAAAATAGATGGATTATGATGAAGCTGAGAGAGAGGTTAAGAAACAGCAGCGCATGGATATTGCTGCTGGAAAGGAGATTTCGATACCAGATATGGAACCTTTCAAAATGCCAGAGATTTTGGGCACAATTGATTACATGAGCAATGGAGTGACAGAGTTTAAGGTACGTATTCAAGATTTTTTATCAGTCATGACGTAACAGAACACTGGTGTCATAGATCTTTGGTCAAACAAAGCATAACAGAGCACTGTTTATGGTGGTTTCAGTCATGATGTAACAGAGCACTGGTGTCATAAATCTTTGATCAAATAAGGAATAACAGAGCACTGTTTATGGTGGTTTCAGTCATGATGTAACAGAGCACTGGTGTCATAAATCTTTGATCAAATAAGGAATAACAGAGCACTGTTTATGGTGGTTTCAGTCATGATGTAACAGAGCACTGGTGTCATAAATCTTTGGTCAAATAAGGAATAACAGAGCAATGTTTATGGTGGTTTCAGTTATGATGTAACAGAGCACTGGTGTCATAAATCTTTGGTCAAATAAGGAATAACAGAGCAATGTTTATGATGGTTTCAGTCATGGTTTTATTGGAGCTGGGAATCTTATTTTAGATAATTTCTAAGAAACAAGAAAGCATTTTATAACAGAAAATATAATTAGCAACTTGTTCCCTCTATTTATACAAATATGAAACTTCATGGAGTATATTTATTAAAATCTGATTATGATTTATAGTACAAATCTTTACATTGTTTGATAATATACAAATTATTTCTGAATTGTACTACATAAATATTACATTTATTAATTGAATACAAATCTTTCCTTTTTTGATATACAAATTTTTAATTTTCTGTAATTGTAACAATATTTGTGTTATTTTTCTCCTTCTTCTTTCTTCTACCTTTTTAGCTCCCAGTGGAGCATAGGTCTTCAACAAACATTTTCCAAGTCATTCTGTTTTTTGCCATTCTTTTAAGATCATACCATGTCTTCCCCATCATCTTTATCTCTGCTTCTATCTGTCTTCTCCAAGAATTCCTTGGTCTTCCTCTTTGTCTTTTCCCCTGGGAATTCCAAAAAAATGGCCTGTTGTGCAATACTCTCAGTTGGCTTCCGTAGTGTGTGTCCTATCCAGCGCCATCGTCTTCACTGTATCTCTTTATCCACTGGTATTTGACTGGTACATTTGTGTTATTTATAGCTGTACAAAATGTCTTCACTTATTACTATATAAATAAAACTAAAATTCTTCACAATTTCACAAGTTATCCAAATCAGTTCTTTCTTTATTACTTACCGCTTTTTTTTTCTATTGTTGCTAAATAATTTTGGTTTTAAATTTTTGCTAAACAATAGTTCAAAATTATTGCTGTAAAAATCTGTTCCTTATCATTTTCTACATATTTCATGCTATCGCTTCTCCGTCCTAGGAAGTTGTTCCAGTAATTGGTGTCATGTGCAACCCTGGTCTCAGAAAACACCACTGGGATGCCATGTCAGAAATTGCAGGCATCAACCTCACCCCAGATGCAGGCACAACACTTCGTAAAGTATTAAAACTTGGTCTGGATGAGTACATGGACAAATTTGAAGCCATCTCAGTGTCAGCTACGAAGGTTAGTATTCTTGGAACTGTTTCACTGTAGCTGGTAAGAACAATTAGAAGGCATGATTCCAGACAGACAAGACAGGGGGAGATAAAAAAGAAGGTAGTTTCAAAATAACAAAGATACCTTTAATTTTTAATTTACAGAGGAAATTGGAAATCTGGCTAGAAACAGATTCCTTCAGATGAGCTGTGGTAAGAGCAGCATTCTGCAATGGACACACAACAAGATGATGAGTTGTTATTTCTGAGTCAAAAACTGTGTAGTATAATTACCTTAAAGGTAGCTTATGTAAATGTGATATAACTTTAAAAAACATCTTTATAGATGGTTAGAAGAAGGTCGTTATCAATATGTGGTAGTTACTATCAAGTTCTGTTTTGTTGAGCAGTTTATGACATAAATGTTAAAAATGCACAATGTTTATGATGTTAATAATGCAATGATACAACAATTAAGAAAATATATAAAACCAAACTGAATGTGATGAAAAAATTCAAATTATTTGGAATAGTTTGTTCTCCAGACTAAGCTATTCAGGTAAACAAATGGTACCAATTACCAATATAGTGTAAAGAGTTTTCTTTATCAAATTGGTGCAGCTGTATATCGTTATCTGTATACATTTATTATTAAATCATTTCATATTTAATACTTAATTGATTGCCTGCTGCATCTCACATTAATCAATATTTTTGCAGGGAGATTCATTATATATGACATGAATAAGATACATACTGATAACAGATGCAGCTAAAATGTTGATGTCATAAACATGCCTATTTTATCCAACCTTTAGAATAATAATAAAATATTGAATCAAATGTGATTATGGATTTTAATTCGTTTGCAGTGATACCAGGTCCTTCCATAACCATAACCATCTCCATAACCAAAATAAAATATACTAACATCAAAACAAATAAAACACCAGGGCTGAAACTAAGAATAGCAAAATGTTATATCATCTTAATATACCTGTAGGGTGCAGAAACATGGACATTAAACAAGAAAATCGAACAGAAAATCAAAGCCTTTGAAATATATATTTATAGAAGAATGGAAAGAATTGGATGGAAAGAAAAGAAAACAAATTATGTGGTCTTAAAACACTTCATTGATGACCATCTTGTCTATCTCAATCTGTCTGATGTCTTTCTGGTTACAACTCATTGGTGACCTTCCTGTCTATCTCAATCTGTCTGATGTCTTTCTGGTTACACCTTATTAGTGATCATCTTGTCTATCTCAAGTATAATCATAGTTTATATGTATAGCAAACAAAGAGGGAAGAATGATAACAGACAACAAAGATATAATAGATAGATGGCAGGAGTATATAATAGAGTTATTTCATGATGAAAGGGACAAAAAGCCATTCATAAAATGTACATACAACTATAAAATCCTGAAATCTGAAGTAGAAAAAGCTATAAAAACAATGAAAAAGGGAAAGCAGCAGGACCTGACAATATACAGATAGAGATAATACAGGTGCTAGAAGATTTTGGCATTGAGGTGATCACAGATACATGCAATGACATATACCATACAGGATCCATACAGGATACATACCAAATGAACTAAAAACATCAACTTTTATAGCATTGCCTAAAAAGAATGGTACAGTTGAATGCAGTGATTTTAGAACAATAAGCATAATGAGCCAGGTAACCAAAATTTTACTAAAAGTTATACAGGGTAGGATTCAGAATAAAATCAATATTGAATTGGATGAGCACCAATTTGGATTAAGGAAAAACAGTGGCACTAAAGAAACCATATTTAGTATGAGAGCATTGATTGAAAGGTACATAGATGTAAACAAACCAATATGTGCCTGCATTATAGACTACACCAAAGCGTTCGATAGAATTCACCATAGTCAACTTATAGACTGCCTAAAAGATATAAATCTAGATGACACAGACATACGACTGATATGTAATTTGTACTGGGAGCAAACAGCAATAATAAAATATAACAAGGAGAACTCTACACCCATTGATATAAAAAGAGGAGTAAGACAAGGATGCATCCTATCACCAAGCTTGTTCAATCCAAACACTGAGCAAATCTTTAAAAAACGTCTCAGAGATGCCAGGCCTAAACATTAATGGAAAGATAATCAATAACCTAAGATATGCTGATGATACTGTTCTACTAGCAGAAAATCCTAAAGACCTACAACAATTGCTTAATGTGATAAACATAACAAACAAAAAATATGAACTAGATATGAATATCAAAAAGACTAAAACTATGATCATAAACAAAGAAAATTCTCAAGACCTACAAATAAATATCACAGTTGAAGGAATACATCTGGAGACAGTTCAGAGCTACAACTACCTTGGACATACTACAACCAATGATGGAAAATGTACAATTGAAATAAACAAAAGAATAGGTATGGCAAAAAGTAATTTTAATGCCAGGAAAAATATACTAACTACAAAACAAATAAGGGGTTAAGGCAAAGAAATAACCCCTTACTAGTACAATACCGCTGCTACTTAATGTTTGTATTTCGTCCTAAGTGTTTACTTTAGTATCATCCTTTAGTTTCTGTACGTTTCTTACATACCCGTGTGTGTGTTTCTTTTGTTTGCTCCTGCTGAAGGCCTATTGGGCCGAAATGTTGTTTAATCTGTGTCGTCCACTAATCATGTAAAGCTTCTAACATACCATTTTTTATTTTTTTTTATTGTTCCTCCAAAACAAATATCAGCAGGGCTGAAACTAAGAATGGCAAAATGTGACATCTTCTCAATATTCCTGTATGGTGCAGAAACATGGACATTAGACAAAAAAACAGAACAGAAAATTGAAGCCTTTGAAATGTGGATTTACAGAAGAATAGTTACAATTGCATGGAAATAAAAGAAAACAAACGATGAAGCTTTAAAACAACTAAAAATAAAAAGAGAACTACTAAATACAATTAAGACAAGACAAATTAAATTTTTGGGACACGTTAAAAGACACAACTGCCTACTAATAGTAATAATTTTGGAAGGGAAAATATAAGGTAAAAGAGGCAGAGGCAGACCAAGACTAACAAGGACGAGTAACATCAAAAGATGGACAAGTCAATCTATGACAACCTGCACCATCAATGCAAGAAACAGAATGAAATGGCGATCCATGGTAGCCAACCTTCGTTGCGGAGATGGCACTTGATGATGATGATGATGAAGCATCCATTAATGAAGGTCTGTATCTTCATGTGTATTACATAGTTTCCTTTTGCAGGAATTTACACTAGAGAGGGCATTCAATAAGATGACTTCTGAGTGGGCAGATGTGACCTTTAACCTCAGCCAGTACAAAGACACGCAACTGAAGATCTTGGGTGGTGTTGATGATGTTCAGACTTTGATGGATGATCACATTGTCAAAACTCAAACCATTAGAAACTCCCCGTTTGTGAGGCCATTTGAGGAGGAAGCCAAGGTAGACTGAGTCATTCTTGGGTGTTCTTGAGTGTTAAATGTTCTTAAGTAATAATTTAATGTTTGGTGGCAGAACCAACCCCAGCATATGTGAGACAACCCCATTGATGCACAGCTTGCTCTCCTACCCACCCCAGATGTTAAAGATTACGAGTCCTTACAATTCCGGTAACTAACTGGTAAAGCTTAATATGTGGCAAAGCTTATTATGCCCTCTTGGATAAACAATGCCAAGACAGGTTGTGAGGCACCGATAGGGCCATCAAATATGACCCACTTTCTGTCTGGAGTATCTGTCTGAGCAAACTCTCTAAACTTATTGGCAGTGACACCATCTGACCACTGAGAATTTAAATATAAGAGTTTAACAGTTTTAGTAATATAAATAAAATTATAAAAGTTTTGTAATCAAGAAAATGAGAATATATTTTTGTATTCTTAATACATCAAGGGAGCTGCTATAGCTCAGTGGTCAGTGAACTAACCTAAAAAGGACGTTTAATCCTGATCGACGGCTTCCGGGTTCACCCAGCCTTAAATGGGTACCTGATTTTTTTCTGGGAAAGTAAAGTGGCATGGCGTAGTACTGGCCATATTACCTCAAAAATCATGTGCCAAAGGTCTATAAAAATTATGGTCACTAACAAACACATATTCCCTAAATGTCACTTGGCGTGACGGGGCTCTTTAATTTACTTTACATATATCCCTCTTCCCACACACACACCCCCTCCCTCCCCCCAGGTACCCTTGCATTTATCCTAGTAGTAATTCTTCTCTCTCTGTTAGCTTTTTTTCTTTTTTTTTAACTACTTTTTTTTCTCCCTTTTCCTTGCCATTTTCTATCTCTTTTGACCACTGACGTCCAACCTACCCTATGGATATGCCAGGTGACGGGTAGAATCTTAGGTCCTAGCAATCTCCCGCCACCCTTCCCCACCTTATGCCCATTATTATTCTTTTTGTTGAACAAGGAACGTACAGTGCTCATTTATTTGTTGTCCTGTTTCTGATGAGGGCCTGTTGTCGAAACATTATATTTTGTTCTGTTTCCCTATTAGTTTAGTTGTCCAGAACAAATTTACGTTTATTTTTTCAACCTTTGTTCGTGATCCTACATAATATTTATATTCATGTGCCTATCTCAATCTTAGCATAGCTGAGATGAACCAATTTTTGCAGAACTGCAGAGAAAATTACAAGCTATAAGAATTAGATTCTTTATAAAAAAATTGTTTTCCAAAAATGTGATAAAAATTTTTTACAGAAACTTCATTAAAAAAGATTTTACAATAACTTTATTAAAAAATTTTACAAAAACTGTAAAAAACTTTATAACAAATCTTTACCAAGAAACTTTTAAAAACTTTATAACAAATCTTTACAAAAAACTTTTAAAAACTTTATAACAAATCTTTACAAAAAACTTTAAAAACTTTATAACAAATCTTTACAAAAAAACTTTAAAACAAATCTTTACAAAAAACTTTAAAAACTTTATAACAAATCTTTACAAAAAAACTTTATAACAAATCTTTACAAAAAAACTTTTCAAAACTTTTAAAAACTTTATAACAAATCTTTACAAAAAACTTTAAAAACTTTATAACAAATCTTTACAAAAGAACTTTAAAAACTTTATAACAAATCTTTACAAAAAACTTTACAAAAGAACTTTAAAAACTTTATAACAAATCTTTACAAAAAAACTTTACAAAACTTTTAAAAACTTTATAACAAATCTTTACAAAAAAACTTTAAAAACTTTATAACAAATCTTTACAAAAAAAACTTTACAAAACTTTTAAAAACTTTATAACAAATCTTTACAAAAAAACTTTATAAAACTTTTAAAAACTTTATAACAAATCTTTACCAAAAAAAATAAAAACTTTATAACAAATCTTTACAAAAAAGCATTAAAAACTTTATAACAAATCTTTACAAAAGAACTTTATAAACTTTATAACAAATCTTTACAAAAAAAAATTTACAAAACTTTTTGAAAACTTTATAACAAATCTACAAAAAACTTTATAACAAATCTTTACAAAAAAGCATTAAAAACTTTATAACAAATCTTTACAAAAGAACTTTATAAACTTTATAACAAATCTTTACAAAAAAGCATTAAAAACTTTATAACAAATCTTTACAACAAAACTTTACAAAACTTTTTGAAAACTTTATAACAAATCTTTACAAAAAACTTTAAAAACTTTATAACAAATCTTTACAAAAAACTTTTATCAACTTTATAACAAATCTTTACAAAAAACTTTAAAAACTTTATAACAAATCTTTACAAAAAAACTTTACAAAACTTTTAAAAACTTTATAACAAATCTTTACAAAAAACTTTAAAAACTTTATAACAAATCTTTACAAAAAAAACTTTACAAAACTTTTAAAAACTTTATAACAAATCTTTACAAAAAAACTTTACACAAAACTTTTAAAAACTTTATAACAAATCTTTACAAAAAAACTTTAAAAACTTTATAACAAATCTTTACAAAAAAAACTTTACAAAACTTTTATAAACTTTATAACAAATCTTTACAAAAAAACTTTACAAAACTTTTAAAAACGTTATAACAAATCTTTACCAAAAAAACTTTACACAAAACTTTTAAAAACTTTATAACAAATCTTTACAAAAAAACTTTAAAAACTTTATAACAAATCTTTACAAAAAAAACTTTACAAAACTTTTATCAACTTTATAACAAATCTTTACAAAAAAACTTTACAAAACTTTTAAAAACGTTATAACAAATCTTTACCAAAAAAAAATTAAAAACTTTATAACAAATCTTTACAAAAAACTTTATAACAAATCTTTACAAAAAACTTTAAAAAGCTTTATAAAAAACTGTACATCTCCACTACCGATGATGTTACAAACGAATAGGTTCAGAAAAGAATTGGTCAGCATATAAAGCACAAGCCAAAACCTCTTGACCACCGTGAAGAGACACAGGTTCAAGTGGTATGGCCATCTTGTTGTGCAGGGTTGCATAAACCATCTAACAGTGCATGAATATAGATGAAATGAAGACAGAAGAAAATATGGTGGGACAACTTGAATGAATGAACAGAACCTTGACCTTTGTTAGCTCACAATTAGTAGTTTTGAACAGAGAAGAGTTGAAGTGTGTGGTTGTAATCCATCAGTTTTCAATGAATTGCTACAAACAGAAGTAATAATGAAAGTTATTACACTCCCTTAGTTCTCAGTGATTATCCACAAACAGAAGTATTGAGGAAGGTTTTTGCCCTCTGTCAGTATTCAGTGATTATCCACTAACAGAAGTATTGAGGAAGGTTTTTGCCCTCTGTCAGTATTCAGTGATTATCCACTAACAGAAGTATTGAGTAAGGTTTTTGCCCTCTGTCAGTATTCAGTGATTGTCCACTAACAGAAGTATTGAAGAAGACTATTGTGCTCCATCAGTTCTCAATGAGTAGCCACAAACAGAGAATTAAGTAAAGTGGTTGTACTCCATCAGTTCTCAATGAGTAGCCACAAACAGAGAATTAAGTAAGGTGGTTGTACTCCATCAGTTCTCAGTGAGTAGCCACAAACAGAGAATTAAGTAAAGTGGTTGTGCTCCATCAGTTCTCAATGAGTAGCCACAAACAGAGAATTAAGTAAGGTGGTTGTACTCCATCAGTTCTCAGTGAGTAGCCACAAACAGAGAATTAAGTAAAGTGGTTGTACTCCATCAGTTCTCAATGAGTAGCCACAAACAGAGAATTAAGTAAAGTGGTTGTACTCCATCAGTTCTCAATGAGTAGCCACAAACAGAGAATTAAAGTAAAGAAGTTGTACTCCATCAGTTCTCAATGAGTAGCCACAAACAGAGAATTAAGTAAAGTGGTTGTACTCCATCAGTTCTCAATGAGTAGCCATAAACAGAGAATTAAGTAAAGTGGTTGTACTCCATCAGTTCTCAATGAGTAGCCATAAACAGAGAATTAAGTAAAGTGGTTGTACTCCATCAGTTCTCAATGAGTAGCCACAAACAGAGAATTAAGTAAAGTGGTTGTACTCCATCAGTTCTCAATGAGTAGCCACAAACAGAGAATTAAAGTAAAGTGGTTGTACTCCATCAGTTCTCAATGAGTAGCCATAAACAGAGAATTAAGTAAAGTGGTTGTACTCCATCAGTTCTCAATGAGTAGCCATAAACAGAGAATTAAGTAAAGTGGTTGTACTCCATCAGTTCTCAATGAGTAGCCATAAACAGAGAATTAAGTAAAGTGGTTGTACTCCATCAGTTCTCAATGAGTAGCCATAAACAGAGAATTAAGTAAGGTGGTTGTACTCCATCAGTTCTCAACAAGTAGCCACAAACAGAGAATTAAGTAAGGTGGTTGTACTCCATCAGTTCTCAACAAGTAGCCACAAGCAGAGAATTAAGTAAGGTGGTTGTACTCCATCAGTTCTCAACAAGTAGCCACAAGCAGAGAATTAAGTAAGGTGGTTGTACTCCATCAGTTCTCAACAAGTAGCCACAAGCAGAGAATTAAGTAAGGTGGTTGTACTCCATCAGTTCTCAACAAGTAGCCACAAGCAGATAAGGATTGAGGAACGTTGTTGCAGTCATCAGAGTTGCTCCAACAACTCTTTCGGTTACATGACATGAAGGAAGATAGACAGAGGTTTATCAGAACTTATTGCTTGTGTATGTTGAACATGTGATGATAACAATAATGATTATGTCTTCTTCTGTATACAAAAGTTGACGCTTTATTTGTGTTTCTTTTACCAGCTTTGGGAGGAAAAGTTACTGCACTCTCAGCACACGATCGATGAATGGTTAAAGATGCAGGCTAACTGGTTGTACTTGGATCCAATTTTTAGCTCAGAGGACATCAACAATCAGATGCCTGATGAAGGCAAGATGTTCTCAACAGTTGATCGTAACTTTAAGGACATAATGGCTAAATGTGTTAAGAACCCTCTCGTAAGTTATTCTTCTTTACCACGTTTGTATTTTACAGTATACTATTATAATATTGGTTAAAAAGATTCAATTTTAGTACTCACTGTTTTCAAACAAAACTAAACATCAAGTAGTAATTGTCATTCTGTCTGTTGTTGTTCATTATCAGTGTTCTTTTAGCATATTCCTTACCATGAGGTGTAAAATATGGCTCTAGTAACTGATGCAAGAAACCCAGGAGCTGTGTTTGCGGCTTTGAATTTATTGACATTTCCTCAATTATTCCCACTAAAACCTTGTACTTCTCTTATTTAAACCACTTTTCCAAATTCTTCAGCAAATTGTCCGTACAAACCATGTGTTATAGATCAATTTTCATTTCTTTCCTTGCTGTTATTTCAAGTTTTAAAAAAATGTATACAAATGGCCTGACCACAGCATGTTAAACCCCTTGATAGTGAATGTGTTAAGACTTTCAACAATGCTGCTTTATGGTTGTGAATCATGGACAGTAAACAAGAGAAACAATGATAGGTAGAAAACATTTGTTATGTGGTTTTTTTTAAAATATATATATAGAGGGATGTTTAAGATACCATGGACAGTCAAAAAATCAAATGAGCTGGAACTAAAGGAAGCAGATATAGAGAGGAAAATTTTATAAAACAAATTAGGAAAAGACAATCCACATTTGTGGGGCCTGTGTGGAGATGAGGTAGTTTGGAAAACTTAGGGACAATAGGAAAATTAGAAGGTTGGAGAAATAGAGGCAGACAAAGAGAAGAATGAGCTTATGGTTTGACAGTGTAGCACAAGATCCAGTGTGGAACACAGGACACAAGTTTTAGGGGTATGGAGGAATATGCCTCTCTGGCTTTTACCAGGAAATGACAAAAATAGTTAGAATTATATAATAAGAAGAGAGAGTATCTTATATGGTGATAATTGAAAAGAGTTATGGTTAAAGCTGAAAGACAGTCAAATGGTTTGAATATGAAGCATGATCATCAAATGCCAGCATCTCCTAGAGAACATTAACCCTAGATTATGACACCTATCAACGAGCCATCTTTCCACGATAGCTAAAAATTACAAACACTAAATGTTACATTTGGAGTTCCATAAATAATATTTTCTTTGAACTTTTTTACTATATTTTATATAATTACTTTTTTTCTATATAAAAGAAAACTATTTTCTTTTACTATACAGCTGTGTCTTTACACAAGGAGAGACACAGGAATCGAATGCAGTAATCATTTCCTAGGCTGCGTTCGATTTATGGCCTGAAATTTGACTGTATGGCACCCTGGCTACCGGAGATATTACATTGTCTATTCACATGTCGGTTGTCAGTCCATCATTTCAGCTGTATGTTTGACTTCTTCTTAGCGCCGAACGCTGTCTATCCCATAGCCAAAGAGATTTCCCCTGTCATAAGAAAAAAAATAATTTCTTGAAAATTGATGAAATTTATTTTAAAAAAGACAGCCGCTTGCTTACAATTTTTTTGTAATCTTTACAAACCTCACATGGTGTAAAAAAATAAAATCCAACATCAAAGGAAACAAATCCAACACTCAAGGGTCACCGGAAGCATTAATTATAAAGATATGGGGGGGGGGGGAATGTTTGCCCATTACAAACTGTTGAATTCCAAGTATTTGTAATTTGAGTTCATAAATTGTATGAATGTGTCGTAATATAAAGTAAAGAAGACCAAGTGCTAAGCAGTGGGCAGAGAGGACAAATTAGAGCTATAGAATAGATTAATGTATAAATAAAATTTCATGAACACCATGCATGAGACAGTCATTAAACATTTACCTGAACAGTCAATTTATTAATTTTTTTGCTTGATGCTGGTAAAACAATTTCTAACAATATCCATACCATGTTTAACTTATATAGAACTGAATAAATTATATTATTTTTATGAGTTGTAAGATCTGATAGAGGGTTGTTTTTATTGTTCTTCTTAATTAAATGTTCTTGATTAGAAATGTGCTCTTGTGTGTATTCAACCCCACAGGTGTTGGAGGCATGTACTACTGTGGGGGTGCTGGAGAAAATCATTGATAGCAATGTGTTATTGGACAAAATAAATAGAGGCCTCAATGCTTATCTGGAGAAAAAGAGGCTGTTCTTCCCCAGGTAAGGGAAATCACTCTGATGTATCATTAGAGTAGTTGAAACACTTGGGAAACAAGTTCATAGACATACAGGAAAACATGACATTTAGATAAGTAACTTAGATCAAAATAGTAGAATTGGTCTTGCAAATGGAGTATTATTCATGGATGGAATTTCTGTATTTTGCTACATTAAAAATTATATGAACCCAGTTGATTTACTCAATTTTAATTTTTATAAATCAATTTCTTGTTTTTGTTTGTCAAAATTTACTCAACAATTTCATCTCTTCCTTGTACATTCTTAAAATGACATTAAATAGGAGTAGATGTGTTGTGTTGTTTACAACAATCTGTGAGGTAGACACTCTAACAAATTCAGCTTAATACATTGGACTTCTGCAAAATACTTGTGGGTACTAAGTTTTTCTCCCCTCTTTGATCCCTCTCCACTTGGCCAAACTGCTTTGTCTATTTCCAGGGTTTTCAAATGGGACATGGAGTTGGGTATTGATCAGTTCTATTAACTGATCAGGATGTCAACTGTCATTTATGAGTCACTGGTTTCATTTAGTTCATGCACTACATTTGCCTCATGCTGCAATCGCTGACTATATTATTATTGTCATTGTTGGGTTTATTGAGATGATGTAACCGGGAGGATGATAGTTGGTATGACATTTATGATGTTGTGATGACCTCAACCTCGCCTGACATCAATTGACATCACCCTCGAAGCCTGATGAAACGTCGACTAGCTCAAACACTTGACGAGAGGCCGCTACTTTACCTCTTGTGTGAAACCGCCTTTAACCTTGAGCTTTAGTACTCTCTTGACACAATGGAACATCTTTATGCACAGACAAGTATGTGCATGATCTGGTTCCTGTGAACGTGTTGATTCTGCCAGCTAGTTTTCAGCCCCCGTGCCAACCTGGACTGAGTTTGCTACCCTGGACTTGACATTCTGTAGTCAGATTAACGGCCGTCTACTTGACTGATGAATGCTGTAGCTCCGGACTGGCTAGGACACTTTCTTCGCATCCCTCGTGATCGTATAACAATGTACTTCGCACTGTTCTTGATACTGTTCCTCCGATGTCTGAGGGCCATATCTGGGATGCCCCCGCACAGGTATCGTCGCTAATCCACAGACAGACAAAATACTCACAAGGTTCAACTAATCAACTGAACTCCAATGTTAAAACAACAATGCTGTTTATTCATGAATCGTCACTCATGAACAATAAGTTGTACATCAGCTCACACTCTCATTCTCAGCTGCTCAGCATACACAATTAATGTCATACATGAGGCTCCCATGCGCCCCGATTTCTCTCGTTCTGTCAAATTTAACACATGACTGTATCGTGGCTGGATCAACTCCTGATGCTACTTAGTTTATTTGTCTTAGGCTTAATCTATAGCATCTGCTCTCATCTCGAGTAGTACCTAAGTCACAAGTTACCAGCATCAACTACTAGTTTCATAACTCACTGGAACTTTAAACACTGCGGAGGTTGTTAACGATTTCCTCTCGAATTAAATACAGCTCAGTTCTATTCGAATCTACTCTAGTACTACACTTTGAATAACACTGCGAATTATGCAAGCCGTGTCTCGCTCCACTGTCACACTATCTTCTGTACCTAACATGTTTACTCAACGTAACTGACATAACAAAACGTCCGCCTCTAGTGAATTGTCGCATCTAGACTGATTTCTAACTTGTGGTTTGTCACCAAACCTTTTCCTCCAGCCAATCACAACCTGGTTTACATTCTCCCCTCTCTTCTGATTGCTTTTCACTTTCCCTGTGAAACTCAATGTTTTCTACTTGAGTGAACTCTTATCACTTTTCCCCATGGACTCTACCACACACTCCCATATTTGTCCTCCACCTTATAATCACTGCTTCAATGGACCTCATCAATAAATCTGGATATTGATGAATTGGTAGGAAGTCTAATGATCTGATGTGAATAAAAACATCAATATCACAAACATACCAATAGACACTCAGAATAATTTGATAACTATTTAAACATTAAAGAAATTGTAGTGAACTAAAGGTTTACAGTCTCTAGCTTAGAGACAGTGCACTGACTTCGCAATAAAGTGAACATTTGTTTTATCACACCTTAATGCTCTTTAGTGGTCGATCCAGCTGAAAAGAAAATATGTACCTGACTCAATAAGTTGGAGAAGGTAAATAACAATGGGGAAGAGCACTGGCCTTATCACCTCCCAATGCTGTGTCCCAGCATGGTGAAGTTTAATACTTCACTCCACTTGAACGTTACAATATATCACAGAACACCCTTTTACTTTAGTGAACTGAAAAGTGGACCCAAAAAAAATGTTCTACAAAAGCATACAGGATGGTAAATGTGCTATTTCAAAGTAATATGTTAGCCTTTAAGCAAATGGTTTTTCTTTTCTTCAGAAATAATGTTTGTCTGTTTTGGTTTTCTAGATTTTTCTTTCTATCAAACGATGAAATGTTGGAAATTCTTTCTGAGACGAAGGATCCATTGCGTGTACAGCCGCACCTTAAGAAATGTTTTGAGGGTATTGCCAGGTTGGACTTTGATCCAGAGCTAGTCATACATGGCATGTTCAGCAGCGAAGGAGAGAACGTTCAGTTCTCATACACCATAGACACAAATGAGGCGAAAGGTGCTGTGGAGAAATGGCTGCTTCAAGTCCAGAACTGTATGTTGCTGTCTGTGAGGGATGTCATTGAAGAGGCCATAGATGTAAGTGCTGATACAATCTTGTTTATTTTTGAATGTTATTAAGAGAAAAGTACTGTTTGTGTTCATACAATCTTGTTTATTATTGACTCTTATTAAGAAAAAGTGCTGTAAGTATTGCTACAGTCTTGTTTATTATTGACTCTTATTAAGAAAAAATGCTGTAAGTATTGCTACAGTCTTGTTTATTATTGACTCTTATTCAGAAAAAGTGCTGTAAGTATTGCTACAGTCTTGTTTATTATTGACTCTTATTCAGAAAAAGTGCTGTAAGTATTGCTACAGTCTTGTTTATTATTGACTCTTATTCAGAAAAAGTGCTGTAAGTATTGCTACAGTCTTGTTTATTATTGACTCTTCAGAAAAAGTGCTGTAAGTATTGCTACAGTCTTGTTTATTATTGGCTCTTATTCAGAAAAAGTGCTGTAAGTATTGCTTCAGTCTTGTTTATTATTGGCTCTTATTCAGAAAAAGTGCTGTAAGTATTGCTACAGTCTTGTTTATTATTGACTCTTCAGAAAATGTGTTGTAAGTATTGCTACAGTCTTGTTTATTATTGACTCTTATTCAGAAAAAGTGCTGTAAGTATTGCTACAGTCTTGTTTATTATTGGCTCTTATTCAGAAAAAGTGCTGTAAGTATTGCTACAGTCTTGTTTATTATTGGCTCTTATTCAGAAAAAGTGCTGTAAGTATTGCTACAATCTTGTTTATTATTGACTCTTATTCAGAAAATGTGCTGTAAGTATTGCTACAATCTTGTTTATTATTGACTCTTATTCAGAAAATGTGCTGTAAGTATTGCTACAATCTTGTTTATTCTTCTTTCTTCACTTCCACTTGTACCCTTCCAGTGTTAAGAGAGATACAAAGCTCTGGATCTCACCCTTTTGGTGTCCTCACTCATTTTCAAATGATGTTGTTGTAACATTTCTTTGATGTTGTCTATCCATCTTACTCTAGGTCTGCCTCTTGCTTTTCTCCCTTCTCCTCTTTTAGTATATGCTTTGTATAGTAAAGAATCACACAGCATTCTTTCTAGATGGACATACCAGTTTATTTGTTGTTTCTGTATGTAGCTTATTATTGGCCCAATGCCTACTCTTTCTCTTATAACGTCATTTATGCCATTTCTGATTCCATCCTGAGTCTTTAATATTGTTTATTATTGACTCTTATTCAAGAAAAGTACTGAAAGTGTAGCTTTTATCTACTTTTATCCTCAGATATGTAGGAAATTTTTCTTTTGTTTCATCAATTCTTCTCTTATCCCTCTGTTTATTTATCCTTGATTTATCTGTATGCTCATCCTTAATGTAGCATAGTTTATCTTTATTTTATTGTTCATTTGTGTTGTTCTCATTCTCTGAGGAAGGCTGCATGTAGCCGAAACATCAGTATTTTGTTGTGTTCCTTTTTTGTAAAGCTGTCACTATACCTTGTAGGAGGAGTGTATGTTACACCCCACTACTTGCTCTTGCTACAGTCTTATTTGTTAATGAGTCTTCAGCATTTTTGTATTTGATTTGCCACTTCTCTTTCAGCATTTTTGTATTTGATTTGCCACTTCTCTTTCAGCATTTTTGTATTTGATTTGCCACTTCTCTTTCAGCATTTTTGTATAGGTAAGGTAAGGTAAACTACGAGACTTGAACCGGCGTCTTAGCACGCGAGTTTACACCCATATGTGCTCGGCCGCCTATCCAGAAATGTTCGGATATTTCTGTATAGTTTCGCCTCAAGCATCGAAACTCAGATGCGAAGCGACATTCCTCACCTTCCCAGGATAATACCCTGGTACCCATTTCTGCCAACGGCTGGGTCGACCGTGGGGGTATTTTTTTTATTTTTCCAACCACGAGTACAATTCACACTGCTCCCAGGGGGAATCGAACACGGGTTGTCCGAACGTCGCTAGTCTAGTCGGGTGGTTTTCCCAACTAGGCTACCGAGGCCCCCAGCATTTTTGTATTTGATTTGCCACTTCTCTTTCAGTATTTTTGTATTTGATTTGCCACTTCTCTTTCAGCATTTTTGTATTTGATTTGCCATTTCTCTTTCAGCATTTTTGTATTTGATTTGCCATTTCTCTTTCAGCATTTTTGTATTTGATTTGCCACTTCTCTTTCAGCATTTTTGTATTTGATTTGCCACTTCTCTTTCAGCATTTTTGTATTTGATTTGCCACTTCTCTTTCAGCATTTTTGTATTTGATTTGCCACTTCTCTTTCAGCATTTTTTGTATTTGATTTGCCACTTATCTTTCAGTATTTTTGTATTTGATTTGCCATTTCTCTTTCAGCATTTTTGTATTTGATTTGCCATTTCTCTTTCAGCATTTTTGTATTTGATTTGCCACTTCTCTTTCAGCATTTTTGTATTTGATTTGCCATTTCTCTTTCAGTATTTTTGTATTTGATTTGCCATTTCTTTTTCAGCATTTTTGTATTTGATTTGCCACTTCTCTTTCAGTTTCAAGGACAAAATGAAGCATTTGGGTGAATACACTGTAGTGTGACTCCTATCTGGTACCCATTGTTCTGTCTACTATTTCATTAATTTAAGCCATGATCTAGTTGGAGTACCTTATCCCCTTCTCCCATTGCTTCTGGGTGTTAAACCTTTTTGAAAGGTGCTGCCGTTTTGTGATTGTGTTAAATGTTCTATCATGATCTGTTGTTTCTTAACTCTTTCCATACGTTTCGCCGCATTGTGCGCCATGCCGATTTCAGCCGCGTACGTTTTGCCACACAGTGCGTCACTCTCAATTTGATTTGTGTAAACTTTCATCAAACTATAATCTTTTTATATGTCTTGTATCATCTTGGTATTGGTGAAATCTAATTCCTTGTTTGATTATCTGAAAATTTATTTATAATATGTTTGATGTTAGATAAATATATAAATATGTAGATTGATTCTTAAAACCATGAACAATTTTGTCTCTTAAATCTCTTCTGTTGCATTGATAAAAAGCTTCAGTACGGAAAGAGTTAATATGATCCATCACTGATGTAACTGTAATTGTTTGTTATATCACCATTTCTGGTTCTGTCATATTCTTCTTAGGCATCTCAACTCTATTGTGATGATTTTTTTGGCTATTAATGTCCAAGTTTGTCAGGGTAGCAGATTGTTAAAAGGAATACCTTGTTATATAGTGCAATCTTTCTGTTGAAAGTGCCGTCGTATTGAGTGAGAAAGAAATTTTATAACCATGGGAATTGAACCTTGACCACCAAGTGAATTGCCACTAACCATTTCAAAAGTAATAAAAAAAAAAAGATGTAACAATTTTGAGTAAGTGATTTGTTTCAATATTTATTGATAAAACCTCTTCGTTTCTGATTTCAGTTTTAAATACAGTCGAACCTGTCTAAGGCGACCATTCACGGGACTTTCAAAAACTGGTCCCATAGGACAGGTGGTCCTGCCTCACAGGTTTCACATAATAAATAGAGCGATAAAAAAATTTTTATCCTAAGCACTATGAAAACTAACCTGCAAATCAGCGTAATCCATGAGTAGAACATAGTGCACATGTCGGTCTACAATAGCCACTGGTTGGACACTTTTCATAAAACACGATAGTTAAACACACAAAAATATTTTGTCGAATCACTGATATTCGTTCTTCCAGCGTTAATGCTTTTGGTTTTACACTTTTGACACTGGCCATTTCCTATATTGTGTGTAACACTTTTAAAATCCACAAAAATAATTCACTGAGATACTGTACATGTACGTGAATACACTCTAAGCGGGCAATGACTAATTCTTTAGTTAATTCCTGTAATTTATACGGGCCACGCAATGGTCTACTCTGGTCTAGACGGAACGCGAAGTGATGTCACTTCACGAATCATAGATCTGCGTCTGCCGTGTTTCTCACACCAGTATTGACTGATAAACGTAACACGTCCCACTGTAATCTGGGACTCACTAAATACGGGAAAACTTCGACACCTGTAGACACCTGTGTCGATCGTTTATGGCTCCCAGCGAGACGGAGGAGGACTGGCTGGTCAGTGTATCGTTATCTCGGTCTATTACCCGCGTGTCGTAAACGGGATAAATAACATTGGCAGCGGTTAATTAGCCTGGTCTCTGGTCGCGTCATACGGTGAGCGCCGTAATCAGTGTTAGCATATAGTAAAAAACTCAGGGAAATTGTAGACCCGGTCCTATAACCAGGGAAACGCTTTAAACAGGTGGTCCTAAGACCAGGTTCGACAGTATAAACCCATTATTGTTCTGCAAATAAAATGTATATGGGTTTGATCCAGGATAAACAAAAATGTTTTCCATTGGTGGGTGAAATAAAAACTCTGATCTGAACTTAATGTAGCAGCTGCACTGAGCAAGTGACCTTTTATTACCAAAGTAAAGCTAAAGATTCCCTTCACATATTGTTAAGCATATGAGGATTATGAAGTTAGTGACCATATTTTTCCATGACCATTACATATCTTTTGGTGTTGTGGATGGTATCACGCCAGACTGTCTTTTTCCCCAGAAAATATTTTTATTATGAAGCTTCATAAAATTTTTACCAACAAAAAAAAAAAAAAAAAGAAAAAACAGTATTGTTAAATCTTTACCTAAAGAAAATATTTAAAATGAAATGAAAAAGAAATCCTTACCTTATGACTTTAACCTTACCATTTTTTAGATATTTTATTTCATTTCTCCTTACAATTAGCTTTCCTGCAGCTTCACATTTGTATGCATTTCTTTGCTTTGACCCTCATTAAATTCCCTAGCAGACATCAGACATTTGGATATGTGCTGTAATTTTAAGCTCACTCTTTTGTCCATCTGTTTGATATTATGATCCATTTGGAGATATCATATTGCTACTTATCTCCCACAATAATTCTCATCTACACTTTATATTAGGCCATTCACTCTGCATTATTATTTTATTTGTATGGTCAGTGCATATCTATCTATTGACCTTTCGAGCCGTAATAGGGCGTAGACCAAGATACACCTTCTCCTATATGAATTTTTTTTGTTCTAGCAGTTTTCTTTTAAAGATATTTTATCAAATCTCGCCATCTGTCTCTGTTCTGTGCAAGCAGTTCTATCTCATTGAGGGAGCCGATTCCTGCTGCTCTTGCCTCTCTCATCAATGTTCTTCTCAGTGTCTCCCTGGGTCTTCCTCTTTTTCTTTTACCTGTTGTTTCCCATATGAGGGCTTGCTTTGCTATTCGGTTATTATCTCTTCTCATCACATGTCCAACGTATGACCATCGTCTTTTCTTTATTACTGAAGATATTACTGGTTGATTGGCGATTTCTCTAATTTCCTCGTTTGTTTTGAATTCGTTCCATGCTATACCAAGTATTTTCCTTAGACATTTATTTTCGAATGCGTTCAACTTTGTTTCTATTTCTCTTGTTGTTTTCCAGCTTTCACACGCATACGTAAGGGTTGATAGTACATTTGATTTGAATAGCCTAAGTTTTGTGTTTGTGCTGATGAGTTTTGATTTCCACAACTTTTCAAGGCTTCTGAAAGACATTGCTGCTTTAACCATTCTGATTCTAATTTCTTTACTTGTATCCCCTTCTCGATCAATGTGACTTCCAAGATAGATAAAGTGATCGATCTCTTCTACTGGTTTGTTTTCCATGTATATTTTGTCACCTGTTGGAATTAAACTTTTCATGACTTTAGTCTTTTCATGATTGATCTCAAGCCCAATTTTGCTGGCTATTGATGATAGTTCATTTGTGTTTTCCTGCATCGTTTTTATCTGACTGCTGATGAGAACTATGTCAGTGCATATACACTCAGTTATTTCACTTGCTTTACTTAATCCCCTCATTTTCTCGGCAGCAGTTAAACACTGGAAAGTATGTGTGAATTCTTTATCTTGGTGTGTCTTGATTTTTACTATTTTTAGAGATTCCATTTTGTTTTTATGTCTTTCTCATCATCATCATCATGTGCCATACCAGTTGGCGTAGGCGATCATGTCTTTCTACAATCTTCTATCTACAGTGCATTGTATCAGTTCTGTTGTTGACTGTTTTCCATGCCATGACACCAAGCTATTCAGTATTTTCTCTCTTTGTCATCCACGATCTCTCTTTCCTTTTATTTTGCCAGTTGTAACCAAGTATTCCAACTTTCCTCTTCTCATGATGTGCCCAAAAAATGTTGATTGTTTCTTTCTGATGTTTTTTAGGAGCTGCCTTTTTGTGTTAGCCTCTTTGAGAACTTCCTCATTGGTCTTTTTAGCTGTCCAGGGAACTTTCAACATTCTTCTGAGAAATCCCATCTCTGTGGCCTCTAATCGTTTTTTTATTTGTTTGTCTACTATCCATGATTTGCTTCCATGGGTCAGAATTGGTTCTATATAGCACCAATGAACTCTCTTTCTCATTTCTATTGACATAGATTTGTTGCATAAGATATTTTTCATTTTCTGAAATGCTATTTTGGCTTGAGCTATTCTGCTTTTTATTTCTGTGGTGCATCTTCCATCCGATGTTATTATTGTGCCCAAGTATTTGACGCGTTGTACTTGTTTCAGATTTGTCCTGTTTATTTTTATGCTGCATGCTGGTGAATATTGTTTCTTCGATATGTCTTTCTAATTTCTCATAATGCCTACTTTTATCTTTTATTATTTTCTGTACATTTATTTATATTTTTCTCCTTAACCTGTAATAAAACAAATAAATTCACTAAAATAATTTATGTTTCCTTGAAAAGAGTGTCAAAGTTTCAGATGTGTACAGAATTGTGCCAAGCACGCATTCTGATATGTTTGTACCTTTAACATTAAGTCTTTTTTTTTTATGATATCCCATCCCCTTTGAGTTAGTTTACCAAATGTTGTGGTTGCTCTGACTTCTATTAAATTTTCTTTAATACATTCAGGAATACCAAAACACTCCTCGAAAACAGTGGGTGCAAGAGTGGCCTGGCCAAGTTGTTATCTGCGTTGGGTCAATTTTCTGGACTCAGGAAGTGCATGAAGCCATAGGCATGGGGGCAGATGGTTTAAATGCTTACCTGAAAGTTTTGCAGGAACAACTGGGAGACATTGTTGATCTTGTCAGAGGCAAACTAACCACGCAACAGAGAATCACGCTGGGTGCTCTGGTCGTAGTTGATGTCCATGCTCGTGATGTGGTCCATGATATAGCCCTGAAAGGTATATATCTTTCTACATGTTCATCTGATTTGTATGCTATAATTTCTCATCTACTGTCATCATTTTGTACAACTTTCTTCTTATTTCTTCTTTTCCGCTTCCTAACAAGCAGAGGTCATCAACATTTTCCAAACTGTCTTGCTTTATTTGTCCATGTTTGTTAAGTTTTTATGGTTAACTATTTTATCAATAGGAGTTGCCAGTCATCTGACAATTCCTTCTTAACCATCTTCTGCAATATGTCTGGTGGAGCACAGAGTTACTGTTCCTTACTCTCATTATAGGTCCTGACAACACCTGCCTGAGGAGAACTCTCAGAATATTTTGGCCGCACAAAATCAATAATCTAGAACTATTTAGAAGTGATGTACACAGTGATAAATGGCAGACAATGGAACTGGATAGGTTTTGTGTTGAGGAGGTGCCCCCAAGAAGTTTATGTACACAGTGATAAATGGCAGACAATGGAGCTGGATAGGTTTTGTGTTGAGGAGGTGCCCCCAAGAAGTTTATGTACACAGTGATAAATGGCAAACAATGGAACTGGATAGGTTTTGTGTTGAGGAGATGGCCCCAAGAAGTTTATGTACACAGTGATAAATGGCAGACAATGGAGCTGGATAGGTTTTGTGTTGAGGAGGTGCCCCCAAGAAGTTTATGTACACAATGATAAATGGCAGACAATGGAACTGGATAGGTTTTGTGTTGAGGAGGTGCCCCAAGAAGTTTATGTACACAGTGATAAATGGCAGACAATGGAACTGGATAGGTTTTGTGTTGAGGAGGTGCCCCAAGAAGTTTATGTACACAGTGATAAATGGCAGACAATGGAACTGGATAGGTTTTGTGTTGAGGAGGTGCCCCCAGAAGTTTATGTACACAGTGATAAATGGCAGACAATGGAACTGGATAGGTTTTGTGTTGAGGTGCCCCCAAGAAGTTTATGTACACAGTGATAAATGGCAGACAATGGAACTGGATAGGTTTTGTGTTGAGGAGGTGCCCCCAAGAAGTTTATGTACACAGTGATAAATGGCAGACAATGGAACTGGATAGGTTTTGTGTTGAGGAGGTGCCCCCAAGAAGTTTATGTACATAGTAATAAATGATAAACAGGTAAGAGGAAAAGAGGAAGACCCAGAGAGGCACTGAGAAGAACATTGATGAGAGAGGCAAGAGCAGCAGGATTCGGCTCCCTCAATGAGATAGAGCTGCTTGCACAGAACAGAGACCAATGGTGAGATTTTATAAAATATCTTTAAAAGAATTGAAAACTGCTGCAACAAAAAATTCAGATAAGAGAAGGAGTATCTTGGTCTACGCCCTATGGGCCGGCTATGGCTCGAAAGGTCAATAGAGAGATAGAATAAATGATAGACAATGGAACTGGATAGGTTTTGTGTTGAGGAGGTGCCCCCAAGAAGTTTATGTACACAGTGATAAATGGCAGACAATGGAACTGGATAGGTTTCGTGTTGAGGAGGTGCCCCCAAGAAGTTTATGTACATAGTAATAAATGATAAACAGGTAAGAGGAAAAGAGGAAGACCCAGAGAGGCACTGAGAAGAACATTGATGAGAGAGGCAAGAGCAGCAGGATTCGGCTCCCTCAATGAGATAGAGCTGCTTGCACAGAACAGAGACCAATGGTGAGATTTTATAAAATATCTTTAAAAGAATTGAAAACTGCTGCAACAAAAAATTCAGATAAGAGAAGGAGTATCTTGGTCTACGCCCTATGGGCCGGCTATGGCTCGAAAGGTCAATAGAGAGATAGAATAAATGATAGACAATGGAACTGGATAGGTTTTGTGTTGAGGAGGTGCCCCAAGAAGTTTATGTACATATTAATAAATGATAGACAATGGAACTGGGTAGGTTTTGTGTTGAGGAGGTGCCCCCAAGAAGTTTATGTACATATTAATAAATGATAGACAATGGAACTGGATAGGTTTTTTGTTGAGGAGGTGCCCCAAGAAGTTTATGTACATATTAATAAATGATAGACAATGGAACTGGATAGGTTTTGTGTTGAGGAGGTGCCCCCAAGAAGTTTATGTACATAGTAATAAATGATAGACAATGGAACTGGGTAGGTTTTGTATTAAGGAGGTGCCCCCAAGAAGTTTATGTACATAGTAATAAATGATAGACAATGGAACTGGGTAGAAATAATCTAAACTACTATTCAATGGACTCCTCAGAGAAGAGATACTAACCAAGGGCAATCTGATGGAGGACAGTGCAAAGAGAAATGTATATTGTGGACAAGACATTGGGTATTTTTTAAAGACTGGCTATCACTCTAAGCCCTTTAGATTCCTTTATGGAGCATAGGCCATGGACAAGGTATCTCCATCCATCCCTATTCTTGGATATTTTCTGTACTTATTTCCAATTTAGGCCTATAATCCTGGACCTCCGATCAATATGGTGGATAGACAACAGGGATCTGTTGAGGTACTTTCTGAAAAATGTTCCTTGTTGCAGTTTTCTTACATTCCAAGTCCGGCTTGCTGCCAGAGCTACTGAGTTGTTCTCTGTGCACACCGTGAGCTGTGTGTTTCATCCTGAATGTGTTTCAATATTCAGATTGCTTATGATGAATGATAATATTGTATGACGAAGGACAGTTCAGCTGTGTTCACTTTTGGTGCCGATTGACCTTATGTCTTTTGGTGTGTGCTGTGGCTGCTATGATGGGGATTGCAGTTGCCTTTCTATGTTTGGATATTTGATGAGATGTTAATTCAGATGATTCCACTGGCATGGGCAGTTGAGCAATTATGGATTTCCATTTGTTTTCAGTGATACCAGGACCTTCGAATAACCATAACCATAGCCTATATTCTTGAGGGTTTCCATGACATCTCTTCTCCATGTATTCGTAGGCCTTTTCTGCTTTCTCTTTCCCTGTGAGTTCCATGACAATTCCAGTGTTTGGAGGATTGGCCACGGACCACACAAGTTTGAGGAACTTTGTTCTTGCCCTACAAGACACCACAAATTATACAGATCATCATTCTTCCAATCAGTTGGAGCAGAGGGCATTAACACTGAGATATTTTGTGATAATCTTTGAAGACAGTCGGTCAGTGAAGTAGCAAACATCACAATAAGCATTAAGTACATGACACACTAGAGGACATTGATATGAAAACTTCATCTTCCTTCTAATGCTGAAAGGCCATAAAGACCTGAGGAAAAAAATAATAAAGTTAGTTACGAAAAACAGTTTCTTGAGTAGTATATTGTTATTTAACTAAAAAAAATAACATTCTCGTAGTTGTTCATTTAAAACTGTCTAACTATTTATCAACATTTGTGTAGGCATAAGCCTCCAAACATTACATTTATGTTCAAAATTTGTAAAACTAAATTTCTGACACTACATTTTATATTATAACTTCTCTATTGAAATTATTTTAAATTTTCTAACTTTATTGCTGATTCTTCTTCTCCTTCTTTTCTCTTTCACTGTTACCTAATAGGTGTCGTGGTTTATATTGTTTGTTGTTCTTGAGCTGCTCGAACTGTCTGAATTAGTGATTTTCCTTTGTTGTTACATGTCTCTGTCACTGCATCTATCCATCTTCTTCTTTTCTCTTTTCACTGATACCTAAAAGGTGTCGTGGTTTATATTGTTTGTTGTTCTTGAGCTGCTCGAACTGTCTGAATTAGTGATTTTCCTTTGTTGTTACATGTCTCTGTCACTGCATCTATCCATCTTCTTCTTTTCTCTTTTCACTGTTACCTAAAAGGTGTCGTGGTTTATATTGTTTGTTGTTCTTGAGCTGCTCGAACTGTCTGAATTAGTGATTTTCCTTTGTTGTTACATGTCTCTGTCACTGCATCTATCCATCTTCTTCTGGGTCTTCCTCTTGGTCTTTTTCCATGCATTCTCGAGAAGAATGCCCTTGATGGTGATTGGTGAGGATTCATTCTGACCAGGTGGCCAAACCATTTAAGTTGTTGTTCTATATATTCTTGGCAGGGTTTTGTTCCTACCATTTTTCTTATGGTTTCATTTGGTATTCTATCTCTTCTTGTGTTGTTTGTTACTTTTCTCAAGCATCGCATCTCACATGTATTGATCTTTCTTAACTGTAATTTAGAAAGGGTCCATGTTTGACTTTCATAGCACAAATTTGGTATGAAAATGCTAGTTATCATTTGTTGTTTAGCTGGCATAGAAATGTTTGGAAATTGCTGATTACAGTTTCATTTTTCTAGCTACGGTCCTTAAATGTGTTAAACATTAATAAAATGATTCTGCTGAATGTAATTTCAGTTTTCTTTTTTTGTTCTGTGTTTTTTAAACTAAATATAATTTAAAAAAATGTTAATAGTTTTGTGTGTGTACGTGCAGGCATACATGCGTGTGCATTCCATTTGTCCATCTTTCGTTCCCCTCCCTCAATCTCTTTCCTGAACACATGAACATCTCATTAGAGTGCACAAATTAGATTGCACTTACGAAGATGTACAGTGTCATTTTCATAAAATTGACAAACATTTAGAAATGTGTGCAGCTTTTCTACTGCTGCCTCAAAAGTCAGATAAGAAAATAACCAGGCTCTATTTATAGAACTATTTTCTTTTTAAAATTGTCTTGTCAAATTAGGAGTAACGGCTGACAATGACTTCTCATGGCTGTGCCAACTGAGATACTACTGGGAGGAGAATAACTGCCTAGTTCGTATCACCAATGCCACAGTGAAGTATGCATATGAGTACCTTGGCAACTCGAGTCGACTTGTGATAACACCACTCACTGACAGGTGCTACCGCACATTGGTAAGTACATGCTAGTTTCATTTGTGTTTCTATGAATCTTTTGTAAGGTATGGTAGTTTCATTTGTGTTTCTATGAATCTTTTGTAAGGTATGGTAGTTTCATTTGTGTTTCTATGAATCTTTTGTAAGGTATGGTAGTTTCATTTGTATTTCTATGAATCTTTTGTAAGGTATGGTAGTTTCATTTGTGTTTCTATGAATCTTTTGTTAGGTATGGCAGCTTCATTTGTGTTTCTATGAATCTTTTGTTAGGTATGGCAGCTTCATTTGTGTTTCTATGAATCTTATGTAAGACACAGTAGCTTCATTTGTGTTTTTATGAATCTAACACTGTTGATCAGTATGAGAAATTTTAGATAAGAGAAATAGTATCTGGGTCTATGCCCTATGGGCCGGCTACTGCTCGAAAGGTCAATAGATAAACAAAGATGGCCCCTGATACTAACCACATCACCTAAATTTGTGCTGTGGTTGTGGAAAAATAAGGTCACCAACACCATATTCCCTGAAGGCATGGAGGGAATAATTTCTGGTAAACATTTTGGGCTGACTGATTCTAACACTGTGGCATAAACCATTTTCATAAAATAAATCATAAAACCTCTTCAAATATATGTTTCGTCCTTGTCCTACTCTGAATACACAGATTTGCTGGCACAATGCGTGAGACAAGTGCTATGTAGATGACACTGAGGAAGGTTGAACATGTGGTTTGCATGCCAGATAAATGTCTAAAAAAATCCCATGATACTGTGAACTGCAAGGAGCAGAAGATTACATGGTGGATAAAAAAATAAGATCTAGTGTATACTAAAAACATCACTTAAGTTCTATTACATCAATCCTGATGCTTAGAAGAGTGTTGCTGATACTAACTCAGCATGGTACAGCAATGCTCTTGAGTTTACTGCAAGTTTTGAGAAAGAAAGAACAAACAACACTATCCAGAAGTGATCATTTTTAAAATCAAATCCGAGTAAAAACATCCTCCTCCTTGATAGTTTATCAATCAACACATCTTTGTCCTCATAATAGATTCTGGACCTGTATTGGTCTCATCACCAAACCCACTCTAACATATACTGATGTCAATGTGATCTTCATCATTACTGATGGAAACATAAACTCTTGAGCAGAAGACTATATTATAGCTATACACACTTTGCTGCCATGAACACAGTCCTGGTGACACTGATGATGACAGTCCATCAAAGAGACCAAGCAAGAACGAAAAAGGAATTGATCTGAAACTAACTATTTAAACTATCCAAATACAAAGATTTGGCAAGCGAGCTGAGTCAGCAGGGACCCAATGCCAAGATAATAGCAGTGAGGTCATCAGAGGGTCTAGCAGCTACATCACTCTGTGACCTATTAAAGCAACTAGCACTAAAGGACGGGTCGGGAAAAAAAAAATATGGCTGAATCTTTAATAAAGGTGTTGTGTTGGCTGGGGAGAAGTTGGAATGTACCAACAATACCTGGATAATAAGGGGCTCAGCCAACAACTCAAAACCTGGGGGTGGTCAAAACCCACAAAATATGAGAGAGCAAATCATATCAGGGAAAGAGGTATGTTTACAACACTCACAAAATATGAGAGAGCAAATCATATCAGGGAAAGAGGTATGTTTACAACACTCACAAAATATGAGAGAGCAAATCATATCAGGGAAAGAGGTATGTTTACAATACTCAAAACAAAATTCACAAATAATCAACAAGAGAAAAAAACAAGAACAATAGACAGCACACAGCAGGATTGAACTGTACTCCTTGACAGGCTCTGTGACGAGGAGTATAAGTTTGTTCCTGCTTCTGGCTTTCTTTTGTTGTTTGTTTTTTCTGTTGTTGATTATTTGAGAACTTTTTTTCCGAGTGTTGTAAAACACCTCTTCCCCTGAAATGATTCAGAAGTTTCTTCTCTCCATAATAATATTCATTTATTATTATTTGTCTCTAAAAATTATGAAAGCCTGTATCACCAGCAGGGTAACACACAAAAAACCATCAGTCACTAGAATCTCTGAGTTAGCTATAAATATTTTTCATGAATCACATAAAACCACCAGTCACTAAAATCTCTGAGTTAGCTATAAATATTTTTCCAGTCACTAGAATTTCTGAGTTAGCTATAAATATTTTTCGTGAATCACATAAAACTATCAGTCACTAAAATTTCTGAGTTAGATATAAATATTTTTCATGAATCACATAAAACCATCAGTCACTAAAATCTCTGAGTTAGCTATAAATATTTTTCATGAATCACATAAAACCATCAGTCACTAAAATCTCTGAGTTAGCTATAAATATTTTTCATGAATCACATAAAACCATCAGTCACTAAAATCTCTGAGTTAGCTATAAATATTTTTCATGAATCACATAAAACCATCAGTCACTAGAATCTCTGAGTTAGCTATAAATATTTTTCATGAATCACATAAAACCATCAGTCACTAGAATCTCTGAGTTAGCTATAAATATTTTTCATGAATCATGCACAAGCTTTCTGGGACACACAGAATTTTGGTTTCAACAAATATTTGTCTAAATATTTCTATCTATCTATCTATTGGCCTTTCGAGCCGTAGCCGGCCCATAGGGCGTAGACCAAGATACTCCTTCATCTGAATTTTTGTTCTAGCAGTTTTCAATTTTTTTAAAGATATTTTATCAAATCTCGCCATTTGTCTCTGTTCTTTGAAGTGTTCTGCCCAACAGGCTTTTATGTCTGCGCTTGTTGTTAGCATTAATCCAGATTTGTCTAGAATTGGTGTTCCACTGGATGTATAGGTGTTTGTCAGCATCTTTTGTACAGTATAGAGAGTTCTGCTGTCTCCTGTAATTGCAGCTGTCTCTGCTTTCTCTGCCAAATTGTCTATATAAGCTCTTGTACCTCTTCTTGCTGAACTTTTCACTTTGTTGTCTAATTCTTTGTATGTTCCTTTTGCCAGGACCTTTCCAAGATCTGTCTTTACATTAGTCATGGCTCTCTTCGCTTCTCTTCTTTCTTTGATGTATTTCCATGTGGTGTCTGAAATCCAAGCTCGTTTTTCCATTTTCTTCAGTCCGGCACTTGCTTCTGCTGCTGTCATTAGTATTTTGCTCTGTGAGTCCCACATTTCATTGATATCTAAGTCTATTTCACCGAGTGCTGTATAACAATTACTTAGCTCTATGTTAAACTTTTCCTTTATGGCTTCATCTTTCAGTTTATGACTATCAATTTTATGTGTAGTTGATCTCTTCTGTTGGCTCTTAAATTTTAATCTTGTCTTCACAATGCACAGGTTGTGGTCACTATTAACATCAGCACCTCTGTATGCTCTTACATCTATTAATGATGATCTGAATAGTTGTTTAATACATAGGTGGTCAATTTGATTTGAGGTTCTGTCATCAGGAGATATCCATGTTGTTTTGTGTGGAAATAATGTCCCACCTATAACTAAATTTTCTATTAAAAACATAGTTCTATTAATCTTTCTCCATTCTGACTTGTATTATCACAGCCTTCTCTCCTCATTACATGCTCCACTCCTGCATTGTCTTTTCCCACTTTGGCGTTGAAATCTCCCATTACAATTAAAAGATCGTGTTTTAGTATTTTGTTTATAAGATGTTGTAGATGGTTATAAAAATCGTCCTTAACTTCATCATCAGCTTCGTTTGTAGGCGCATAACATTGAACAATTGAAAGTCTTCCATGTTTTGTTTTGTAGCGTGTTCGAATCAGACAGCTATTTACCGGTTCCCATTCTAATAAACTTCTTGCAGCTATGTCTGTCATCATTATGCCTACTCCTTCACGGTGTTTTCCATCTTCCCTTCCAGAAAAAAACTACTATTTTATTATCAACAGATTTCCTACCTGTTCCAAGCCAGCGCATTTCGCTTAATCCTAAAATATCTAGATCGTATCCATCCATCTCGCTCGCGACTTGTGCTTGTTTTGTCGGCGTGGCCATTGTTCATACATTCCAGAATCCTATTTTTGTTGTTTTAGGGCCGAAAAAACTATCACTATTATCTACTACTAATTTACACATTCTGTATCAGGTCTACGTTTCATTAACAAAATCGTTTTTACGATAGCGGCTTGTTAAACCTCTGATCAACAGTTCTATACCAAGCTGGAGAAAAATAATTCCTCCATCTTAGATACAACGGAAACATTATGTACTAAATATTTATAGATACAACCGGAAACATTATGTACTAAATATTTATAGATACAACCGGAAACATTATGTACTAAATATTTATAGATACAACCGGAAACATTATGTACTAAATATTTATAGATACAACCGGAAACATTATGTACTAAATATTTATAGATACAACCGGAAACATTATGTACTAAATATTTATAGATACAACCGGAAACATTATGTACTAAATATTTATAGATACAACCGGAAACATTATGTACTAAATATTTATAGATACAACCGGAAACATTATGTACTAAATATTTATAGATACAACCGGAAACATTATGTACTAAATATTTATAGATACAACCGGAAACATTATGTACTAAATATTTATAGATACAACCGGAAACATTATGTACTAAATATTTATAGATACAACCGGAAACATTATGTACTAAATATTTATAGATACAACCGGAAACATTATGTACTAAATATTTATAGATACAACCGGAAACATTATGTACTAAATATTTATAGATACAACCGGAAACATTATGTACTAAATATTTATAGATACAACCGGAAACATTATGTACTAAATATTTATAGATACAACCGGAAACATTATGTACTAAATATTTATAGATACAACCGGAAACATTATGTACTAAATATTTATAGATACAACCGGAAACATTATGTACTAAATATTTATAGATACAACCGGAAACATTATGTACTAAATATTTATAGATACAACCGGAAACATTATGTACTAAATATTTATCTACCAAAATTGGAATGGAATCTTATCACTGCTTCTTATACCCTAGAGGAAGATACCAAATTCTAGTTCTTGCTCTTCTGGCAACTTCAGTCATTTGTTGCTGTTGTAGAGTTTAACACACAATTTGAGACAATACAGTGTCTGACTCACTTCCAGCTCACCAGAATTACTGCAGCACCACAATTATTTGTCTAGTCCTCTGTTGTAGAGTTTAACACACAATTTGAGACAATACAGTGTCTGACTCACTTCCAGCTCACCAGAATTACTGCAGCACCACAATTATTTGTCTAGTCCTCTGTTGTAGAGTTTAACACACAATTTGAGACAATACAGTGTCTGACTCACTTCCAGCTCACCAGAATTACTGCAGCACCACAATTATTTGTCTAGTCCTCTGTTGTAGAGTTTAACACACAATTTGAGACAATACAGTGTCTGACTCACTTCCAGCTCACCAGAATTACTGCAGCACCACAATTATTTGTCTAGTCCTCTGTTGTAGAGTTTAACACACAATTTGAGACAATACAGTGTCTGACTCACTTCCAGCTCACCAGAATTACTGCAGCACCACAATTATTTGTCTAGTCCTCTGTTGTAGAGTTTAACACACAATTTGAGACAATACAGTGTCTGACTCACTTCCAGCTCACCAGAATTACTGCAGCACCACAATTATTTGTCTAGTCCTCTGTTGTAGAGTTTAACACACAATTTGAGACAATACAGTGTCTGACTCACTTCCAGCTCACCAGAATTACTGCAGCACCACAATTATTTGTCTAGTCCTCTGTTGTAGAGTTTAACACACAATTTGAGACAATACAGTGTCTGACTCACTTCCAGCTCACCAGAATTACTGCAGCACCACAATTATTTGTCTAGTCCTCTGTTGTAGAGTTTAACACACAATTTGAGACAATACAGTGTCTGACTCACTTCCAGCTCACCAGAATTACTGCAGCACCACAATTATTTGTCTAGTCCTCTGTTGTAGAGTTTAACACACAATTTGAGACAATACAGTGTCTGACTCACTTCCAGCTCACCAGAATTACTGCAGCACCACAATTATTTGTCTAGTCCTCTGTTGTAGAGTTTAACACACAATTTGAGACAATACAGTGTCTGACTCACTTCCAGCTCACCAGAATTACTGCAGCACCACAATTATTTGTCTAGTCCTCTGTTGTAGAGTTTAACACACAATTTGAGACAATACAGTGTCTGACTCACTTCCAGCTCACCAGAATTACTGCAGCACCACAATTATTTGTCTAGTCCTCTGTTGTAGAGTTTAACACACAATTTGAGACAATACAGTGTCTGACTCACTTCCAGCTCACCAGAATTACTGCAGCACCACAATTATTTGTCTAGTCCTCTGTTGTAGAGTTTAACACACAATTTGAGACAATACAGTGTCTGACTCACTTCCAGCTCACCAGAATTACTGCAGCACCACAATTATTTGTCTAGTCCTCTGTTGTAGAGTTTAACACACAATTTGAGACAATACAGTGTCTGACTCACTTCCAGCTCACCAGAATTACTGCAGCACCACAATTATTTGTCTAGTCCTCTGTTGTAGAGTTTAACACACAATTTGAGACAATACAGTGTCTGACTCACTTCCAGCTCACCAGAATTACTGCAGCACCACAATTATTTGTCTAGTCCTCTGTTGTAGAGTTTAACACACAATTTGAGACAATACAGTGTCTGACTCACTTCCAGCTCACCAGAATTACTGCAGCACCACAATTATTTGTCTAGTCCTCTGTTGTAGAGTTTAACACACAATTTGAGACAATACAGTGTCTGACTCACTTCCAGCTCACCAGAATTACTGCAGCACCACAATTATTTGTCTAGTCCTCTGTTGTAGAGTTTAACACACAATTTGAGACAATACAGTGTCTGACTCACTTCCAGCTCACCAGAATTACTGCAGCACCACAATTATTTGTCTAGTCCTCTGTTGTAGAGTTTAACACACAATTTGAGACAATACAGTGTCTGACTCACTTCCAGCTCACCAGAATTACTGCAGCACCACAATTATTTGTCTAGTCCTCTGTTGTAGAGTTTAACACACAATTTGAGACAATACAGTGTCTGACTCACTTCCAGCTCACCAGAATTACTGCAGCACCACAATTATTTGTCTAGTCCTCTGTTGTAGAGTTTAACACACAATTTGAGACAATACAGTGTCTGACTCACTTCCAGCTCACCAGAATTACTGCAGCACCACAATTATTTGTCTAGTCCTCTGTTGTAGAGTTTAACACACAATTTGAGACAATACAGTGTCTGACTCACTTCCAGCTCACCAGAATTACTGCAGCACCACAATTATTTGTCTAGTCCTCTGTTGTAGAGTTTAACACACAATTTGAGACAATACAGTGTCTGACTCACTTCCAGCTCACCAGAATTACTGCAGCACCACAATTATTTGTCTAGTCCTCTGTTGTAGAGTTTAACACACAATTTGAGACAATACAGTGTCTGACTCACTTCCAGCTCACCAGAATTACTGCAGCACCACAATTATTTGTCTAGTCCTCTGTTGTAGAGTTTAACACACAATTTGAGACAATACAGTGTCTGACTCACTTCCAGCTCACCAGAATTACTGCAGCACCACAATTATTTGTCTAGTCCTCTGTTGTAGAGTTTAACACACAATTTGAGACAATACAGTGTCTGACTCACTTCCAGCTCACCAGAATTACTGCAGCACCACAATTATTTGTCTAGTCCTCTGTTGTAGAGTTTAACACACAATTTGAGACAATACAGTGTCTGACTCACTTCCAGCTCACCAGAATTACTGCAGCACCACAATTATTTGTCTAGTCCTCTGTTGTAGAGTTTAACACACAATTTGAGACAATACAGTGTCTGACTCACTTCCAGCTCACCAGAATTACTGCAGCACCACAATTATTTGTCTAGTCCTCTGTTGTAGAGTTTAACACACAATTTGAGACAATACAGTGTCTGACTCACTTCCAGCTCACCAGAATTACTGCAGCACCACAATTATTTGTCTAGTCCTCTGTTGTAGAGTTTAACACACAATTTGAGACAATACAGTGTCTGACTCACTTCCAGCTCACCAGAATTACTGCAGCACCACAATTATTTGTCTAGTCCTCTGTTGTAGAGTTTAACACACAATTTGAGACAATACAGTGTCTGACTCACTTCCAGCTCACCAGAATTACTGCAGCACCACAATTATTTGTCTAGTCCTCTGTTGTAGAGTTTAACACACAATTTGAGACAATACAGTGTCTGACTCACTTCCAGCTCACCAGAATTACTGCAGCACCACAATTATTTGTCTAGTCCTCTGTTGTAGAGTTTAACACACAATTTGAGACAATACAGTGTCTGACTCACTTCCAGCTCACCAGAATTACTGCAGCACCACAATTATTTGTCTAGTCCTCTGTTGTAGAGTTTAACACACAATTTGAGACAATACAGTGTCTGACTCACTTCCAGCTCACCAGAATTACTGCAGCACCACAATTATTTGTCTAGTCCTCTGTTGTAGAGTTTAACACACAATTTGAGACAATACAGTGTCTGACTCACTTCCAGCTCACCAGAATTACTGCAGCACCACAATTATTTGTCTAGTCCTCTGTTGTAGAGTTTAACACACAATTTGAGACAATACAGTGTCTGACTCACTTCCAGCTCACCAGAATTACTGCAGCACCACAATTATTTGTCTAGTCCTCTGTTGTAGAGTTTAACACACAATTTGAGACAATACAGTGTCTGACTCACTTCCAGCTCACCAGAATTACTGCAGCACCACAATTATTTGTCTAGTCCTCTGTTGTAGAGTTTAACACACAATTTGAGACAATACAGTGTCTGACTCACTTCCAGCTCACCAGAATTACTGCAGCACCACAATTATTTGTCTAGTCCTCTGTTGTAGAGTTTAACACACAATTTGAGACAATACAGTGTCTGACTCACTTCCAGCTCACCAGAATTACTGCAGCACCACAATTATTTGTCTAGTCCTCTGTTGTAGAGTTTAACACACAATTTGAGACAATACAGTGTCTGACTCACTTCCAGCTCACCAGAATTACTGCAGCACCACAATTATTTGTCTAGTCCTCTGTTGTAGAGTTTAACACACAATTTGAGACAATACAGTGTCTGACTCACTTCCAGCTCACCAGAATTACTGCAGCACCACAATTATTTGTCTAGTCCTCTGTTGTAGAGTTTAACACACAATTTGAGACAATACAGTGTCTGACTCACTTCCAGCTCACCAGAATTACTGCAGCACCACAATTATTTGTCTAGTCCTCTGTTGTAGAGTTTAACACACAATTTGAGACAATACAGTGTCTGACTCACTTCCAGCTCACCAGAATTACTGCAGCACCACAATTATTTGTCTAGTCCTCTGTTGTAGAGTTTAACACACAATTTGAGACAATACAGTGTCTGACTCACTTCCAGCTCACCAGAATTACTGCAGCACCACAATTATTTGTCTAGTCCTCTGTTGTAGAGTTTAACACACAATTTGAGACAATACAGTATCTGACTCACTCCCAGCTCACCAGAATTACCGCAGCACCACAATTATTTGTCTAGTCCTCTGTTGTAGTGTCCTTGATATTATTGCTTCATCTTATGCTGGGTCTGTCTCAGGCCATGCTTCCTATTATCTTTCTTTTTTTAATGTCTGGCTGGAAGCTGCAGTGGAACAGTTGTTAGTAGTTAATTAGAGGTCAGCTTATGATTCTGATCAATGGCTTTTACGTTTGTCCAGCCTTAAATGGGTACCAGATTTTTCTGCTAAAGAAAGATATGACACTGGTGTAACTGAGCACATTCCCCTAAAATGTGCTGATGGCTTGAAAGCTACGGGCACTAACATCATGTGGTGTGATAGGCAGAGTAGTTTCTTCACTTTTGCATGGATATGTAGGATAACAAGATATTCTTTTAGGCAAGCAAACAATTTATTTGCTGTTATTGTAAAGTAAAGTACCCCTGTCACGCCAAGTGGCGTATAAGGAAATATGGTGTTAGTGACCCTATATTTTACAGACCTTCAGCACATGATTTTTGGGATAATGTGGTCGGTATTACGCCCATGCTGCTTTACTTTCCCAGAAAAAAATCCGGTACCCATTTAAGGCTGGGTGAACCCAGAAGCCATCGGTTGGGATCGAACCCTATCCCATGTCCTTTGTAGTCCAGTTCACTAACCACTGAGCTATCGCGGCTCTCATGCTGTTATTGTATGTAAATTATTTTATTGCTTCTCTGCTGATTCCTTCTCTTATGGTCTGTTTTCTAATTTTGTCAGTTCTGATCACTCTAGTTATTTTTCTCAACACATTTCAATTCTGAATACATTTGCTTGCTAATAAGGAGATTATATTAAAATATTGAAACATTTAGTCAGTCTTAAAAATCAAAGAGACAATAATAGAAGCAGAACTCATGTTTTGATAAAAAAAATTTGTATAATATTAAATTATTCTAGTTGTTGACTGTGGTGAAGACCTTCTGATTCTAGATTTCTGTTTATTGTGTTGTTCATTTATTTAAAGAAACATTTTTTTTCCATAGACCTTATAATATTATTTGTTTTAGTTTCCATTGATACTTAGCTTTACTGTTGTCCATAAACTTTTTATGATTTTTTTCCTCATAAGCCATAAATCAACTCTTTACTTGCAAGTAAGTAAATTAAAGAGCCCCGTCGCACCAAGTGGTGTAAAGGGAATATGGTGTTAGTGACCATCATTTTTATAGAGCTTTGGCACATGATTTTTGGGGTAACGTGGTCGGTATTACGCCTGTGCAGCTGTACTTTCCCAGAAAAAAAAACAGTACCCATCTAAGGCTGGATGAAATCGCAAGCTGTCGATCAGGATCAAACCCGAATCTTGTACTTTGTAGTCTAATTCATGATCACTTAGCTTTCATGGCTCCCAACTGTAAAAAGTTTGATTCTTTATTTTAAATGTTCTTTTGTTATACTTTTGTCCTATTGACTTGTTTTCTATGATTTTCAGAAATGCTGAGAGTTTTCTGATTCTAAAGTTTCTTGTTGCAGTTAGAGATACTGATTCAGGATATGTTTTTAATTGAAATTTAAAATAATTGTATTTTCCAGGTTGGTGCTTACTATCTTACCTTGAATGGTGCCCCAGAGGGGCCAGCAGGGACAGGGAAAACTGAGACAACAAAAGATCTGGCCAAAGCTTTAGCTGTACAGTGTGTGGTGTTTAACTGTTCTGATGGACTTGACTACATTGCTATGGGAAAAGTAAGTGACCATGTACCATTCTCTTCTGTGTACAGTGTGTGGTGTTTAACTGTTCTGATGGACTTGACTTCATTGCTATAGGAAAAGTAAGTGACCATGTACCATTCTCTTAAGTGAACAGTGTGTGGTGTTTAACTGTTCTGATGGACTTGACTACATTACTATTGGAAAAGTAAGTGACCATGTACTCTTCTGGTGGAATTGTGGTGTCTCAGGTTTTGTCATCACATGCCATGTTAGCAGTTTAAATTAGTTTGGTCGACAGGTCATCTTCATTGCACATCAGACAAACCAAAAAGCACTCAGATCACTTCCAAATTGTATCGACTAATGACACCGATGTTGTGTTGGTTGATAAGTCTTCTTTGGATTCCTGCATTGCGCTCTCTTCCCATCTGACATCTTCCATCTTGATATGATATTTGTGTGGTCTCTTCATGGTTATGAGTTCAGCATAACTTTTGCTAGTCATTTTTTCATCCAGAGTCCCTGAGGGCATTCAGAATGTCAGTGGGGTCCTTTGCCTTTCTGCACTCAACATCAACCAAACTGAAAAGTCTAGCAGTACACTCAGTACCTCTTACACCTGTGTGCACTGGCACACAAGTGAAGGAGACTTTTTTTTTTAATTTCTAGAGACTCTAACCATAGCTGTTGAGCCCAGCCAGTTATGATCATTCTGAGTATATTCATTCAGTCACTGAGGAAACACACATGTGTATAAGTCATTGTCTCAAGCCACCTTGCAGTAATTAATCCCAACAATTCAGTGCTACTATTTCCAATAAATTATATTATTTTCTTTCTTTAATGTCAAGATATTATAACATTTTTGTTTCTCTTCTATCTTTGTTTATTTCATAATTTGTATTCTATTTCATGTGCTCTAAATTTTCTCTGTATTATATGTCTGATCAAAGGGTAGGGTTCGATCCCAACTGATAGCTTCCGGGTTCACCCAGCCTTAAATGGGTACCGGATTTTTTCTGGGAAAGTAAAGCGGCATGGGCGTAATACCGACCACATTACCCCAAAAATCATGTGCCGAAGGTCTGTAAAATTTATGGTCACTAACACCATATTCCCTATACGCCACTTGGCGTGACGGGGGCACTTTACTTTTTTTTTATATGTCTGATATGAGAGATTTTGATAGCAAGCATCTTTTCCATTGCTGAGATTGAGAGAATTGCACAAAACACATATATGTTGTGAGACTTACTGAGTGTCCTGAGCAAACTCTGATGAATAATATGAAAGAATTGTCAGACATAGAGAGTTTTTATATTTATGCCCTCTAAAATCTTTGGCTTAAAGAGCAAGAAATAGATAATTATATTCTGAGAAAGTGCTTGTGGGTAAAATGGCATCACCCATCTATAATTTGTACAGCTGAAGATGTCACAAAGTGGGTGATTTTAAGATTTCCCTTTCAGCCCGCAGTCCTTAGTAAAACTATAGATGACTGTGGATTGAATCAGTGTCTGAGAACATTGTTCCAATATGATATATTTATAAGATATTGTTTGTTCTAATATGATATATCTGTAAGATATTGTTTGTTCCAATATGATATATTTATAAGATATTGTTTGTTCCAATATGATACATCTGTAAGATATTGTTTGTTCCAAGATGATATATCTGTAAGATATTGTTTGTTCCACTATGATATATTTGTAAGATATTGTTTGTTCCACTATGATATATTTATAAGATATTGTTTGTTCCAAGATGATATATCTGTAAGATATTGTTTGTTCCACTATGATATATTTGTAAGATATTGTTTGTTCCACTATGATATATTTATAAGATATTGTTTGTTCCAATATGATATATCTGTAAGATATTGTTTGTTCCAATATGATATATTTGTAAGATATTGTTTGTTCCAATATGATATATCTGTAAGATATTGTTTGTTCCACTATGATATATTTGTAAGATATTGTTTGTTCCAATATGATACATCTGTAAGATATTGTTTGTTCCAAGATGATATATCTGTAAGATATTGTTTGTTCCAATATGATATATTTGTAAGATATTGTTTGTTCCAATATGATATATCTGTAAGATATTGTTTGTTCCAATATGATATATCTGTAAGATATTGTTTGTTCCACTATGATATATTTATAAGATATTGTTTGTTCCAATATGATATATTTATAAGATATTGTTTGTTCCAATATGATATATTTATAAGATATAGTTTGTTCCAATATGATATATCTGTTAGATATTGTTTGTTCCAATATGTTATATCTGTAAGATATTGTTTGTTCCACTATGATATATTTGTAAGATATTGTTTGTTCCACTATGATATATCTCTAAGATATTGATTGTTTCTTAGTATTTGTGTTTATTGCTTTCAGTTTTTTAAAGGCTTGGCTTCTTCAGGAGCATGGGCTTGTTTTGATGAGTTCAACAGAATTGACCTGGAAGTGTTATCTGTTGTGGCACAGCAAGTAAGTTCTCTTCAGATTTCTTGCCAGAATTATCTAACTATTGTTATGACTTATGTCTTTATGTCTGGAGTGTGCTGAGTATTTTCCCTGAGGCTGTTGTATAAAGACTGCAGCAAAGGTGGAGTAGTTATGAGCTATATTTCAACTGTAATAGAAAAAAGATAAGCACAAAAATAAAATATTATGCGGGGCTGCGCAAATCAATCTGAAGAAAAAAATTAACACAATGGTAACAAGCAACTAAACTTAGAGACAAGACAAACTATGACTTTTTAGCCAACGCTTTCTTCAGTTTAAAAACAATGAAGAAAACAAATACACAAATACTTAAATCTGTTTAATAGAAAAATACTGTTATGACCCTACAATAGTTTGAACACACTTTCAGCTTATTTGGAATATGGCAGGTTTTGATACACCCCTTCTTTCATAGAAATGTCAATAATCTGGCATTGTCTTATTTATGATCTCATTTAATGCTCTTCTCTTCTTTTTCATTTTAATTCTCTTTCATGTTAAGTTATGTAGAGAGTTCTAATTCTCACGCTTCTGGTGACCCTTACTATTGTCATTTGATGTCATTATCGGGTTTCTTTGATGGTCACTCCATCCTACTTCAGATCTTCAGTGGGTTTACCTAGGCTTTGCATCTTTTTGTATATGCCTCGTATCGTATGAAATCATATATATACATATTTTTATTTTTGTTGTCTTGGTAGTTTTGCCTACTTCTTGGAGAGACGCAATTCGATCAACATCAAACCATGTCCTGTAGGTTATATTAACCCTTTATTATGATACCTACCTGTAGCGTAGTTGTTACTTTTTGTTGTACAAAATACTACCACTTAATTGTAACATTAGGAGCACTAAAAATAGTATTTTCTTTGAACTTTTGACACACAAATGTGTGTTTACCAATTAGACACAGGGGGAACTTTTATTTCCTTGCTCAAGTTAATTTATAATCCAAATTGACCTCTTGGACTGGACTGCACATGGATGGAGGGGGAGGGGGTTAATGCTTGAACACCGCAAACTATCAAATTTGGAAGAATTTGTGTTTTGATGCTGTGATTTTTTCTGTGGTATCATAATATAGGGTTCATCTACAATTAGTATAAAAAAATTAAAGTGATAATCACTGTAATCATCAATTACAGTGCACAAGTGCAAGACTTTAAACCCTAGATTCAAGAACAATAAGAATAATAACCACTGCTGAAATAAAATGTGTTAGACAAATGAAAGGAAACAGCCCGAGAGATAAGATAGAAAATAAGAACTGAAAAAAAAACTAGAAATGATCACTGCCATAGAATATATAAAGAAACAAGAGATAAAATAGTTTAGCCACATGATATGGCAGAAAGATAAAAATACAACACAATGAGCCTTCAATAAACATTGCGAGAACACTAGAGCCAAGGCTGACCACAAAAAGACGGATTGATGAAATATTAGAAACACTAGGAAACATAACAGCAGCAGCAGAGGCCAGCAGAAGACTGCAAATTATATCTTCCCTCGATGCTGAAAGGCAAATGAGGAAGGAAAGAAGAAGAACAACAAATTTCAACTCTAAAAGAAATTTTAGTCCCTCGTGTTCATGAGAAGCCTAACCAAAATGTCAAGACATGTTAAGTATTTTATCATTTACACAAAAATGTCATACCACAGATCCTGTGCATTATCCGTGCTGTGCAAGCCAAAGTGGATACCTTCATATTTGAGGGGACAGAACTCAAGTTGAACCCTGCCTGCTATGTTTGCATCACTATGAATCCTGGCTATGCAGGAAGATCTGAGTTGCCAGATAATCTGAAAGTTTTGTTCCGTACAGTTGCCATGATGGTAAGTTGAGCAACATACATTTTTGGTAAGTCTCATAATTATTATTTATATGCAAACTTTAACACATTCCCTACCTAGATGTTTACCTCACCATGTTATGGCCATTCTTCCCCATAAAAACAATTAATTGAAATAACAGCAAGAAAATAAATAAATTTGATCTAAAAAAATACACAATTTGTTTGGAAAATTTGCAAAGGACGTTGGAAAAGAGGTTAAATGAGAGAGTTACAAGGTTTTAGTGGAAATAATTGAGGAAGTGTCAATAAATTAAAAGTCATAAAAACTGGATCCTGAGCTTTTCGCATTGGTAGCAAGAGCCATGTTTTCCCTCTCTCTTATGTTTCTGTCATGAGTATAATATAAATTGTAGTTTGTGTTATCTGATTTCTTGATGTTGCCTTATTCGTAGTCCATCATTAAGAAAATTGAAGCCCTGGACTTGTGAATTTGCAGAAGAATAGGAAGAGTTAAGAGAATGGATATGAAAACAAATAATGAAGTTCAGAAACAATTGAATGTGAAGAACACAATCTGAGCAAAATAGATGAGATTCTTTTGGATGTATAATAAGAAATAAAAACAACATACTGAAAGTTATCTTGGAATGAAAAGTACAGGGAAAAGAAACAAAGGCAGGCAAAGATTCAAATGGAAAGACAATATCAAGAGGTTGATACAGAAATCAGTCATAGGCTGTATTATAAAGGCTAGAAACAGTGTAAAATGGTGATCCAAAGTAGCCAACCTTCATTGTGGACATGACATAAGATGATAATCTTGGGTTTGTTGCTAGAGGTTACTAAGGAGCTGAAATGAAGACTCAAGTCCAGTGGAGCTGCCAAGTAGTTTGCAGGTTTGAGTATTTATCTTCTCCCTCCCAGCCCCTTCCTTCCCCAGTAGAACTAATTGCTGACCTCTACCTGGAGAGTTAAACTGACATTCTTTAAAGTGACATCATTGGCGAAAGGAATGCAGAATATTTGGAAGAAAAAAAAGGAAGGAAGGAAAGGAAGGAAAGAAGGAAAGAGGGATGGAAGAAGGAAGAAAAAAGGAGAGAGTGAGAACCCTGTCACATCCTGTGGCATGTAGGAAGTATGGTGTTAGTGCCATTGTTTAACCATCAACACATTTATTGGGGTAACATGGCATTACACGTGTCATCTTTATTTCCCAGAAAAACTCCATCCCCATTTAAGTTTTAGTGTCGATTGGGACCAAACCTGACCTCTTGTCCTCAAAGGATCATTGCATGAACTACTGCTCTGAAGCAACTCCTAGAACAGCTAAGAGAGATAGTTACATTTTCTTATTGTCATGTTAATTTTGTCTGTATTCATTTTCCTAAGGTGCCAGACTATGCAATGATATCAGAAATCTCCTTATATTCATTTGGATTTTTGACTGCTCGAGACATGTCTGTGAAAATCGTCACCACATATCGTCTGTGTTCAGAGCAACTCTCTTCCCAATTTCATTATGACTACGGCATGAGAGCTGTCAAATCTGTGCTGTCAGCTGCAGGGAATCTGAAACTGAAACATAGAAATCAAGATGAAGACATACTTGTAAGTAATAGTTCGTATGATTTTTTAAATTAGCATAACATGATTGTACATTTGCTTTTTAACCCTTAATTTCATATTCATCTTAAATATAAGTAGTGATACTGGAGCCAGCTAGGTCATGTAGTCAAAAGAATGGAGATGAAGGAACTGTGTTATGCCTTGTACATAACATATGGAGAATATAGTGTTAGTCTCGATAGATAATGGTTATACTTTATGCATTTGAACAAAAAATCTTTGGTACATTTTTGGTAAATGTGGCCAGTATTATGCCAGTGTTATCTTTCTCTCCAAGAAAAAAATCAGATACTCATTTAAGCCTTTGTGAACTTAGAAGCCGCCACTTGGAATAGAACCCATCTTGTCCTCAGTAGACCAGTTCAATAACCACTGCTCTACCACAATCTCTTGTCCTCAGTAGACCAGTTCAATAACCACTGCTCTACCACAATCTCTTGTCCTCAGTAGAATAGTTCAATAACCACTGCTCTACCACAATCTCTTGTCCTCAGTAGACCAGTTCAATAACCACTGCTCTACCACAATCTCTTGTCCTCAGTAGAATAGTTCAATAACCACTGCTCTACCACAATCTCTTGTCCTCAGTAGAATAGTTCAATAACCACTGCTCTACCACAATCTCTTGTCCTCAGTAGACCAGTTCAATAACCACTGCTCTACCACAATCTCTTGTCCTCAGTAGAATAGTTCAATAACCACTGCTCTACCACAATCTCTTGTCCTCAGTAGACCAGTTCAATAACCACTGCTCTACCACAATCTCTTGTCCTCAGTAGACCAGTTCAATAACCACTGCTCTACCACAATCTCTTGTCCTCAGTAGAATAGTTCAATAACCACTGCTCTACCACAATCTCTTGTCCTCAGTAGACCAGTTCAATAACCACTGCTCTACCACAATCTCTTGTCCTCAGTAGAATAGTTCAATAACCACTGCTCTACCACAATCTCTTGTCCTCAGTAGAATAGTTCAATAACCACTGCTCTACCACAATCTCTTGTCTTCAGTAGACCAGTTCAATAACCACTGCTCTACCACAATCTCTTGTCCTCAGTAGACCAGTTCAATAACCACTGCTCTACCACAATCTCTTGTCCTCAGTAGAATAGTTCAATAACCACTGCTCTACCACAATCTCTTGTCCTCAGTAGAATAGTTCAATAACCACTGCTCTACCACAATCTCTTGTCCTCAGTAGAATAGTTCAATAACCACTGCTCTACCACAATCTCTTGTCCTCAGTAGAATAGTTCAATAACCACTGCTCTACCACAATCTCTTGTCCTCAGTAGACCAGTTCAATAACCACTGCTCTACCACAATCTCTTGTCCTCAGTAGACCAGTTCAATAACCACTGCTCTACCACAATCTCTTGTCCTCAGTAGAATAGTTCAATAACCACTGCTCTACCACAATCTCTTGTCTTCAGTAGACCAGTTCAATAACCACTGCTCTACAACAACCTCTTGTCCTCAGTAGACCAGTTCAATAACCACTGCTCTACCACAATCTCTTATCTTCGGTAGACCAGTTCAATAACCACTGCTCTACCACAATCTCTTGTCCTCGGTAGACCAGTTCAATAACCACTGCTCTACCACAATCTCTTGTCCTCAGTAGACCAGTTCAATAACCACTGCTCTACCACAATCTCTTGTCCTCAGTAGACCAGTTCAATAACCACTGCTCTACCACAATCTCTTGTCTTCGGTAGACCAGTTCAATAACCACTGCTCTACCACAATCCCTTGTCTTCAGTAGACCAGTTCAATAACCACTGCTCTACCACAATCTCTTGTCCTCAGTAGACCAGTTCAATAACCACTGCTCTACCACAATCTCTTGTCCTCAGTAGACCAGTTCAATAACCACTGCTCTACCACAATCTCTTGTCCTCAGTAGAATAGTTCAATAACCACTGCTCTACCACAATCTCTTGTCTTCAGTAGACCAGTTCAATAACCACTGCTCTACAACAACCTCTTGTCCTCAGTAGACCAGTTCAATAACCACTGCTCTACCACAATCTCTTATCTTCGGTAGACCAGTTCAATAACCACTGCTCTACCACAATCTCTTGTCCTCGGTAGACCAGTTCAATAACCACTGCTCTACCACAATCTCTTGTCCTCAGTAGACCAGTTCAATAACCACTGCTCTACCACAATCTCTTGTCCTCAGTAGACCAGTTCAATAACCACTGCTCTACCACAATCTCTTGTCTTTGGTAGACCAGTTCAATAACCACTGCTCTACCACAATCCCTTGTCTTCAGTAGACCAGTTCAATAACCACTGCTCTACCACAATCTCTTGTCCTCAGTAGACCAGTTCAATAACCACTGCTCTACCACAATCTCTTGTCCTCAGTAGACCAGTTCAATAACCACTGCTCTACCACAATCTCTTGTCCTCAGTAGACCAGTTCAATAACCACTGCTCTACCACAATCTCTTGTCCTCAGTAGACCAGTTCAATAACCACTGCTCTACCACAATCTCTTGTCTTCGGTAGACCAGTTCAGTAACCACCTTCTACCCTGTTCTTATTAGATGCTCAGAAGAGATCCAGATACAAAATACATGATTTGTCATGCAAGTGACTTCAGGAGGGAGGCAAAAATGAGATCAATGACAACCTGGTAAAGAACATTGGAAACATAAATGAAACTTGTGGGCCAGCCTTGGGGCTGGGAAGGATGGCTGCAGACAGTGCAAAATGGAGAAACTTTGTGGATGCACTTCATGATGTAGCTGCCTTTGTTTGTCTGCGGTAAAGAAAAGGATGGGTAGATAAAACATGGGTGTACAAACATACTCATACATATATAAACACACAGAGATGAGTGGATGGGTAGATAAAACATGGGTGTGCAAACATACTCATACATATATAAACACACACAGATGAGTGGATGGAAAGCAAGAATATGTTCAGCAGTTCTACATGCTCACACTATATAGCAAGAAACATTTGAAATTTAAAAAAAGCAGAATGAGAGGAAATATTGACAAAAGTTATATATAATGTGCATATATTTTTTATAATTAAATAATTTGATATATTAGATTAATGTATAAAAAGATCAATTATTGTATTTGAAATAAAAAAATAAACAAACAGAAATGTACTGGACATAAAATAATGCAGTGAGTGAGGTCTAACAGGCCCTGTTTTGTGTTTCAGAAGAAGAAGCGGCTGTCACAATATTTAGCCTTCAGACTGGCATCACTTCATTTGGGGCATTCCCATATCCGTTCTGCCACTCTTTCCAGCAACCATCAAAGTGTTCATCTACTGATTGTTCCTGTCCTACTGTTGCATGTTTTTCCACCGAGAATGCTTTTCCTGCTTTCGCACTTTGTTCCGCCACATTCCACCATTCCTTTTTACATGTGAGTTATACTCCACTTTGTTGTCACATTCCTGTGAGAAATTATCTCTAAGGATCCTCACAATGTCATTTGTGTTCATTTTCAAGGTCCTTTACCCCACCAGCCTGTTGACCATCTCATTGCCACAAACTCCTGTTTTGCCAGAGCAGTATATCCAAGTTAGGCTGTTAATGTGAGACATGTCAAGTAGGTGCACCAACTCTCTGCGAAGCGTTTTCTTGTCAATCCAGAGAAGCATGCTTTGTGAATCAGTCAATATGACCACATGTGTTGTCAACCTCTTAACCAGCCATGTGATAGCTTCTGTCACAGCCTCAACCTCCATATGTGTGCTGGAGGTAGTAGCCTTATAGCCTCCTGTATCTTCCTCTACCAACCTTCCATTGGAATGCACTATCACAATATTTATTTTTCCTTATTACATTGAATACCGTTTACTTTGTTATCTAAAGCAGTAATGCAAACTAAAAGATACAATGCTGTCCAATAATGTATTGAGACACAAATGTCAAGAAAACAGACTTTGAGTTCATTGTTCATCATCAAATCACATATTCTTTGCAGAATGTGGCATTCATCACAGCCTGTCTGAAAGAATCTCTGTCTCTAGCCAGATCTACCACAAAATGTGGCATTCATCACAGCCTGTCTGAAAGAATCTCTGTCTCTAGCCAGATCTACCTCAAAATGTGGCATTCATCACAGCCTGTCTGAAAGAATCTCTGTCTCTAGCCAGATCTACCACAAAATGTGGCATTCATCACAGCCTGTCTGAAAGAATCTCTGTCTCTAGCCAGATCTACCACAAAATGTTGCATTCATCACAGCCTGTCTGAAAGAATCTCTGTCTCTAGCCAGATCTACCACAAAATGTGGCATTCATCACAGCCTGTCTGAAAGAATCTCTGTCTCTAGCCAGATCTACCACAAAATGTGGCATTCATCACAGCCTGTCTGAAAGAATCTCTGTCTCTAGCCAGATCTACCTCAAAATGTGGCATTCATCACAGCCTGTCTGAAAGAATCTCTGTCTCTAGCCAGATCTACCTCAAAATGTGGCATTCATCACAGCCTGTCTGAAAGAATCTCTGTCTCTAGCCAGATATACCACAAAATGTGGCATTCATCACAGCCTGTCTGAAAGAATCTCTGTCTCTAGCCAGATATACCACAAAATGTGGCATTCATCACAGCCTGTCTGAAAGAATCTCTGTCTCTAGCCAGATCTACCTCAAAATGTAGCATTCATCACAGCCTGTCTGAAAGAATCTCTGTCTATAGCCAGATCTACCTCAAAATGTGGCATTCATCACAGCCTGTCTGAAAGAATCTCTGTCTCTAGCCAGATCTACCACAGAATGTTGCATTCATCACAGCCTGTCTGAAAGAATCTCTGTCTCTAGCCAGATCTCCCACTGAACATTGCATTCACCACAGCCCGTCTGAAAGAATCTCTGTCTCTAGCCAGATCTCCCACTTAACATTGCATTCACCACAGCCCGTGTGAAAGAATCTATCTCTAGCCAAATCTCCCACTTCATCTATTGTCATGTTCAAGGTCTCCTTATGTTTTGAAACCACCTTCTTCTTGGTCTGCCCCTGATGCGTCACCCAGGAACTTCCATCATTAGTGTCTCCAAAATGACAGTCCTGAAAGCTATGAATGAAGGGTCAGTTTAGCTTTTCTGAGTTGTGAAACTACAGGACATAACTCAGCTTTGATATTTTTGTTTCTATTCTTATCCACAGATCCTTCAATCTATCATTGATGTAAACCTTCCCAAATTCTTGGCTCATGACATTCCTCTATTCAATGGAATCATCTCAGATCTCTTTCCTGGTCTGAAACTTCCCAAACCTGATTACGAAGTTTTCCTGGATGCCATGGAGAGAGTATGTGATAAAAATAATTTACAGTTTGTGCATTTCTTCACGGAGAAGATCATCCAGACTTATGAAATGATGCTTGTACGTCATGGGTAAGAGTGACAACGTTTCTATTTAATATAACAAGGTAGCTTTCTTGTAATGTAAGAGTTAGCATGTCAAGTAAAAGAGGAATCAAAGAAGGAGTTCAAGACAACTAACTAGAAAGAAAAGATTACAATAATGGGGCACATACTGGAAATATGCAAATGATCCAAAAGTGACTGAAAGTAAATGAAAACCCAGAATTGTATTAAGACCTTGAGATGGATTGTAAAAGAAAAGAGGTGGCTGAAATAAATAAATGAATGTAATATTTATCAAAATAGTGTAAGATCAAAAATGTGAAATCTAAAAAAAATGTGAAATCATTTTATTGTCTTACATGTTAAACTTGTATTTTTGTTGTTGATTATTTCAAATTTGCTTCGTTATATCTTTTATATAGTTAATCATTTACTTATTTGAAACTAAAATAGTTCTTTAAACTATCCAGCGTCAGATTTAGGAGCAGGTTTTTGACAAGTGGCATTTTTGGGAAGACTTCTTTACTTATGTTTTGTGTACAACTTAAACTATATTTAGACCAAGAAGAGAAGACTTATGTGTACTACTACTCACTAAGAAAGGAAGACATATTTTATTTGAACAGATATTGTTAATGTTTCCTTTCAAAGATTTATGATGGTTGGAGAGCCTTATGGAGGAAAATCAAAAGTTTTGCAAACATTGGCAGAAGGCATGACTCTACTGAACCATGATGGTTATTCGGAGTATGAGGCAGTTCACTACTGTGTCATCAATCCTAAAGCAATCACAATGGGACAGCTTTATGGACAGTTTGATCCTATATCTCATGAGGTATGGAACTCTGAGATCCTGGTTTTGTTTCTGATTTAATCATTTTATTTGTTCTCTTGGTTACTGAAAATAAAAGACTGATGAATGAAATGATAATTTTGTTGTGATTAAAAAAAAAAGTAAAGAGCCCCATCACACCAAGTGGCGTATAGAAAATATGCTGTTAGTGACCATCATTTTTTAGACCTTTAGCACATGATTATTGGGTTAATATGGTTGGTATTACACCCGTGTCGCTCTACTTTCTCAGAAAAAATCCGGTACCCATTTTAAGGCTGGCTGAACCAGGAAGCCGTCGATCAGGATCGAACCCGACCTCTTGTCCTTTGTAGTCCAGTTCACTAACCACTGAGCTATAGCAGCTCCCTTGTTGTATTATGAACACAAAAATATATTCTCTTTTTCTCAATTACAAAACTTTTATAATTTTATTTATATCACTAAAACTGTTAAACTCTTATATTTAAATTCTCAGTGGTCAGATGGTGTCACTGCCAATAAGTTTAGAGAGTTTGCTCAGACAGATACTCCAGACAGAAAGTGGGTCATATTTGATGGCCCTATCGATGCCGTCTGGATCGAGAATATGAACACAGTGTTGGATGACAACAAAAAACTGTGCCTTATGAGCGGAGAAATTATCCAAATGTCAAATGTCATGACAATGGTGTTTGAAACCATGGATCTTTCCCAAGCTTCTGTATGTACCAATTTTATTCATTCTGATTGCAGTCTTTGTATATTGTTTAATTTGTTTCCATTAGAGTGTTCTTTATACAATTTACCTTACAATATCACCTTATACCTATATTTTCAATCTGTGCTTGTTTGTTTGTTTGTTTGTTGTTAGGGTCATCATCACTGCACATTGAACAAACACGGGTGTGTGCTCCAATATCCCCCTCGAAAGAATCTGAGGAGAATCCTGGCCCACGTGCACGAACTCTGTAACACGGCTAGGGATTCACAGTGTGTGTTGTTATCTGCTGATAATTTTACCCGGGCAGTGACCAAATTTATGGCCAACACTTTTTTATTTGAACAGTCTAGGGTTCTTTAACATGTGCATGTGCACAGGAGACCTCCTATTTATTGCCATTATCCACAAGGGCTAGACATTGGATCTCACTACCATAGGAACACACTCCCTCGCTACCATATTTGACATGTGCAAGTACACAGGAGACCTTCTATTTATTGTCATTATCCACAAGGGCTAGACATTGGATCTCACTGCCATAGGAACACACTCCTTCACTGCCATATTTGAGGCAGGAACACACTCCTTAGCAACACACTCCCTCATTGCCATATTTGAGGCAGGAACACACTCCTTAGCAACACACTCCCTCACTGCCATATTTGAGGCAGGAACACACTCCTTAGCAACACACTCCCTCACTGCCATATTTGACATGTGCAAGTGCACAGCTCTCCTATTTATTGTCATTATCTGCAAGGGCTAGACATTGGATCTCACTACCCAAGAGATCAGGGAAGGGTAACACCATAAAGAAACCACAGATTCATTTTTCCTATTTTGTAAAAATCACCACCGCTTCTGGTGGGCTTTGAAGCCGCGTTCTTCCTGTCCTGAGGCCGACGTCGTAACCCTAGACTACTCAGCCCGATCTGTGCTTACAACTCTTTACACGCCCCCCCCCCCCCCAATACCAGAGGTTTGAAGAGTGTGTTTTTAGGGATTGCCATGGTTACTGCTCTTCTTCCTTTTGACTCCCTATGGAGCAGCAGAGGTCTTCAACATTTTCCAAGTCCCTGTGGAGCAGAGGTCTTCAACAACATTTTCCAAGTCATCTTGTTTGGTGCCATTTTGAACAGATCAATCAGTGTTTTTCCTATCTTTTTCATATTAATATCCACCCCGCTTCTCAAAGTTGCAGCTTTCATTTGTTTTTGTCTCCACTACTGAAGTTTCCAAAAAATTGCCTTTTAGTTAATACTTTCATGTAGTTTCTGTGGCGTGCATCCTATCCAGTGCCATTGTTTTTGTCACATCTCTTTTTCTGCTGATATTTACTTGGTACTTTTCTTTAGTTCTCTGTTGGTAATTTTAAAATATAATTTCCATTCTTTTATTCATCTCAAGCACTCATTGATGAAAGGAATGTATCTTCATGACTGTTATTTCTGTTCTCCATGTTTCACAGCCACACAATGTTGTCAGTACTAGCATTTATTTTAATAAGACATTTTATACAATGTTCTCAACATTTACTTTCAATATAGCTGCACTTGTTGCTAGTAGTTTTGGCACTCATTTTTGATAAATGAAAGCAGATGACTGCAGTTCAGCGAATCAATTCAAAGGAAGAGGTATGTTTACAGCACACAGAAAAAATGACGAATAATCAACAACAGAAAAAAAACAAAGAACAATATATGGTCATAAGCAGGATCAAACCTGCAGTTCAGCTGACTTGACTGCAGTTCAGCTTGGGGAATAAAAAAAAAAAAGTAAAGTGCACCTGTCACGCCAAGTGGCGTATAGGGAATATGGTGTTAGTGACCATAAATTTTACAGACCTTTGGCACATGATTTTTGGGGTAATGTGGTCGGTATTATGCCCGTGCCGCTTTACTTTCCTAGAAAAAAATCCGTACCCATTAAAGGCTGGGTGAACCTGGAAGCCGTCGGTTGGGATCGAACCCTACCTCTTGTCCTTTGTAGTCCAGTTCACTAACCATTGTGCTATCGCGGCTCCCTTCAGCTTGGGGAATACGTAAAGAGAAATTGTTTTATTGCCTTTATTAAAAATTGTTGACTGAGTTCTGGTGTAATATGCACATCAATCATATCCAAATGTAGCCTTCATAGTTTTACTTTTATTTGGCTCGACATATTTCTGTGGTAGAGGATTTTCAATGTTCCTTATCAAAACAAAGGCAAAAAAACAGACTGAACAGTGAAGCAGATGTGATGTTGGTTATAACAAACACTCAAGTCATAATTTTGAAAGCTGGTTGCACTAAATATTAGATTCATTAAATATTAGGCTAGAAATATCATTATTATCATAATTGTCATCTTCAACATCTAGCTTGTCCTGTTGGAACTCTGCTCCCATTACAGCTATGCTAATGTTTTATTTGTCCTGTGTGAGAACAATGTTAAGCATATACTCTAAACAAAATTGGTTTTTAATGTATTTTTTGTACACTATTAAAAATGTCTTTTCAAGCAAATGTGTGGATGTCTAGGTTACCTGGCTCAAATAGAGTTGCTGTTTACTTGGTTATTATAAAGTGGCAGGGGAGGGTGTTTATATTATAAAATGACAAAGGGGTGAACCATTGATGTCACTTAGTCTTATTGATAGAAATGATACACTTCTGTGTTCTAGCCTGCAACAGTCTCACGCTGTGGTATGATTTATCTGGAACCATCTACTCTTGGTTGGAGACCACTGGTCAAATCCTGGCTAAGAGATCAGCCTGATTTTTTGTCCAACGATATACGACCAATGCTCAACTGCTTCATCGAATGGCTTGTTCAGCCAAGCATTGACTTTGTTCGTCACTACTGCAAGGTTAGTTCATTTGCCACAACTGTAAGGGTAGTTTGTTTGTCACGACTGCAAGATTAGTTTATTGGTCATTGCAACAAGATAAGTTTGTTGGTCAGTACAGTAAGGTTAGTTTATTGGTCTTTACAACAAGATAAGTTTGTTGGTCACTACAGCAAGGTAAGTTTGTTTGTCACTACAACAAGGTAAGATTGTTCGTCACTACAACAAGGTAAGTTTGTTGGTCACTACTGCAGGGTAAGTTTGTTGGTCACTTCAGCAGGGTAACTTTGTTGATCACTACAGGAGGGTAAGTTTGTTGGTCATTACTGCAGGGTAAGTTTGTTGGTCACTACTGCAGGGTAAGTTTGTTGGTCACTTCAGCAGGGTAACTTTGTTGATCACTACAGGAGGGTAAGTTTGTTGGTCATTACTGCAGGGTAAGTTTGTTGGTCACTACTTCAAAATTAGTTTGTTGGTCACTACTGCAAGGTTAGTTTGTTGGTCACTGTTGGAAGTCTATTTTGTTGGTGACTACTGTGATGTTGGTTTGTTGGTCATTAATTTCTTATTGGGAATGTTGGACTTCACTTTATTATTAATGGTTGTTTCTCTTTCTTCGTGTGAGACTTGAAAACTGTTTTAATGGTGAGCAGCATTAACGTTATGGTAACCAAAATATCATGACTTTGTTTTTTAGCAGTAAAACTGTTTGGCCCAACTATAAACATGTAATTTCTGACTTACAGTGTTAATGAAGGTTGAAAACAGAGATGAGTATCATTGACCATCTCATTTGTAAACATAGAGATTGAGACCTAGTTTTATGTTATTAACCGTAGATTACGATACATGTCAGTGAGACATGTTTTTACCAAATGGTCATCAAAATGGTGAACTTCCTTGTAGTTTGGAGAAATATTATTTTCTTTGAACTTTTGTTGCAAAGTTTTGCATTTACCTTAGGAGAGCCACGGGAATCAGATGCTGTAATAATTTCCTGGCTTAGGTCCGATTTATGACTCTGAATTTTAATGCATAGTCTATGGCTATTGGACAGATTATTTGTCCATTGACACATCGGCCCTCTATAGAATGAGTTACAACTCATTTACAACTCATCCATCATGTTCTACCCTTCTTGATCAAGGAAAAGCACTCAGTGACCTTGGAGTTGTTAATAGCTTGTTTCTCAAAAACCATCTTCTAACATTTCACAGTATTCTGCAGCCATTTTTCCTAACTTGAAGCAGAATTAGATGTAAATGCAAATATGCTGCTCATGGAAATTGGTCATGTCTCAAATTACAAAGAGCACCTAAAATGTTTTTTAAAAAAGCATATTTTCATCACTTTCTTCATACACAGATTACTTATTTCGATCACACATGATACCAGCAGCTTGTCATAAGTACTCTCCATTTAAGTGCAAGAAGTTCAGTCCCTGTTTTTTTATTTTGGCGCTGCATCTCATATAATCAAGTTTATGTCTTCATAACTAACATTTCATAACTAACATTTCATAATTGTCTTTGATTGTCACTTGGATTTTGTAAATATAGATATTTTATGTGAGGACATTCACGTGTTATGTAACTGGTAAACCGGTGTTATGTAGGATAGCTTGAGGATATTGGTTAGTGAACAATTTGTTATCCTTTTGTTATTGTTTTTTTTGATGATCATTTTTTAATTCTTTGAGCACATATCTTCAGGAGTACATTCAAGCCAGCCACTCAAGCCAGGTGGCAGCACTGCTCGGATTTATTGACATGCTGATGAGTAATGTTCTTAACAGTGAGAACGCACAGACCCACAAACATCTCAGAACTTATTATATGGTATGTTTATTTAATATAGGATTGTGGGAAGTTTATTTTGAGTAAATACTTTGTTTTCTAGTAAATTTATTAATATTCTGTATTTTAAAACCTTCACTTTCTGAAAAGTTATGTATTACTGTAACTAAAATAAAAAACTAAATGGTTTTTTCCATACCTTAAGGTGTATGAGGAATATGTTGTTAGTGCACTTATTATTTATTGACTGACAGCACATTGTATGGGGGACCTGGTCAGTTCATGTCAGATCACTTTTCTTTTTCAACAAAATCCTGTACTCGATTAAGGCTGGGTGAACCTAGTAGCTGTTGAGCTGGGTTTGGACCCAACCTCTTGTCTTTAATAATATTCACAACACTAGCAACCCCAGTGAACGAACCAGTTCACATAAGCATTTTGTATTAATTGATCTTTACTTTACCTAAATACATTTGCTTGTTTTTTTATTTTCGTATGCCAACTTTATATCTCTACTAAAGTCCAAGGGGACTGAATTTTCCTTGAGTATCACTTTTTCTTTCTCACACCAGTAGTTGTGTGCTCAGGTGTCCCTCACCATGCAGGCTGATATTCTCCAACTTCAGAGGTACTTTCATTTTTTATTGTCATGAGATTTGACATTTTTGAATAGATTTTTTCCTATAAATTTTTACCAGACTGTGGTGTACTCTATTAGATTTCCAACTGCTAAGGGTACATTAGCGTGTGCAGAATGTCCCTCTTGAATAACAGCGAGAGACAGGAGGCACCATGTACATTCTGCGCATATCAAAGAACCCTGGCAGTTTGAAATTGAAAAGAGTAGGTAAAAAATGGCCGCAAATCCGGGCAAAATTAATAGGAAAAAATCTACCCAAATTGTTACAACTCTCAATGATAAAAATGTGGGTACCTCTAAAATTTAGAGAATATCTGCCTGTATGATAAAAGGCACCTTAGCACACAATTACCAGTGTGGTAAATAGAAAAAAAGTGATATTCACACAAAATGAAGTCCCTTGGTACTTCACTAGAGATATAAAGCTGTCAAACACAAACAAACATAATCATTGCTTCTACACAGGCAGCACTTCTGTTTTCTTTACCATGGACTATTGTGGGCTGTGTGGAGGGCGATGGGAGGAAGAAGTTTCATGAGTTCTACTACCAGATCCTAGATGGTAAGAGCTCTGACTATCCCATCCCTGAGGAAATTAAAAAAGTGGAGGTCATGTTTCCCCAGGAAAACACTGTTTGGGACTATTTCTTTGAGGTGGGTTATCTATTATAACAACACATTGTTTAATCATCATCATCAAGTACCGGGCCTGCTGGCATAGGTGATCATGTCTCTCCACAACTTTCGATCTCTGCAGCTATTTATCATTTCTGTTGTTGACCTTCTGCCAAGCCAGAAGCTTAAGCTGTCTGTTATTTTTTCTCTTTGCTTCCCTCTATCTCTTCGTCCCTCAATTTTTCCAGTTGTTACAATATATTCCAGCTGTTCTCTTCTCATTAAATTGCCAAAAAATGATGATTGTTTCTTCCTAATGTTTGAAATTAGCTCTCTTTTTGCTTTGACCTCTCTCTGAACATCTTCATTACTCTTCTTAGCTGTCCATGGTACTCTCAACATTCTACTGTAAAACCACATTTCTACAGACTCCAGTGATTTTCTTGTCTGTTGTCCTATTGTTCATGATTCGCATCCATATGTTAAGACTGGCTCTACATAACATTTAAGAACTCTTTCTAGTTTCTATTGTCAAAAATGGATTGCATAGTATCTTCCTCATTTTTTGGAAAGATGCTTTTGCCTGAGCCATTCTGCATCTCACCTCTTTTGTACATATTCATTGTTTACTACCTTAGTTTATTAGTAATGTTCTTTTATAGTTACTCAACTACAAAGTAATAAAATTCCTAATTTTTTGCTGAAGTCAAAGCAGTGAGGTTAAGGATATCGCCTCAAATTAGAGGAACTTTGTGCAGTAACCAGGTTTTTTTCTTCCTTTTTTGTTTTGAATCTCTCAGTTCTCTTCTCTGTTTAATTTTTGTGACTTGTTTTAGCAGTGTCCTTACTTTTCTGAAGTTGAGATTAGAGCTGGGCTGTTGAAGGTTACTTCTTATTTTTGCAAGTTTGTCCACCTTTTCATTTCTAGGGATGCAATAATGAACTGGTATCCAGTGCAGGAATAATGATGTTTTTCTGAACAAAAACATGCATTGATCTTTATATTTTTGTATGAACTTATCTTGTTGGATGGCTATATGCCTTGGAGAATAGACTTTGCATCATTTAATATGATGAGCCAGAACAAGACTATGAATATGCTCTAATGACATGAGCAAGATTTTCAAACTTGGAAAGGAGACTGTGATCCCAGTGCTCAATTTCACAAAATGGATCTCAGAGACTTGGCACCTGTGACTGCATAAGCAAACTTCCAAACATATGAATAGATCTCAGAGACTCGGCACCTGTGACTACATAAGCAAAATTCCCAAACATATGAACAGATCTCAGAGACACAACACCTGTGACTACATAAGCAAACTTCCAAACATATGAATAGATCTCAGAGACTCAGCACCTGTGACTACATAAGCAAAATTCCCAAGTATATGAATAGATCTCAGAGACTCAGCACCAGTGACTACATAAGCTAGAAGAGCATCATGCTCTGCATGATGTGCGATCACTTGCTAGATGTTCCCAGTCATTTTAACAGATGGAGAAGTCATTCATAGATGATTTTCAGGTATCTCTATATCATAATTTAGGTCTGCCAATTTGTCTTTTTCTGTGTCTTAGTTCACCATATAGTATTTGCCTGGGGATGCGTTTTTCTTCCATTTGCTGGACATGCCCCAGCTATCTTAGTCTTTTTACATCTGAACATTGACATGATTGTTGGGGTCTTAGCACGTTGTGAGACAGTTAAGTTAGTTATTTTGTCCTGCCATTTGATGTGGCATTATTCTGTGGAGACATCGCATGTGGAAGACATTTAGTCTTTTTTCATGATATGAGTATGTTGTCCAGGTTTCAGATCCATATAATAGTGTGCCATGCACACAAGTTTGATATATTAAGAGTTTGGTCTTCAGTGTTATTTTTGTGACCCTTATATTATAACCCTATAATACGACATGTATAATACAACAGAACACAACTTTTTTTTTTATAAATTTGTCCAATTTTCAAGAAATTCACTTTTTTTCTTTCTTTTTTTTCTTTCTTTTTTTTTTCTTATGATGGGAGAAATCTCTTCACTTGTCTGCGAGACATCAAACAAACCTTTGTAATACGGGATATGCAGCGAATGATGTTAAGAGAAAGCCAAACATACTGCTGGAATGATGGACTGATTGCCAATGTGTAACTAGACAATGTAACACCTCTGGTAGCAACAGGGCAATGTGGTCAAATTTCAGGCCATAAATTGAAAGCCAAAAAATGACTGCAGCATCTGATTCCAATATCTCTCCTAGTGTAAACACACAGCTATGTAGAACTTCACAGAAAATAACATTTTAAAAACTCAAAATATAACATTTTTGGGGCATGTTAAAAGACACAACAGCCTAATAAAAGTAATATTGGAAGGGAAAATACCAGGTAAAAGAGGCAGAGACAGACCAAGACTAACATGGAGAGTAACATCAAGAGATGGACAAGTGAACCTTTGACAATCTGCACCATCAAAGCAAGAGACAGAGCAGAATGGCGCTCCATGGTAGCCAACCTTCGATGCGGAGATGGCACTCAATGATGATGATTAAATGTAATATTTTATGTTCGTAATTTTTAGGAAGATGTCTTACAGATGTGACTCATGGGATAGGTGTTGTAATCTAGGGTTAATTTTAATTTTGTGCTTATCATGAATAAATGTGTGGTGCTCACAATTGCTACATTTTCTCCAACTCTTTTCATGGTAATTGTTTTCACAGCAAAAAGGCAAAGGCCAGTGGTCTAACTGGAGCATTCTCATAAAGGGTATGGAGAAAGATGAGTCAGGTGTGAAGCCGAATATCCGGGAAATGTTGGTGCCCACCGTGGACACAGCCAGATATGGATATATGATGGATCTTCACATTGCTTCTGGCAGGTTGGTCAAAAGCAGACTTTTACAAGCTTGACTACTTGGCATGTTTTGTGAGCAAATGGGTTGAAGGTTTCTTTTCATATCTGGACCTTTAGTCTATTTATTTTTTCTTTGTTTTCCTCATTTACTTTTCTTAAATAAATGCCTTTTAATTTGTGCCACATGTTTACAACCCACCTCCAATATTTTCAATTTTTTTGTCTTGCACGTTTAATTTCTGCTAGAAGTTGATTACATTTGTAAAAATAAGTGCGTAGAAAGTATGCATTACAGATTTATCAATCAGTTAAATCCCTTTAGTTTAGGAGCCCCGTAGCTATACAGGTGTTTACAGATATATGATAAGACCAGACTAAATGCCCAATGTTCTTCTGACCTAGTAGGTTTTCAAAAGGGACGAAGATGAAAACAGGATGAATTACAAATTAATGAACAAACAATGGTGCACTTGTCTCAGTCATAATTAGCCAGCTTATTAAATCTCTTGATAATGGCACTCCCATTGCATCCTATTTTCCATTTAAAGGATATAAGGGACACAGTGAACCAAATCTTATTCAGAAACTACAGAGGAAGGGGTTTAATGGCTTATTTAGATTATGATTGATTTTCAGTCAGTTATATGGCTTCTTAGACATAATAGTAGAAGAAAGCAACAAAAAAGGTCTCAGTCTGAATAGTAAGAAAACAGAAGTAATGGTTATATCGAAGAAACAATCATCACCATCATGCAGCATAAAAATAAACGAGACAAATCTAAAACAAGTGCAATGTTTCAAATACCTGGGCACAATAATTACATCAGATGGGAGATGCACCACAGAAATAAAAATCAGAATAGCTCAGGCCAAAATAACATTTAAGAAAATGAAAAATATCTTATGCAATAAATCTATGTCAATAAAAATGAGAAAGAGAGTTCATCGGTGCTATATAGAACCAATTCTGACCTATGGAAGCGAATCATGGACAGTAGACAAACAAATGAAAAGACGATTAGAGGCCACAGAGATGGGATTTCTCAGAAGAATGTTGAAAGTTCCCTGGACAGCTAAAAAGACCAATGAGGAAGTTCTCAAAGAGGCCAACACAAAAAGGGAGCTCTTAAAAAACATCAGAAAGTAGCAATCAACATTTTTTGGGCACATCATGAGATATGTAAAATTGGAATACTTGGTTACAACTGGCAAAATAAAAGGAAAGAGAGATCGCGGACGACAAAGAGAGAAAATACTGGATAGCTTGGTGTCATGGCATGGAAAACAGTCAACAACAGAACTGATACGATGCACTGTAGATAGAAGATTGTGGAGGGACATGATCGCCTACGCAATGATGATGATGATGAATATGGCTTCTGGAGCCTCGGTGGCTGAGTGGTTAGTATGCTCGCTTCCTGACCAGAAGGGTCCAGGTTCGATTCTCAGCAGTGGCAGATTTTTTTTGGACTGACAATGCTCCGGGGCTCACCCAGCCTCTAAAAATGGGTACCAGAGATTTTTCTGGGAAGTAAAGGTGGCCTGGCATGATACCAAACACATCACCCAAAAATGTGGCCATGGTTATAGAAAAATATGGTCACTAACACCAAATGCCCTATACGCCTAGCAAGACGTGAAGGAAACCTTTACTTTACTTTAATATGGTTTCTGGATACATTATATAATCAGTAAATCAAATCTGACTGCTGTAAACCAATCTTACCTCTCTGGTCTCTCTCTCTCTGATGCATTTTTTATTATGCTTACTGGTTTCTGTTCATTGTGCCACTTTAGTTGGTTCTACAAGATATTCCTCTCTCGTCTTCTTTTTTCTTTTTTCTTCTGTTCCCATGATAACCAGGTACTCTAACCTTCTGCTCCCTCTTTTCCTAGCATGTCCAAAGAACTGTGACTGTCTTCTCCTTATGTTATTCAGGAGATTTGTGAACTACTCAATTTGTCTTCCTATCTGTTCATTGAATCACGGATGGTTTTTTTTTTTTCAAATCTGTCAGTATTTGTATTTTGAGTCAGTATTTGTATTTTGAGTCAATATTTGTATTTTGAGTCAGTATTTGTATTTTGAGTCAGTGTTCAAACAAATTTGCGTGACATCATCGATAGTTCTTTCCTTGATCACATACCCAAGAAGTAGACAGTGGTTTGTAAACCTTGTGGCATCTTGTAGGGTAACACTGACATCCTTCATAAAGTCCGTGTTCATTCTCTTGATATTCCTTGTCTGATTCACTCTATTCATACCAGCTCCAACTCTCATCTGACATATTTTCTTCAGACATTAAAATAAAACTAGACTAAATTAATTTGTCTTCATTTGTAATAAATCTTTCATATTCTCTCAAGACCACTGCTTTTTGTGGGGCCGACTGGAACTGGGAAAAGTGCTTATGTTTCCAAGAAGATGATGAATGACCTTCCTCAAGACAAGTTCATTGCTTCTATCATCACATTCTCAGCACAGAGCAGTGCCAATCAAACTCAGGTGGGCATAATTAATTACTTTAAATTATGTTTATTGAATATGTTTGTTGTCTATAGCAATAGCAAAAAAAGTGAACTGCAAATTATGTTATTGAATATGTGTATTATCTATAGTAACAGCAAGAAGTGAAATATAAATTATGTTATTGAATATGTGTATTATCTATAGCAACAGCAAGAAGTGAATTATAAATTATGTTATTGAATATGTGTGTTGTCTATAGCAACAGCAAGAAGTGAAATATAAATTATGTTATTGAATATGTGTATTATCTATAGCAACAGCAAGAAGTGAATTATAAATTATGTTATTGAATATGTGTGTTGTCTATAGCAACAGCAAGAAGTGAAATATAAATTATGTTATTGAATATGTGTATTATCTATAGCAACAGCAAGAAGTGAAATATAAATTATGTTATTGAATATGTGTATTATCTATAGCAACAGCAAGAAGTGAAATATAAATTATGTTATTGAATATGTGTATTATCTATAGCAACAGCAAGAAGTGAAATATAAATTATGTTTACTGAATATGTGTATTATCTATAGTTAGAGCAAGAAGTGAAATATAAATTATGTTTACTGAATATGTGTATTATCTATAGCAACAGCAAGAAGTGAAATATAAATTATGTTCTTGTGAGAGAAATAGCTTCTTCTTTTCTTCATTTTCTCTTTCACCATTTAAAGAGTTGAGGGAGACACAAAGTTCAAGCTGCCACTCATGTGACCTCCTCAACTATTGTCGTGTGATGGTGTTGTAGATTTCCCTGATGCTGTAGCTACATTTATTTTAGATAAATTAATATGTAAGATTAATATGTAATCTTTGTGTTGATCTTAAATAAGCATACTGTATATCCTACATATTTATATGAAAAGATTGTACATAATCTGTTTTGTATTATGTTCTTTGGAGTTCAAGATGGCATAGAACAAAAATTGCTGAATCTCCATATCCAATTATCAATGATAGTAGGTGCTAGATTGTACACAGGACCTACAATGTACATTGGGACCTACAATGTACATCAGGACCTACAATGTACATTGCCATTTGTCCCTGTTCAGGACAAGCCTCTCCACCATGACAAGGGAACTAATGCACACTATTGTTGCTTCTTGCTGTAGCTTTTTCTTTAATGTTTCTTTAGTTCGGCCTCTCTTTTCTTTTGTTCTCTGTTTTACAATCAACATGCACGATAAACATCATTCACAATTCTGTTAAAATTTATTTAAAGTAACACCATAGGACACTGAGAAGAACATTGATGAGAGAGGCAAGAGCAGCAGGAATCGGCTCCCTCAATGAGATAGAGTTGCTTGCACAGAACAGAGACAGATGGCGAGATTTGATAAAATATCTTTAAAAGAAAACTGCTAGAACGAAAAATTCCAATAAGAGAAGGTGTATCTTGGTCTACGCCTTATGGGCCGGTTACGGCTCGAAAGGTCAATAGATAGATAGAACACCATAGGATAAATAAAATTTATGCCAGACCACCTTTGATTTTGATTTTTAACTCCAAAGTTAAGTCACTCCTTTTATATGGCTGTAAAACATGGAGAACAACAAAAATGACAAACATGAAGATAGGGACTTTCATAAATGGATGCTTGTGCAGAATAAAAGGATGGAACTGGCAGGACAAAATCACTAACATAGAATAATGGAAAGTACCTGTCACATACCAGTGGATAAAGAGATACAGCAAAGATGATGTCACTGGGTAGAACTCACACTGCGGAAGTCAACCAACTGAGTATTACACAACATGCCCTTTTTTGGAATCCCCAAGGAAAAAGACAAAGAGGAAGACCAAATATTCTTGGAGAAGATGGAAGCAGAGATGAAGATGATGGGGAAGACATGGAATGATCTTAAAAGAATGGCAAGAAACAGTACGTCTTGGAAAGTGATTGTTGAAGACCTATACTCCATAGGGAGTTGAAAGGTAGAAGAAGTAGGATGACCTTTGATTACCAGGTCAAAGCCTTTGGAAAAGTATTAGGTACATTATTAGGTCAAGGTCTTTCAGAAAATTCTAACTACACCGTTAGGCCAAAGTCTTTTTTGAAAATTATATCTACATCATCAGATCAGGATCTCAGGAAACAACTAGCTACATCATCAGATCAGGATCTCAGGAAACAACTAGCTACATCATTATATCAATGCTTCTGAGAAACTGATAGTTATATCTGAATTTTAATATCTTGGAGAAGATACTAGTTACATCACTAGGTGAGAATCTCAGAAAACAAATCTAACCACATTATGAGTTTCCTGAGAAATAGATAGTTACACCTTAATGTTAAGGTTTCAGAGCTTCATTATCAGGTCCAGCTTCTATGAAACTTTTGCAAAAAATGTGTAATTCTTGGACGAGTAGTTCAAAATTACATAAATGGATGAGTACTGACTGATTGAAAACAAATAAATTATCATTTTACACATGCTGATTGATTGAAAATAAATAAATTATTGGAGTGCAAATACATCATCTTCAATAAAAAAAAGACTGACCTACTAGTATATTAACTCTAACAGGAATTAACAAAGCAATTAAAAAAATGTCAGACTTGTTAACAAATCAACTTCATTTAAGAATAAGTGTAACAGTAAACATGTCTTTTCTTTTTGATTAAATTCTGGTTTTATTTTTTATTTTAAAATAATTTTTTTATTTTACATTTTTGTTTCTGTTTTACAGGACATTATCATGTCAAAGCTTGACAGGCGACGAAAAGGTGTATTTGGACCACGGATGGGCAAGAAGTGCATAATCTTTATTGATGACATGAGCATGCCACAGAAAGAAGTATACGGAGCTCAGCCTCCTATTGAGCTACTGAGACAGTTTTTTGATTATGGGCACTGGTAAGTCTGGTATATTATTGTTTACATTAGATAAGATTTAAAAAAAAGTAAATATTTATTGTGAGAAGCAAACAGAAGATGTGTTACTTGCTTCTTAGTTTACCATTATTTATTTTTTGCTATGATCCATTCAGCCTCGTACTATGTTTTCTAGGTTATATTAGACTCAGTTGTCATAACAAATTGGTAGAGCGAAGCATTTTTCTTTTACAGTGTAATCTTACTTTAGTTTAATTTAAGCTTTGCTTGCTTGATAGCTTCATTGTCAATTAATATTAGAAAATGTGTCCTATGTGTGCTACATTGAACGTGTTCTACTATATGGAAGTGAGTCATGGATGATAAGTAAGACAACACAAAGAACATTTGAGGCAGCTGAGATGTGGTTTATCAGAAGAATGCTACCAGTTTCATGGATAACAAAAATTACAAATGAAAATATTTAAGACAAGCTGGAGAACCAGAAATATCAAAATCATAAGGAAGAGACAATCTACATTTATTGGAAATGTATTGTGAAAAGAAGGCATTGAGAATACTATAATGACAGGCAGAATGAATGGAAAGAAGAGCAGAGGAAAATCAAAAGAACAAATATTGAACAGCTTATCTAAATGACATAATGAAAGATCATCAACTGAAATTATGACGTGTATGAAGGACGGAGTGATGTGGATAGAAATGATCGCCTATGCCAACCAGCATAATACCTTATGATGGTGATAGGTCGATAATTGAAATCTATGCCCTGAATATATTTATGTAGATTGAAGTCTTTTGAAATAAGAGTCTATCACAACCTTCTGGTTCATGCAGACATCTAACAGCATCTGAGCAGGAAGTGGTCAGTAACTCACAGCTGACTGCTTGCAACAGGATCAGTGGCAACAGCTAATCAAAATCCTAATCCACCTCCCTGTGGTGCCTCTAGAAACAGACAAATCAGACTGGTCAAGTGAATAGGGATTGAAAAAGGAAGGCAACCCCATACCTAAAAATGCTGCACTGAGGTTAGGGCTAAAAAGTGGAAAATATTGCAGCTTACTATGAATGAGAATACATCACATCTCTCTGCCCATTTAATGTCTTTTAAAGGATAAATGTTGAAAATGAGTGGTGTAGAGACACACACAAAAGAAGAAGTAGAAACAGTGCTTCCTTTTTGGCTAGAAAATTGTGAAAATTAGTCTGATTTAAATTTGTGGGGACTGGGTGGTCTAGAGGTAAGATGGCAGTCTCTGGAAAAAGAAGGTCTTTGAGTTTGAATCCCACCATAGGCAGTGACAATTGTTCTCCTCAGTTTCTTCATTCCTTTACCCTCTTCTGGTGTCTAGGGTTGTGAGATATGATGTCTAGACCGTTTGAATAATAGAGAAAAGCAGGTCCTGTGTGCACTCTGCACACATTAACCCTAGATTACAGTATCATCTGTGACTGACATGTTTACAATATTGTAGTAAAAATTACTACATCTTAATTGTAACATTAGGAGCTCTAAAAATAGTTTTTTCCTTTGAACTTTTTGACACATAGCTGTGTGTTTACAGTAGGACAGACACAGGGAACACAGATTTCCTGTCTCAGGTTGATTTATGACCCGAATTTCACCTAAGGGGTTGGACGTGTAACAGTGTCTATCATTACCTTCGTAGTTAAAAATTGAAAATCGATTAGGCTAAAATTGGCCATTGTCCAGATAAAAATGGTTAAATTAGAAATCTATCCTTACCAAAGATGAATGTGATTGTCTGAAAGGCGCTGATATTGCAAGTGACACAGTGCAACAATACTTACTTTAAAAAAAAAATTATTAAACTGAAATATAATATTAGCATTATTAAATTAAACTAAAATAATCTTTAATATGCAAGTTGCTATAAATGAGTCCGGCATGACTGCAACAGACACTGGGCATCTTGCTCAGGATAGAGACATTTTCAGAGTAGCTTACATGGGAACATAGTTTTAACAGAGACAAGCGTAATGATGGTAATGATGAGATAGAATAAATCATCATCATATAGTACCAAGCCTGCTGGCGTAGGTGATCATGTCTCTCCACAACTTTCGATCATGACAGTTATTTATCATTTCTGTTGTTGACCTTATGCCAAGCCATTCCCTTAAGCTGTCTGGTATCTTTTCTCTTTGCTTCCCTCTATCTCTTTGTCCCTCAATTTTCCCAGTTGTTACAATATATTCCAGCTGTTCACTTCTCATTAAATGGCCAAACAATGATGATTGTTTCTTCCTAATATTGGAAATAAGCACTCTTTTTGCTTTGACCTCTCTCAGAACATCTTCATTACCCTTCTTAGCTGTCCATGGTATTCTCAACATTCTTCTGTAAAACCACATTTCTACAGACTGCAGTGATTTTCTTGTCTGTTGTCCTTTTGTTCACGATTCACATCCATATGTTAAGACTGGCTCTACATAACATTTAAGAATTCTTTTTCTTGTTTCTATTGTCAAAATGGATTGCATAGTATCTTCCTCATTTTTTGGAAAGCTGCTTTTTGCCTGAGCCATTCTGCATCTCAGTAGTGTGGTGCATGAAGGGCAGCTTACAGAAGCATTTGAAATAAAAACAGGAGTAAGGCAAGGATGCCTTCTGTCTCCATTTCTCTTTTTACTGGCCATAGATTGGATTATGAAAATAACTCAAAACAGTAGAAATGGAATCCAGTGGCCACTGACCAAGCAACTTGATGATTTAGACTTTGCTGATGACATAGCTCTCCTATCACACAGCCATCAACAGATGCAGGATAAAATGAGCATACTTGATGAGAGATCCCAACAGCTAGGACTGAAGATTAATAGAGATAAGACACAAATTATGAGAATTAATGCAGTTGGCAATAACCAAATAAAATTAGGAGAAATACCTCTACTAGACGTACAATCTTACATATATCTGAGTGGTACTATAGATAAAGAGGGAGGAACAGAAAATGATACCAAAATAAGGATATCAAAAGCAAGGTGAGCTTTTGTTGCACTGGGAAACATATGGAAGTCCAAAGAAATTAGGTTAAATACAAAAATAGAAATTTTCAACTCCAATGTTAAGTCACTCGTATTATTTGGCTGTGAAACATGGAGAACAACAAAATTGACAATCATAAAGATACAGACTTTCATTAATGGATGCTTATGCAGAGTAAAAGAATGGAAATGGCAGGACAAATTCACTAACATAGAATTATGGAAATGTACCAGTCAAATACCAGTGGATAAAGAGATACAGCGAAGACGATGGCGTTGGATAGGAGACACACTGCAAAAGCTAACTGAGAGTATTACACAACAGGCCCTTTTTTGGAATCCCCAGGGGAAAAGACAAAGAGGAAAACCACGGAATTCTTGGAGAAGACAGATAGAAGCAGAGATGAAGATGATGGGGAAGACATGGAATAATCTTAAAAGAATGGCAAGAAACACAACGACTTGGAAAGTGTTTGTTGAAGACCTATGCTCCACAGGGAGCTGAAAGGTGGAAGAAGATTCTGCATCTCACCTCTGTTGTACATCTTCCGTCTGAGGTTAACAAAGTTCCCAAATATTTAAATTCATTTACGTGTTTTAATATTCTTCCACTTGTCTTTATTTTGCACTGAGGTGATGTATTTTTCTTTGTTGTTACCATTACTTCTGTCTTTTTGCTATTAAGGCTGAGCCCTTTATTTTTGCTTTCTTTCACTATAATGTCTAATATTTCCTGTAACTCATTTTCACTCTTAGCGATTAAGACTGTGTCATCAGCATACCTTAGATTATTTATATTATGACCTCCGATTGTTATTCCAGGCATACCCCTTATGGATTTTAAAATAATCTCACTATAAATATTAAACAAATCTGGTGACAGCACACAACCCTGTCTAACACCCTGTTTTATTTGTTGAAACATTCCCAATTGGTTTCCAGTTCTTATGGCCACTGTTTGTTGCCAGTCTATCTATCTATTGACCTTTCGAGCCGTAACCGGCCCATAGGGCGTAGACCAAGATACACCTTCTCCTATATGAATTTTTGTTCTAGCAGTTTTCTTTTAAAGATATTTTATCAAATCTCGCCATCTGTCTCTGTTCTGTGCAAGCAGTTCTATCTCATTGAGGGAGCCGACTCCTGCTGCTCTTGCCTCTCTCATCAATGTTCTTCTCAGTGTCTCCCTGGGTCTTCCTCTTTCCTTCTTCCTTTTTTTGTTGCCAGTACATGTTCTTTATTATTCTTAGATCTTTGCTGTCTACGTTTATGCTTTCTAAAATTGTGATTATTTCTTGGTGCTTTACTTTGTCAAATGCTTCGGTATAATCTATGAAACATAGGTATAGATCTGTTTTAACCTCTATGGCTCTTTCTACTAAAGATCTTATGATCTTTAATAAAATAATGGACTAATAATTTGATGCTAGCAAAATATAACACTGAGGAAATGTGTTGGTAAAATAAAGGACTAAGAATCTGATATTTTAAAAAAATATTTGAACAAGGATATTGTGTTTAGTTAAACAAAAGGCCAAAGATTAAATTGTTTACAAAACATAAATTACCTGTAATTGTTGTTGTTGGGCCAAATTGTATTAGACTAGAATGGTATCTGACTATTTTTTGAAGGTATGACCTGAAGGACACCAGTAAGATCACATTAGTAGATCTACAATTTATGGCTGCGATGGGACCACCAGGGGGAGCCAGGAGTGCTGTAACTCTTCGGTTTACACGTCACTTCTCAGTGATCTCCATGAACCCATTCAGCGATGAGACAATGCTGAAGATATTTAATACCATCATAGCAGCGTATATGAAGGTAACTGAAGACAATTTTCATATGAGATATCTATCATTTTTGTATGTTATAGAATTACCAATTTTTAGTTAACATATGCTATTATTATTATTATTATTATTATGATTCATTATCAAGTGCCATGCCCACAGATGTAAACAATTATATTCTTCCACCAATATTCCCTAAATGTGCTTTATTGCTCACATCAAATGTTGTTACTCTTATTAAGTTACAAAATGTTATTGTTTTAACCACCCCATCCTGCCACTTATAAGTAACTAAGAATAGATGTTGTTTATGACGTAGAGGCAGTACAGTCTTGTGGTTGTAGTTTATTGTACATTTTAAGAAACTGCTCAACACAAAAGTAATTAAGCAACATATTATAGAAAATGGAGATGGATTGGACATACATTATGAAAACCTGATGTCAGCATAGCAAGACAGGCTCAACATGGGATCCACAGAGAAAGATTAAAATGTGGAAGACCCAGGAATACATAAAATAGAGGCGTTATGGAAACTCTCAACAACACTGGTCTAGGATGGAAGGAAATAGAAAAAAGTGTCCAAGAATAGGAATGTAGAGACCTTGTCTGAGGCCTGTATTTCAAAAAGACTTTAAGAACTTTGATTGGTTGGTTTAATATGTTAGCTTCAACTGTTCAAAGGTTCTGTTCACAGAAACATGGACATTAAATATGAAAATAGAACAGAAAACTAAAGTCTTTGAAACATGGATCTATAGAAGAATGGGGAGAACTGGGTGGAAGTAAAAGAAGACAAACAGGGAAGCTCTGAATTAGCCAAAAATGAAAAAAAAAAATAGCTACTTAACACAATTCGAAAATGACAAGTGAAATTTTTGAAACATGTGAAGAGACAATTATCATCATCATGTGTCCTCCCGGTTGACATAGGCAATCATGTCCTTCCACAATCTTCTATCCACAGTGCTTTGCATCAATTCTGTTGTTGACTGTTTTCTGTGCCATGACACCAAGCTATCTAGACACAAGAGACAAAATACCCTACTAAGAAGAGACACAGTAAACTACTAAAAGTCATCTTGGAAGGCAGGGTACAAGGTAGATAAGGCAGGGTACAAGGTAGATAAGGCAGGGTACAAGGTAGATAAAGCAGGGTACAAGGTAGATAAGGCAGGGTACAAGGTAGATAAGGCAGGGTACAAGGTAGATAAGGCAGGGTACAAGGTAGATAAGGCAGGGTACAAGGTAGATAAGGCAGGGTACAAGGTAGATAAGGCAGGGTACAAGGTAGATAAGGCAGGGTACAAGGTAGATAAGGCAGGGGCAGACCAAGATTAAAGTGGACCGATAAGATTGACAAGTGAACCAATGACAATGTGCATCATCAAGACAAGAAACAGTAAAATGAAGCTCCATGGTGGCCAACCTTCGATGTGGAGACGGCACCCAATGTGTGTGTGCTTGCATGTGTTTTTTCAGACATCAATCATCATTAGACATTGGTATATCATCCAATGAGAAAATCCAAGCATCATTTGACAAAAGATATTGTAAAGTAAATAGCAAATCAGGTGATTGAACAGTTCCATCCAATATTGTAGAACAAACAACATTATATAGATAGAGAACAAACAACATTATCTAGATAGAGAACAAACAACATTATCTAGATAGAGAACACTCTATAACATTTTATTCCTCCAAACACTCCACCATCAATAGCAAAAATTGGTCTTTGGAGTCACAGATAAAAGAATATCATCACAATGGAAATGAGATTACTGAAGAATATACTGAATTTGACAAGAAGAGACGGATTTAGAAATGGCGATTTATGGAAATAGTTGGAGTTGCAGTGTGTTTATATTAATATAAACAGTAGATCAAATGGGCTGGACATATAACATCATCACATGAAAGAGCATTAATCTCAGAGCAATGGCGAAAGACTTATCAACCAACACAGAACTGGAATCGTCAGTTGCTGGACACTGCAGGACATGCTGAGAAGGGGATCTGATCACCTATGGACATGTTTGAAGTGCAATGATTATGACCAGCAAATAACTCAATGGCAAAAGAAGAAAGACAGGTTTAGAAGACAATGTATTAACGAAATAGTAGAAATTGTGATGTATTGTGAGACAGACACAAATCTCTCCAGAGCTTTGACCCAAACATTCAATTTACTTTTGTTACTGAAAAACAATATAGATGAAGAAAGGAAAGTAAGTTCACATATTTCAATTAACACAATACGCTCATTTTTTTTAAAATTGTGGATTTGATATCAGATGGAAGAATTTAATATGGAGTATCTGGGTCTTGGTAATGGTTTTGTTGCTGGTACAATGGAGGTGTATAAAGGAGCCATGGCTAACCTGCTTCCTACTCCAAGCAAGTCTCACTATGTCTTCAATCTGAGAGACTTTTCCCGTGTCATTCTGGGTGTCTGTTTGATCAAACGGAATGATGTTGCAGAAAAGACAACCTTTATCAGGTAATTGATAATTAATCATGATCAGAAGCTAATATTAAATTAATTGAGAACGTTAAATGAATGTTATAACAGCTCAGATCATTAAACTAATATTTCAACAATTTAAAGAGCTTGGGAAGTTTTTTGAAGATTGATGTCAAGGTCTCTCTAACAAGAATATGTTGTTTTCTTGTCTGTGTTTTTAAAACTTGTGGAGTTTTTTTTTTAAAATAGGTTACAGGTTGTTGGTCAACCCCAGTGTCAAATATGGCGAATATTAACAGCATAAAAGGGGCAAATAACAACATTTGAGATAAGATGCTTTAAAAACACCATTAATGTTAATCAGAAGAATTGGTGGAGTCTCACAGTGTTTGATAAACATGGATAGAAAATAAAACAACAACTCATGAGAATAGAGCAAAACCAGTTACCATTGGGTTGCTCAACAGCCAATGATCTGATTTCAGACCTCAAGGAGGGCCAAGAACCAGATGAATAGACAATGTCACAGAATTCTTTCAGTGGCACAGACAAATAAATGTCCGTGTAGTACAGTAAACTACACCTTGGCCTACTTAGTGTCCTTTCAAGGGCAGACGATGAAGAGTGTTTGTCATCATCATCATCATCATGTACCATACCGGTTGGCGTAGGCGATCATGTCCTTCCACAATCTTCTATCTACAGTGCATCGTATCAGTTCTGTTGTTCACTGCTTTCCATGCCATGACACCAAGCTATCCAGTATTTTCTCTCTTTGTCGTCCGCGATCTCTCTTTCCTTTTATTTTGCTAGTTGTAACCAAGTATTCCAACTTTCTTTTTCTCATGATGTGCCCGAAAAATGTTGGCTGTTTCTTTCTGATGTTTTTTAGGAGCTGCCTTTTTGTGTTGGTCTCTTTGAGAACTTCCTCATTGGCCTGTTTAGCTGTTCAGGGAACTTTCAACATTCTTCTAAGAAATCCCATCTCTGTGACCTCTAATCGTCTTTTCATTTGTTTGTCTACTGTCCATGATTCGCTTCTGTAGGTCAGAATTGGTTCTATATAGCACTGATAAACTCTCTTTCTCATTTCTATTGACATAGATTTGTTGCATAAGATATTTTTCATTTTCTGAAATGCTATTTTGGCCTGAGCTATTCTACTTTTTATTTCCGTGGTGCATCTTCCATCCGATGTTATTATTGTGCCCAAGTATTTGACGCGTTGCACTTGTTTCAAATTTGTCCAGTTTATTTTTATGCTGCATGCTGGTGATGATTGTTTCTTCAATATAACCATTACTTCTGTTTTCTTACTATTCAGACTGAGACCTTTCTTGATGCTTTCTTTTACTATTATGTTTATCATTTCATTTTAGTCATCAGGTAAATATAATAGAAAAAAATAATGCATTTGATCCAGGATAGAAGGCTGCAGCTCCCCATGATGCTTCATGGCAAATGTCGATGACATAAGATAAGGATAATAATATAAAAATAATAAATGATAAGATAGAAATTAAAATAATAATTTTAAAATATTAATATATAAAATATAAGCATACAATTTCAGGGAAAAAAAAAGAATTGTGTAATGCCTGAAGTTTGGCATATATTTTTTTATGGCACATTCTTTGATAATGCTGTGTTAGGTCAATTTTCTTTCCAAGAAAGATTTTTGGTGCTCTTTGATGTCTAGGTGAATCTAAAAGCTCTTCTGCTGGAGTAATGAGCCTGACTTTATGTCCACAGCAGACAAGTTAACAACCACTGCACTACCATGGCTTAATATTCAGAGAACATATTCTGAAATTGTGCAATACAATAATTAAAATATTGAATAAAACAAGAAATTAGAAAAAAAATGAAAATAAAAAAATGTGTTCCTCTGAAGAAGACAAAGATCACACACTTCAATCCTAGAGATAAGATCATTTATAGATACTCAAAACATTGCTATTAAATCCACGGTGGCTACTTTAAGGGTTTGCCTGTAAGGTTATGTTTTGAAGAGTTACATGTCTGTTTTTGTGTGTGTGTGTTTTTTTCCAGCAAAAATAATCAATGTGGGTGTCATTATATTTTATTGGTCTGGTAGATGTGTGAAATATGTTAAATCTGTAAATGTTTTCCCCCCTGAAAAGTATACTAGAAACATCCAATTGAAGTCACTTGAAAATGTGAAACTGTAATGGATGTTCACTTTTGACAGACTTTGGGTTCATGAAGTATTTAGAGTGTTCTATGACAGACTGACGGATGATGCAGACCGCACATGGCTTTTCAAGTGAGCTTAAATATATATTTATGTTTTTATTTTGGCTCTCTATGAATAGTATTTTATAAGCATTATTATACTATTTCCAACTATCATTTATTGAGTCTACTTTTATCTTATTTTTAGAGTTTTCTTTACTTTGTTTTACTTAATTTATGACTTTTTATTGTGCTTAATTAACTAAATAAAATAAATGGCTGTTTTATATCTCATTCATATGCGAAGTGGGGGAGGGGGGGGGGACTGGTTGGTCTTGAGATAGAGAAGTTGTGAGTTCAAACCCCAGCTGCACCATTTGGGATTTTTATTTGTGATTTCTCTCTGTGGGTAACCTCCCCTGGTCTCAGCAGTGAGGCACTGCTTGAAACGTCAATTACTCATTGACGGAAAAGATATAAGTACCTCCGAAGATGGAGTTATCTGTTTGTTCAGTAAGGGACCCCTGTGCACATGTCTGCCAGGGAAATATATCTGACCTAGAGGAAATATATGGGGGTCTCACTGAACGTCTTGTAGAAACTGACTTTGCAGACGCTGTTAGATTACTTGCCCACTGTCACCAAGACATACAAGAAAAACAGAGAGTAGATCAGTTTTCTAACACAGTAGGACTGAAAATAAATGTAGATAAAACAACTAAAATTTTGAGGATAAATGCCAAAAGTACAAAGAAAGTTACATTCAGGGGAATGGGACTAGAAGAAGTGGACCCCTATAAATACCTGGGAAGCTATATTTCATCAAATAGCAACATCGAGAAAAAGATATCTACAAGAATAGGCATGTCAGATGTCAGCTCAGGCATTCAGTAGACAGAAACATTTGGTGTTCAGCTAATTTCCATATTACCACCAAGCTCAGAATATACAAGTCAAATGTGCAATCCATATTCTTATATGCAGAAACATGGAGGATTAACCATAAGATAGAAAGTTGACTAAGAGGATTTGAAAGTCGTTGCCTTAAGAAGATTCTAAACATCGATTGGGATCAACACATTACAAACAATGAAGTCGCCAGAAGGTCAGGCATTAACAACATCAATCAAAAAGTGAAAAGAAGTGTTGGAAATGGCTAGGCCACATACTATGAATGGAACCAAACCAGGCATCCACACTTAGCATTAACACAAATACCACCTGACAAACAAAAATGAGGCAGACCATTGGGAACATAGCGACGAACCATACATGATGAAATGAAAGAGGCTGACAAGTCCTCGCATGAGTTGTCTGTGCTTTTTCCTGACTGGATTGGGTGGAGATCACTTGTGAGTGCCCTATGCTCCAACTGAAGTTCAGAGGATTAAGAAGAAAGAAGAAGAAATAGTGCTTGATCTAATTTTCATTTGTTGTGTTCATTTTCTAATACTTATTTTTATGGCATTTTCTAAGTGCCGGTAGTATATGTCTTCTTAACAGAACTGTAACAAATATTGTGGCTAGCAATCTGAAATTTAAACTGGATCAGGTTTTTAATAAACTTTTTGAACCAGGAGAAAATAAGGTCAGTTTATTTTGTTTTATTTCTATCTTAGTCATTGTTTTTAACAGACTAGCAATATCAGATTATTGCTATATCTGTATAACAGAGTTATGAGATTTACAACAAAACACAATCTTATCATCATAAAAGGTATCCCCCCCCTTTTCAATACCACAAAAAACACATACATCCGCATATACCCCTCTCTTGTCAAGCTAGATTTTGACCTTTAGTTTTAGTTTCTTCCATCACCTCCTGATTAGAAGGGTCCGGTTCATCCCCAGAAGTGGCAATTTTTTCATACTGATGACAAGGCTCTGGGATTCATCCAGACACTAAAAATGGGTATGAGAGATTTTTCTGGGAAGTAAAGGCAGCCTGGCGTGATACAGACCATATCTCTCAAATATGCGTTGCGATCATAGAAAAATATGGACGCCATATTCCCCATAATCCAAGTAAGGCATGGAGGGAACCATTACTTTACCTTTACTTTAGTTTCTTGAACTACTAAGAACAAGAGGTTGGGTTTAATTCTAATTGGCAGTTCTTAGGCTCATCATCATCATGTGCCAAATCATTTGGCATAGACAATCATGTCCTTCCACAATTTTCTATCTACAGTGCATCATATCAGTAAAGGTAAAACGAGACTTGAATTGGCGTCTTAGCACACAAGTTTTCACCCATATGTGCTTGGCTGTCTATCCAGAAGTGTTCTTTCAATGTTTTCAGATGTTCAATCACCGGAATTGGTGATTCTGACTGATGCACTGTCAGAATTATCAGCTCTAAAAAGCCCCAAGAACAATGAACTAGATGACTTGAGAACAACCCTGGACCAACTATGCAATAACTTCCAGAGAGTAGTCATTCAGTGGATGCCATCACACTGATATACACGGGAACGAACGCGCAGACAAATTAGCTAAAGAGGGAGGGAGATTACCACAAGATAACCATCCGCTCAGTTATAATGAAGCCAAATCCATCCTCAAGGGTCAGTTCCATGAAAAATGGAAACGAGAACACCCAAAGCATAACGAGAGTGACGGATACCACCAACTATCAAGGAGGGATCAAGTCATCATAGTTCGCCTACGCACTGGCCACAATAGAATGAGAAATCACATGTTCACCAAATTCAAAATAGGTACAACCAGCCTATGCCACTGTACACTGGACAATATGACTACAAATCATGTTCTACAGGATTGCCCCCCAGTACACAGACCTGAGAAGAGCAATGTGGTCCACGCCCACCTCCCTGGAAGAGAAACTATATGGGACAATCGATTCGCTTAAACAGGCGGCTGCCTTCATGAGAGAGTCTGGAATCGTACTCTGATTGAGTGTTGATCGCAGAGAGAGAGAGAGAGAGAGAGGGGGGGATTGTGTCACTTCAAGCATCGAAACTCACGATGCCATGTGGCATTCCTCAACTTCCCAGAGTACTACCCTGATACACATTTCTGCCAGCGGTTGGGTTGACCGCAGGGGTATATTTTTTTCCAACCATGAGAACAATTCACACTGCTTCCATCAGGAATTGAACATGGGTTGTCCAAATGTTGGTATCCCAGCCTGGTGGTTTTCCCAATTAGACTACCGAGGCCCCCAATCATATCAGTTCTGTTGTTGACTGTTTGCCAAGTCATGACACCACGCTATCTAGTATCTTCTCTCTTTGTCATCCATGATATCTCTTTCCCTGTATTTTGCCAGTTATAACCAAGTATTCCAACTTTCCTCTTCTCACAATGTGCCTGAAAAATGTTGATTGTTTCTTTCTGATGTTTTTAGGAGTTCCCTTTTTGTGTTGGCCTCCTCAAAAATGTTCTCATTGGTCTTTCTAGCTGTCCAGAGAACTTTCAACATTCTTCTGAGAAATCTTATCTCTGTAGCCAAATACTCTTTCTCTTATCTAAATTTTTATTCTAGTAGTTTTCAATCCTTCTAAAGATATTTTATCAAATCTCGCCATATATTTATATATATGTATATATATATATATATATATATATATATATATATATATATATGTGTATATATTTGGTATGTCCTAGTTTAGCATCTTTCTGCATAGTGAGTGATATCCACAAATTGACTGCACATATTTGAATTTATGAACTACTTCTAGTTTTTGCGCATTTAATTATATTTTTTTCAACAAGAGTTCAATTATTTCTAACCCAGGGGTCTTCTAGTGACAAATTAGAGAATTACCTAATAAAGTGCAAGGGGACGTTATGCAGAGCAGAAAGACGCTAAGTTAGGACATCAATATATATGTATACACATATATATATACACACATGCACACACCTTTTTAATGAACTCGACTACTAAGGACAGAGATAAAGGCATAAAGATGCGTCAAGATAAATAGAGATGTGAAGGTGCTGTAATGCTGATAAGAATGACAATTTTTTTTTTATGAAAAAGAGGTATGATAATAGCTTGATGCAGGTGAGAAACAAAACAAAAGTAGAACAACATTTCGGCCAAGTAGGCCTTCAGCTGGAACAATAAACAACAACACAAAAATATATAAGGATGTACACAGAAATCTAACTACAAGATGATAATGGGCTAGACTATCAAAAAAAGAAAATAAGTCACTTCCCTGTGGCCAGGAGTTTGGTGAGGCAACTACTGGACTGAAATTGATAAGGCACAGGTGTGAAATACAGTAAAAGGGATGGGTTCTAAAAATATGTGGAGGTGGGTACAAGATCAAAGACTCTACTATTACTGGAAACATTTATATGAGTGTGATTCCCAATAAGTGTATCCACACAGAAAATTGTTTTATGTATCCAAGCAAACATATAAATCTGTGTATATCAGCAACTATGGGTGTGCACACTGAACAGGTATGCCCAAACGTATGTGTACATAACCAAACATTCATAAACACATACATCTGTGTGTATATATATATATATATATATATAAGCCACAAAGCGCATCCAAAAACACCCATAGATGTCCAGATGTGCAAGTACACATGTGCAGACAAATATACACACTTGTATAGGTGTGAGTGCTCAGGAGGGTAAGAAATTTGTAGCAGATATCCCATATATATGAGAGCTATATGTTCATGCCTTGTGGGAACAGCGATCCCAACTGGACTATGAGACTATTCTCAAGGGTGAACCAGCTGTGATATCTGGAGTGACATAAGATAATGCCAGTGACTTGCATGTTGGGTTTACCACTATGGCATAGGGAATTGAAATGGGACGACACTGGACTGCCAGTCTATTGCTCCACATCTCGAAGATGTTCACAAAATCTTTAACCTAGACATCGTCCAGACTCGCCTATATAAGTCATCTGACAATGCTGACATATTATGGCATGAAGGTTATTTCATGATACTAATAAATACAATACATCATGAGAAGAGGAAAGTCGGAATACTTGGGTACAACAGGCAAAATACAAGGAAAGAGAGATTGCAGAAGACAAAGAGAGAAAATACTAGATAGCTTGGTGTCATGGCATGAAAAACAGTCAACAACAGAACTGATACGATGCACTGTAGATAGAAGATTGTGGAAGGACATAATCACCTATGCTAACCAGTATGGCACATGATGATGAATAAGGACAACAGGTTGGGTTTGACCCTGATCAACAGCTTTCAGGTTCACCCATTCAGATACCGATGGGGAAACTGGTTGGTCTCACAGCAAGACGCCAAATTCAGGACAGAGAGGTTGTGAGTTCAAATCCCAACTGCACTATTTAGGATTTTATTTGTGAATTCTTTCTTTGGCAACCACCTTGGTCTCAGCAGCGAGGCCTGGCTTGAAACGTCAATTACTAATTGATGGAAAAAATATGAGTATATCTGAAGTCAGAGTTATCTGCCTGTGCGGTGAAAGACCCCTGTGCAAGGCTGCCAGGAAAAAACAGATTAACCCACATTTAATTAGTTCCTAGTTTCTAGGGACTTTGCCAAAGGCAAAAGCTGGTGAACACAAAACAAACAAAAAATAATTAAAAAAAAGGTTACATAATTGTTTTTCCATGGGAAAGTAATGTGGCACTACCATAATATATATATATATGCCCTTTTCGTCTTGTCAGACGGTCTAGTGGAGGCTATTGTGTATTTTTGTTTAGGTTTTGTTTTTGTCAAGCAGCTTCTCTCGTGGCTAATGCTACCAATGTTTGACAAACACACACGGCCACAGAATGAACAAGTCAGGCCCACTGATCCACAGGGTTTTACATCCTTTTTCATGAGTCTTTTCTCTTCCAAGTTTTGCCTTAACACAGTCTCAAATGATGTTATACCATTCCTTATATATGCTCTCCATGATGTGCGATCACTTGCCAGATGTTCCCAGTTATTTTCACAGATGGAGAAATCATTCAGAAATGATTTACAGATATATCTAAATCGTAGTTTAGGTCTGCCGATTTGTCTTTTCCCATGTATTAGTTCACCATATAGTATTTGCTTGGGGATGTGTTTTTCTTCCATTTGCTGGACGTGCCCCAGCCATCTTAGTCTTCGACATGTGAGCATGATTGTTGGGGTCTTAGCACGTTGCAGGACAGTTAAGTTGGTTATTTTGTCCTGCCATTTGATGTGTATTATTCTGCTAAGCACACAAGTTTGATATATTAAGAGTCTGGTCTTTAGTGTTAGTTTTGTTTTGTTCCAGGTCCTTTCTGTGAGTTTGCCGAAAGTTGTAGCTGCCTTATCAATTCGGCTGTTTATTTCATCATCAAGAGAAGTTGTTTGCGCATTTGTAGAAAAATATTGAATTGTGGCACTGTCATAATACCAACCACATTACCCCAAAAGTCATGTGCCAAACATCTATTAAAAATTTGGGCACTAACACCATATTCCCTTTATGCAATGTGGCGTGGTGGGGCTCTTTACACCACTACATATATATATATATATATGTATATATAGACTTGATGTAATAAAGTTTGTCAAGTTATTGGATAGATTTCACCACTACTGTCTTCTAACAAAGATGTAATGTTAGAAGCGAAGAGAGTGATTTATAAGCCTATCTTTATTCCAACATTGTGCTATCAGTGCCAGAAATAGACTCAAGAACTATTACAAAAATAACCACCACAGAAATGAAGTGTGTCAGATGCATAGTAGGAAACAACCTGAGAGATAAGATCAGAAATAAAGAGTTATGAAAAGACTAGTAATGGAACCAGCTATTGAATACATAAAACGACAACAGATCAGGTAATTCAGGCATGTGATAAGACATAAAAAATTAAATCTAATACAAGTTACCAACAAATAATACAAGAACACCAGACCAAGAGACCGACCCAGAATCACTTGGTGGTAAAATAACAGAAGAGGCCAATAGAAGAGCAAGAAACAGCAAATCATATCTCCCCTTGGCACTGAAAGGCAAATGAGGAAAGAAAGAAAGAAAAAAATATCTTGTTATCAATTAAAGTTGATGTTGTACACACATAACTTTTTATCAATTACTAAAGTTTATTTTATAGAACTACATTTATTTGTAATCAGCAGAATTTAAATTTTCTATTTCTTTTTATCATGTAAGGTTTGTGTTATCTATTTCTTTTGTCAAGTAGACTTTAAACCTCGTTAACACTAACAATAAAATTTATGTTGTGCTATACTGGCTATGAATAGCAGTCTCACTGATTTTGTTTCACCGTTACAGCTCAAAGAAAGTACACTTAATAATCTCATGTTTGGAGACTTCATGGATCCGGACATGCCCCCTGATATGAGAAACTACAAGGAGGTGGAATCAATAGAAACATTTCACAAAGTTGCTGTGCTCTGTCTTGAAGATTATAATCAAACCAACAAAACACCAATGAATTTGGTCATCTTTAGGTAATCACACAACTTTTTTGCATACATTGAAGTAAAGGTGCCTTCAGGAGACCTTGTGTGGGGGCTTGTCTGAAAGTGTTTATGGTGTTAAGATTATGAAATGAGCACAGTTCAAATAGTCTGCTTGTTCTCATTCATTGTCTGTTGCCAAACTTTTCAAGGAAAAACAGGCCAGGAGTCATGGTCATCACCCAGTTTTACATTAAAGTAATCAAGTAATATTAGATGCTCTTTTGTGGAGTTTGTTGTGATGAGTGAGTCTGGCTGGTGATAGAACTTTTCTTTGTTGTTTTGTGGCATTTGTGTTAGAGCATATACACTGTTCAGGTTGACTGGCATTTCAGTCATGTTGAGACAAGTGCTAGCAATCTTTCTGTGCTTTTTTGAAGTGCATCTATTGAGAGGCAAAGTTGGAGTGCATGTATTGTGAAGCAAAGCTGGAGTGCATGTATTGAGAAGCAAAGCTGGAGTGCATGTATTGAGAAGCAAAGCTGGAATGCATGTATTGAGTAGCAAAGCTGGAGTGCACATGTATTGTGAATCAAAGCTGGAGTGTCCTTTCCAGAGCAAAAAGTCTGAAGGATATGAAAGACAAACTGTTAACTGTCACCAATAACCATCCTTCCCACTGCAGCTTGTGGATCCAAGGGAACGAACAGATGCAACACTGTTTCATTTTCCTCTCTGGCCAAAGATGGCATATAGGGTGGAAGTCTCCGTGATAGATGATTTGCTGCTAGTTCTTGTAGGTATTGTTTGGTTCTTAGTCTCATGGTTGAACCTTCTCTAGTAATTGTTTCTGCATAGTGCTTCTCTTCGTCTGCCTTGTTTTCTTCTACCGGATGGTTTCCACATAAATTCCTGCTGGAAAAGTCTTCATTATTTATTTGGTATTATTAGCACATAACTGATGTATTTCCAACACCTTCTTCTTATCCTACGTAGACATGTGTTTTTAGAGGCATTTAATTTTCTGTCTAAATATGAGGTGGATCCAACATTAGACCATAATAATGTAAATAAATAACCAAGAAGTTGTAGTCTATATTTTTGCAATTATTATCTCTGTCTCTTCAGACTTGCTTGTAATCTTTTGAAGAATTGTACAGTCTACATTTGTTATTTTGTTGACAGATATGTCCTGGAGCATTTATCTCGTATCTGTCGAATTTTGCGTCAACCAGGTGGTAATGGCCTTCTAGTTGGAGTAGGAGGCAGTGGCCGTCAATCATTAACTCGACTGGCATCATTTATGGCTGGACATAAACTGTTTCAGCCAGAAATCTCCAAGAACTATGGCTTAACAGAATGGAGAGAAGACATTAAGGTTAAAACAGTTAATTTTTGTTTACAATGGCTGGCCATGTTTATAGCACAACTGCTGCTCAAATTTCATTTGTAATAAATTAAAAATGAACAACAAATAAAATGTTTATAAGCTTCACTAAAGTATTTATATATATATATATATATATATATATATATATATATATATATATATATATATATATATATATATATATATATATATATATATATATATATGCTAGAACAAAAATTCAGATAGGAGAAGGTGTATCTTGGTCTACGCCCTATGGGCCGGCTACGGCTCGAAAGGTCAATAGATAGATATATATATAAAGGGGACGTAATAAATGAGCAATGAAAATTGACTAGATTGTTTTTTTTTTTAGGTCCATGTCTTTCTGTCTTTATCTGTTATTTCTTTATGTATTCCATGGTTATAATTATTGCAAGTTTATTTTTTGTCAGTTTTTCATTTCTGATTTTATCTCTCAGGCTGTTTCCTATCATGAGTATAACACATTTCATCTTGGTCGAGGTTATTTTTCTAATTATTCTTGAGTCTAGAGTCCAGGTCAGGCATTGGTAGCACAACGTTGGAATGAAGTTTGTATTGTAGAGTGTATTTAATGAATATATTGCAATGAAATTCTTTGTATATATTTCTTATTTATTAAATTATGGCCATGTTGTTGAGAAAAAAACAAATCAAATAGCTTGCATGTTCATATAAACATTTTGAATTAATTATATTTATTTTCTAGTTTGTATTGAAGCAAGCTGGCGGGAAAGGCATTGCTACAACTTTTCTCATCACTGACAGCCAAATTAAGAGCGAGCGTTTCCTTGAAGACATTGATGCTCTCCTTAACTCTGGAGAAGTGCCCAATCTTTTTGCATCTGATGAGAAGGCAGAGATTATGGAGGTTTGTTATTGTGCTCACCAGACGTTAGCCAGTTTGACCGAAAAATTAAATAAGCATAAAATTATTATTTGCATTTATACTTGTTTTTTTAATATTTAGCACTATTGAAAGTTATTCCACCATAATTTTGTTTTACTTTTCCTAACTTTTCTCCACCTGTGCTGCCTTTTAGCAGAGAAAATGAATGTTGAAGTCAACGCTTTAGAATTTGTCTTCTTCTTAGCGTTCACCTGCTAATTAGGCATGGATGTGTTGTGTCACTAGTTTATGGCAAAGCAACGATATCTGCACCTTTGGGAGATGGGAGTTAAGATGGGCAAGTCAGAAACGAGAACCTTAGTGGGTGTATAAGTGGACTTGTCAACCAACACAGAACTGCATTCGTCAGTCGCTGGACATTGCGGAAATTGCTGAGGAAGGGATCTGAGCACCTATGGACATGTCCGGAGTGCAATGATGGTGACCCACAAATAACTCAATAATTTATCATGTTACATAAACCATTGAATTTGTTTCATAGTTACACTCATCATGTTACATAAACCATTGGATTTATTTCATGGTTACACTCATCATGTTACATAAACCATTGGATTTATTTCATGGTTACACTCATCATGTTACATAAACCATTGGATTTGTTTCATGGTTACACTCAACATGTTACATAAACCATGTTTCATGGTTACACCCATCATAAACCATTGCACTTGTATGAAAATTTCAAAATTACTGTAACTCATTCTGACTTGTAAAGACACTAGAGGTACATTAGTCATGTACTCTCTCTCTCTGCGATAAAGACTCAATCAGAGTAGGATTCCAGACTCTCTCATGAAGTCAGCTGTCTTTTTAAGTGATTCGATTGCCCCATATAGTTTCTCTTCCAGGGAGGTGGGTGTGGACCACATTGCTCTTCTCAGGTCTGTGTACTGGGGGCAATCCTGTAGAACATGTTTAGTAGTCATATAGTCCAGTGTAAAGTGGCATAATCTGGTTGTACCTATTTTGAATTTGGTGAGTCATGTACTCAGAATTAACAAAAGAAGTTTCTTGCACCAGTCTTCAAATGGACACAAATATATATCATGTTGGTGTGCTGTAGAGCTATAACAAGTTGACATATACAACAACCTAAAGCAGCTTGACTTAAAAAGAAGACAATACAAAACATTTTGGCCGCATGCCTTCATCCGTATGATAAAATGATGAAAAAACAAACACCTGCACATAGAAAAATTTGTGCTTAAACTTGGAGAGACATCGTCACGTCGTCTGAGGGGGAAGAATGAATGAGCTATTTACTGGTCAGTGGCTAGGTAATAGGCAGCTCCTGATCACATGACTATGCCAACAAAATCGGAAGGACACTGAAAAGCATATTTCCAAAAGGAAAAAGGAAATATGTTAGAAAATAAAAGAGAACTGTGACTGACGAATAAGAGACTTCTTCTTCTTTCCTTCCTCATCTGCCTTTCAGCGTCGAGGGGAGATATAATTTGTGGTCTTTTGCTCTTCTGTTCGCCTCTGCAGCTGTTATGTTTCCTAGTGCTTCTAATATTCCATCGACCCATCTTTTACGTGGTTGACCCATGGGTCTAGTGTTCTCACAACGTTTGTTGAAGGCTCGTTGTGTTGTGTTTTGTTTTTTCTGCCTTGTCACGTGGCCAAACCATTTTATCTGTTGTTTCCTTATATATTCTATGGCGGGGGCTATTCCTAGCTTTTTTCTCAGTTCTTCATTTCTGATCTTATCTCTCAGACTGTTTCCTGTCATTCGTCTAACACATTTCATCTCTGTAGAGGTTATTTTTCTTATTGTTCTTGCATCTAGGGTCCAGGTCTGGCATTGGTAGCACAACGTTGGGATGAAGATTGTATTGTATAGTGCTCGTTTTGCCTCCAGAGTTATTTCCTTGTTGGACAATAGTGGTGATAACTGTCCGATAATTTGACAAGCTTTGTTGCATCTTGATTCTATCTCTGCTGTTTGGGAATTATCGTCTGTCATTAGACTTCCTAGGTATTTGAATTCCTCTACTTGTTTTAGTTGTCTTCCTTCTATAATTATGTTGATGTTCTGTTTATTTTTGGTGACATTCATGACTTCTGTTTTGTTGATGTTGATTTTCATGTTGTATTTTTTTCATTGTGTTTTGTCATTTTTTCTGCAAGCTGTTTTAGTGTGAATAGTGCATCGGTACATCCTCTGTTTTTTCGGAACCCCATTTGAGAATCGCTTAACTGTAGTTCTATTATAGGTCTACCCTTTTTTCCAAGATTTTGGCGTATAGCTTTCCTACATGGCTGAGAAGAGATATACCTCTATATTGATTGCAGTCTCTTTTGCTACCTTTCTTTTTCCATATTGGTATGATGATTGCCTGTTGCCAGTCTTCTGGGGCTTGTTGTTGGTGCCATGCTGCATTAAATATTCTGTGCAGCCATTGCATTCCTGTTTCTCCCGCTGCTGCTATTATTTCTATTGGTATGTTATCTATCCCTGGTGCTTTGTTTCTTGGTGCATATTTGATTACTTCTTCGATTTCCTCTTTCATGATGTTGGGTTCAGTATTTGTGAGTTCTGGCATGGTTTTTGTTGTCTTATTGGTAGTTGGTATGTTTAACAGGTCTTCAAAATATTCTTTCCATCTCTGTTGCATGCATTGGTTATTTGATATTGGCTGTCCGTCTTTGTCATTTATCAGCTCAGTAGGATCATGGTTTTCTTTTTTCGCTCTTGTGGCTTTTACTGCTTTGTAGAAATCTCTTGTGGCTGTCTTGAAGTCCCTGCTCATGTTTTGTCCGAATTCTGTCCAATTCTTTTGCTTAGCTTCTTTGATCAACATTTTAACTCTTTTTCCAACTAAGGCATATTTTTCATATTTTTCTTGGTTCTTGTTCTCCCTCCAATTTTTAAACATTTTCTTCTTTTCTTTAATTGCTTCTCTGATTGTTTCGTTCCACCACGGGGTGCTCTTTTTCCCTTCTCTTGTTCTTAGCTTCGTTCCACAAACTGTTTTAGAGATGTTGGTTACTGTTTCCTTAAATTGTTTCCACTCTTCTTCTACTGTGCATACTTCGTTAGGGAGAATAAGAGACAATCTACATTTATTGGCCGTGTCTTGTGAAAAGAAGCCTTTATGAATACTATAACAACAGGCAGAATGAATGGAAAGAAGAGCAGAGGAAAACCAAGAGAAAAACGATTGAACAGCTTATCCAAATAGCATAACAAAAGATCCCTGACTAATATTATGACATGTATGAAGGACCGCATGATGTGGAGAGAGGTAATTGCCTATGCTGACAGACATGGCACTTGATGATGATGATGATGTACTAATGTATAAGAGTATTATACATTACTCTTGTAGCTCTTGTTAACCTGCATGAGTAGGTTAACTGTGATGAACTATGGGCATAAGAACAAAACAAGACCTACAAGATCTAGCAGGGAATCATCAAACATGAAGATTTCTGTCTGTCTGTGGTGAGAGAGAGAGACTAGCGAACTAACTTATTCTAATCTGTCACAAAAATGTCTTGACCTTTTATACTTGACAGACTGTGAGAGTTTCAGCTGCCAAGGCAGCTGGTGACAAGAATGCAGAATTAAGTCCCTTGGCCTTATTTGCATTTTTTGTGAGTCAGAGCCGAGCGAAACTGCACATTATCATTGCTTTCAGCCCTATTGGTGAAGCATTCCGCAATCGTCTGAGGCAGTTTCCTTCACTCATCAACTGCTGCACCATAGATTGGTTCCAGGTTAGAGATTTGTGATGCAACAATTCTGCTTACACTTAAACACTGCACTTGCTTAGTAGAATCTTTCTTTCTTTTTTTTCTTTCTTTCCCTATCTTGCTACATTATTTTTGTTCTTCATTTCATTTAATATAACTGTTTCACTATGCTGGTAGCATTATTCTACTTGTTCCAAAAACAAGATTAATTAAGATCATCAAGTTGAGCAACAGAAAAATTGTAGGACACAAGAATCACATGACAAGGTTTAATTTAGACCAGAGTTGTACAAATGAGGTAGGCTAGCTTAAGAGACATGCCTCTGATCCATAACAAATATTAACTAAAGCATTAATGATGTTACAGAAAGCTTTTGATATAATGCCCTGAAAGAACATTTTAATGGCAAGTCATTCAATATTAATTTTGTTGTCATCTGTGTATCATCAGAAAAAAGAGAGTTGTCACATTCTACAGTGAAGTTAGAATGGTCACAATTAAATAGAGACCTTAGAAGCCTAGAAGAATATTGTAATTCCTGAAAACAAGAACCTGGAATATTGTAATACCTGGAAACAAGAACCTGGAATATTGTAATACCTGGAAACAAGAACCTGGAATATTGTAATACCTGGAAACAAGATCAATACACAGAAGACAGTATACACAATATTTACCAGAAGTAACACAACAGCTGGGGCAAATTTCAAGCTTAATCTCCAACAGGGAAGTCTACTAAGAGAGGAGTACCCCCACATACTTAGTAGTACAACTAGACCATCAACTGAACCTGAAGAAACATGTAGAAAACCTGACAAAGAAAGTAACACGAAGACTACAACTTATGAAAAGGCTTTCTAGTACTTCACTGGGAGCAGATAAAGAAACTCGTAGGAATTCTACCTGGCTTATGTTCACTCTATCTTGGAACACGGTTGCTCACTACTAGTAACATGCAGTAAAATAACCAACATGTCACTTAATAGGGTACTAAACAGTGCACTACTGTTCATCAGTGGCACAATGAGGTTGGCGCTGAATGCAGCATGCGAAGTGCACTACTATGTAGAACCTTTAGAGATAAGAAAAGGCCACCAAGGTGCTATATGAAAGACAAAAAGGAATGGAGAATGACTATCCTAACAGAAAATTAGTGGATGCATGGGTTCCTAACCAAAGAATCAAACAGAACTCAACTTTGCAGCATGTTAGGAACATGCAAGAAAAATACCATCTACCTAAGAAACAACAAACATCAAGAGTCATCAAAGAACAGCCACCAAATACAAATGACATGAACCCAGAAATCTGTTTAGAAATATATGACAGAATAGATAAAAATGCTGACCCAGTATCAATAACAACCGCTGCAAGGAAAACCATTGATACTTATCCAGATTATTGGATACATGTATATACTGATGGTGCAGCCACAAAGACACCTATTAAAGCTGGACATGGAATTTTGAAACTTGTATCCAGATAAAACAGCAGAAGAGCTATGTGGCCCATGTAGTGAAGTCTGTAACAATTATGAAGCAGAAATAACAGCCTTAGAAACAGCAGTGTACCATCTGAGTACTGTGTTTGATACCATACTATCAAAGAAAAGAAATGTCTCAAGACAGAACACCTCTCCATGACTTCTAATGTAGACATTACAAGCTTGGACAAACAGTCGTAGACAGTAATACGCATATACAGCAACATCAGTGTCAACTCCATGTAACATTTCTAGAGACTGGCTCCACTAGCCAGGTCTAACAGGCTTAATGGCATGTAATATCGTAGGCCAACATATAAGAAGACCTGCAATCACCTGCAATGTCTATCTAAACTTCATGCTTCTAACTTGTTGGCTGATCCTCTACTTGAATTCTAGTTATCTACCCTTTACTATCCTAGTGTCAGCCATTCTCTATGATGTTATATGTCTCACTAGCACAATTCCTGATCTAACCTTATATCTTGTCTGTTTGAGGTATCTGCAAGAACTGATTAGTCCAGCCCTCTAGTTTGGCCTATTGACTTCGTCATACGACTATAAATCATGCGGTCTCGAGATGTCGTTCAAGCTGACCAGTGTTCAATGTGGCTGAATAACTTAACATCTCCCAGTCATTCCCCTGTTAACTCTTCTGTTAACTCCCACTCTGTTAGTACATTTTTTAACTCTCTCAAACCCAAGATCTGGAACAAAAGGTGTCACATTTGGACAAAAAAAATGAACAAAGCTTACTTGTTTCATATGACGTTTTTAATACTCTTGGACTTTCTAGAAGCAGACAATAACTAATGAGTTATAATTTAAATGAATTACTTATTGATATTTACCAGAAGCAGACAAGAACTAATGAGTTATAATTTAAATGAATTACTTATTGATATTTACCTGAAGCAGACAAGAACTAATGAGTTATAATTTAAATAAATTACTTATTGGTATTTACTAGAAGCAGACAAGAACTAATGAGTTATAATTTAAATAAATTACTTATTGGTATTTACTAGAAGCAGACAAGAACTAATGAGTTATAATTTAAATGAATTGCTTATTGATATTTACTAGAAGCAGGCCAGAACTAATGAGTTATAATTTAAATGAATTACTTATTGGTATTTACCAGAAGCAGACAAGAACTAATGAGTTATAATTTAAATGAATTACTTATTGATATTTACTAGAAGCAGAAAAGAACTAATGAGTTATAATTTAAATGAACTAATTATTGGTATTTAGAAGCAGAGAAGAACTAATGAGTTATAATTTAAAGGAACTAATTATTGGTATTTAGTCGCAGAGAAGAACTAATGTATTATGTTAATTATGTTTTAGTAGATTACTAAGGGAGTCATTTCCACCAGTTATTTTTTAAAATTTGTGGTTTTACAGAAGAATGTTGAGAATACCGTAACAGCTAAGAAGAGTAATGAAAACATTCTGAAAGAGGCTAAAGCAAAAATAGAGCTAATTTCTAATATTAGGAAGAAACAATCACCATTTTTTTGGCCATGTTATGAGAAAGGAACCACTGGAATATATTGTGACAACTGGGAAAATTGAGGGACAAAGATATAAGGGAAGCTAAGAGAAAAGAAACCAGATAGCTTAAGAGATTGGCTTGGGAGAATGTCAACAACAGAAATAATAAATAACTGTAGAGATCGAAAGTTGTGGAGAGACACAATCACCTATGCCAGTAGGCATGGTACTTGATGATGATGATATTAATAATCTCTAACTTAATTTTACTTATTTTTTTAAAATTATGATATATGCATATCAATAATGAAAAGACTAAAGTCATGAAAAGCTTAATTCCAACAGATGACAAAATATACATGGAAAACAACCCAGTGGAAGAGATCGATCACTTTATCTATCTTGGAAGTCACATTGATCGAGAAGGGAATACAAGCAAAGAAATTAGAATCAGAATACCTAAAGCAGCAATGTCTTTCAGAAGCCTTGAAAAGTTGTGGAAATCAAAAGTCATCAGCACAAACACAAAACTTAGACTATTCAAATCAAATGTACAATCAACCCTTACATATGCGTGTGAAAGCTGGAAAACAACAAGAGATATAGAAACAAAGTTGAACGCATTCGAAAATAAATGTCTAAGGAAAATACTTGGTATAGCGTGGAACGAATTCAAAACAAACGAGGAAATTAGAGAAATCGCTAATCAACCACTAATATCTTCAGTAATAAAGAAAAGACGATGGTCATATGTTGGACATGTGATGAGAAGAGATAATAACCGAATAGCAAAGCAAGCCCTCACATGGGAAACAACAGGTAAGAGAAAAAGAGGAAGACCCAGAGAGACACTGAGAAGAACATTGATGAGAGAGGCAAGAGCAGCAGGAATAGGCTCCCTCAATGAGATAGAGCTGCTTGCACAGAACAGAGACAAATGGCGAGATTTGATAAAATATCTTTAAAAGAATTGAAAACTGCTAGAACAAAAATTAGGATAAGAGAAGGAGTATCTTGGTCTACACCCTATGGGCCGGCTACGGCTCGGAAGGTCAATAGATAGATAGATAGATATCTTATGCAACAAATCTATGTCAATAGAAATGAGAAAGAGAGTTCATCGATGATATATAGAACCAATTCTGACCCATGGAAGCGAATTATGGATAATAGACAAACAAATGAAAAGATATGGTGGATAGGCGGTGGGAACATGAAAAATGTTCCTTGTTGCAGTTTCCTCATATTCCAAGTCCGGCTCATTGCAGGAGCTACTGAGTTAAGTGCTCTGGTGCACACCGTGAGCTGTGTGTCTCATCCGTTTTGATCATGTTTCGATATTCCAATTGTTTACGATGAATGATGATATCGTATGACAGGGAACAGTTGGCTGTGTTCACTTTCTGCGCAGTTTTGCCTTATACCTTATGTCTTTTGGCGTGTGCTAAGACTGCAATGATGGGGACTACAGTTACCTTTCTTTGTTTGGAAGATGAGATATTAATTTGGATGATTGCGCTGGCACGGGCGGTTGAGCAATTATGGATTTTAATTCGTTTACAGTGATACTGGGGCCTTCCATAACCAAATGAAAAGATGATTAGAGGCCACAGAGATGGGATTTCTCAGAAGAATGTTGAAAGTTCCCTGGACAGTTAAAATGACCAATGAGAAAGTTCTCAAAGAGGCCAACACATTTTCTTGCCATTTAGTAAGAAGGGAACAGCTAGACAACAAGAAGATAGAGGGATACTAGAAAGAAAAGATAACAGACAGCTTAAAAGAATGGCTTGGTAGGAAGTTAGCAACGGTGTTGATAAACAGCTGTAGAGAATGAAAGTTGTGGAGAGACATGATCCAGGCATGGTGCTTGATGATGATATATAATTATTGAATGAATTGCAATGTTATTTTCTTATTTATATTTGTTATTTCTTATTTATATTTGTTATTTGTTATTTATATTTGTTATTTCTTATTTATATTTGTTATTTGTTATTTATATTTGTTATTTCTTATTTATATTTGTTATTTCTTTAGGCCTGGCCTGAAGATGCCTAGAAAGGGTAGCTTACAAGTTTCTAGAAAAATCTGAGATGGAAGATAAAGAAAAAGAGTCTGTTGTGTTCATTTGTAAAGACTTCCACCAGAGCATGAGATCTCTTTCCTTGAGGTTGTACATCACATCTGTCTCTGTTTTAATTATAGTTCTTTCTCAAACCTATTTAACATGCCTGAACCTTAATTTTCAAAGTTTTTTTTTTTTTTATGTGTGTTACGTACTTTGAGATTTATCTTTAACCACAAAAGATTTTATTTTGGTAAGCTTTCATTTATATGATAAATGTAAAGTAAAAAGGTATTTGAAAAATAAGGCTTATCTAACAAATAAGCTGATCAGAACATGGGCTTTGTAATATACTTAACCTCAGTGTGTTGGGAGTGGATTGGTTGTCTATGTTGTTCCTGTGAGTTATTTTTATGGGGTCTTGGGCTTATGGCAATTTAAGCCATGCTATATAAGGTAACTGGGGAAATAGCTAGACTCTACTAAATTGGGGATTTAGGTGGCTTTTAATCTGAAACATATAACTATAAATTGTTTTTACAAATATAGATGCAGTTAACATTAACACCCTTATTTTAGTAGTGGCTTGTAACTAAAGTTTGTGATGTTTCTACATAACAGTTCACCCTAGGAGGAAGTGCTGATAGGCACTGTCCAAGAACTATTCCTTTACAGACAACATTGCATATAAATTATTAGTACATAGTTGTTGTAGAAACAACTTTAAAAACATCACAGAGATGCCAGCCCTACAAATTAATGGAAAGATAATCAATAACCTAAGATATGCTGACGATACTGTTCTACTAGCAGAAAATCCTGAAGATCTACAACAATTACTTAATGAAATAAACATGACAAGCAAAAAATATAGACTAGATATGAGTATCAAAAAGACTAAAACTATGATCATAAACAAAGAAAATACTCAAAACCCACAAGTGAATATCAAAATTGAAGGAATAGACCTGCAGACAGTTCAGAGCTATAACTACCTTGGACATAATTATAACCAGTGATGGAAAATATACAACTGAAATAAACAAAAGAATAGGAATGGCAAAAAGTAATTTTAATGTCATGAAGAACATACTAACATCAAAACAAATAACACCAGGGCTAAAACTAAGAATAGCAAAATGTTATGTCTTCTCAACATTCCAATATGGTGCAGAAACATGGCCATTAGACAAGAAAACAGAACAGAGAATTGAAATATGGATATATAGAAGAATAAGTAGAATTGGATGGAAGGAAAAGAAAACAAATGGTCAAGTTTTAAAACAACTAAAAATGAAAAGAGAACTACTAAACACCAAACAAGACAAATGCGATTTTTGGGTCATGTTAAAAGACATGGTCTTTTTTAGGCCTACTAAAAGTAATCCTGGAAGGGAAAATACAAGGTAAAAGAGGCAGAGGCAGACCAAGACTAACAGGGACAAGTAATATCAAAAGATAGACAAACCAGCCTATGACAACCTGCACCATCAAAGCAAGAGACAGAGCAGGATGGCGCTCCATGGTAGCCAACCTTCGTTGCGGAGATGGCACTCGATGATGATGAGTTGTTGTAGGGAGCCTCTGTGGCTGAGTGGTTAGAGTGTTTGCTTCCTCATCAGAAGGGTCCGAGTTCAGTTCTCAGAAGTAGCAGATTTTTTTTTTTTAACCAAAAAGGCTCCAAGATTTATCAGACCTCTAAAACTGGATACCAATAATTTTTCTGGGACGTAAAGATGGCCTGGCATGATGCCAACCACATTACCCATTTATGTGCTGTGGTCTTGGAAACAAATATCTGGTCACTAAAACCATATTTCTCATGTGCCTATCAAGACTTGGAGGGAACCTTTTTTTTTTTTAAGTATTTATAGCTTATTAAATATAATTTTAAAATTAAAAAAATAATTTTTTAAATTATGAAAAAATATCTTATGCAACAAATCTATGTCAATAGAAATGAGAAAGAGAGTTCATCGGTGCTATATAGAACCAGTTCTGACCTATGGAAGCGAATCATGGACAGTAGACAAACAAATGAAAAGACGATTAGTGGCCACAGAGATGGGATTTCTCAGAAGAATGTTGTAAGTTTCCTGGACATGTAAAAATGACCAATGAGGAAATTCTTAAAGAGGCCAACCCAAAAAGGGAGCTTCTAAAAAACATCAGAAAGAAACAATCAACATTTTTCGGGCACATCATGAGAAGAGCAAAGTTGGAATACTTGGTTACAACAGGCAAAATAAAAGGAAAGAGAGATCGCGGACGACAAAGAGAGAAAATACTGGATAGCTTGGTGTCATGGCATGGAAGACAGTCAACAACAGAACTGATACGATGCACTGTGGATAGAAGATTGTGGAGGGACATGATCACCTACGCCAACCGGTACGGCACATGATGATAGCTTATTACTAATTAGAAAGGGAGGGACCAATTTCACAAATTTTGTGCATAAGATTTAAACCAATTTGGGTTCCCATAGTGTATAATGCCATAGCAATAGACTCAATCTTTCATAAACAGATGCCTCCTACAGCTTCTTAATATTAGATGACCAGATAAAATTACAAATAAAAACCTTTTGGAAAGAACTGACCTGACACCAATAAGAATGGACAACGTGAAAAGAAAATGGGAATGGATTGACTACACATTGCGAAGAGCGCCAAGCAATATTGCATGATAGTCAGTGAACTGGAATCTACAAGGAACTAAGAAAGTTGGAAGTCCCAAGCAGACCTGAAGAAGAATCATTGAGATAGAAGCAATAGTTGCAGGATGGACGTCAGTTCAGTTGAAGAAGATAGTACAGAGCAGGTCTGTTAGCATCTTGTGGATGCAGCCAGCCCTTTACTTCATGACGAGCTGCTAGGCATAATGCCAGTGTCAAGTATTTTTAGCAGCACATTACTGATCAATTTGATGTGTATCAAAACTATTTCTTGTTAACTTTCATTATCAGTCAGCTGGAAAAACTGGCTATGTGTGTGTGTATATATATATATATACATATAAGCACACACACACACATAAGTAGTAAAGTAAAGTACCCCCGTCACACCAAGTGGTGTATAGGGAATATGGTGTTAGTGACCATAAATTTTACAGACCTTCAGCACATGATTTTTGGGGTAATGTGGTCAGTATTACGCCCGTGCCACTTTACTTTTCCAGAAAAAAATCTGGTATCCATTTAAGGCTGGGTGAACCGGAAGCTGTCGGTTGGGATCGAACCCTACCTCCTGTCCTTTGTAGTCCAGTTCACTAACCACTGAGCTATCATGGCTCCATATGTACACATATAGCCAGTTTTTCCAGGTGACTGATAATGATATATATATATATATATATATATATATATATAAAGAGTTCTTAAATGTTATGTAGATCCAGTCTTAACATATGGATGTGAATCATGGACAATAGGACAACTTCCAAGAAAATCACTGGAAGCTGTAGAAATGTGGTTTTACAGAAGAATGTTGAGAATACCATGGACAGCTGAGAAGAGTAATGAAAATGTTCTGAAAGAGGCCAAAGCAAGAAGAGAGGTAATATCCAATATTAGGAAGAAACAATCATCATTGTTTTGGTCATGCAATGAGAAGGGAACTGCTAGAATATATTATAACAATTGGGAAAATTGAAGGATGAAGAGATAGAGGGAAGCAAAGAGAAAAGATACCAGACAGCTTAAGAGAATGGTTTGGCAGAAGGTTAACAACACAAATGATAAATAACTGTAGAGATCGAAAGTTGTGGAGAGACATGATCACCTATGCCAGCAGACACAGTACTTGATGATGATGATACATATATATATGTAGATGCTCAGTATCAACTTTGATTATTACCTTTCAGGTTTCTAGAAGAGCTTGGTCGTTACAATTATGTGACACCTACATCCTACCTAGAACTGATAAATTCATTCAAGAACCTACTCAAATCAAAACAAGATGAAACCATGAAAGCCAAGAATAGATACATTGTTGGCTTAGAGAAACTAGCTTTTGCATCCTCACAGGTGAGATTCAACCTGAGCAAGACTTAGTAATGGCGAAAGGTTAACTCTTTCCGTACATTTTGCCGCCCTTGCCGGTTTCGGCCACATACGTTTCGCCACATAGTGTGCCACTCTCAATTTGATTAGTGTGAACTGTCATCAAACCATATTCTTTTTACATATCTTGTATCATCTTGGTATTGGTGAAATCTAATACATTTTTCAATTATCTAAAAATTCATATATAATTTGTTATATGTTAGATAAATATAAATAGATTGATTCTTAATACCATGAAAAATTTTATCTCTGACATCTTTTCTATTGCATCAAATAAAATGCTTACTTTTGGAAAGAGTTAAACTTTAAATTTAGTAGCAGCCTTTTGGTGTTGTGTTTGAATCATCATCATCGTGGGACATTAAGGTTAGCCTGGGTATTATATAGCCCTTTTTGTTTTGTCAGACGGTTTAGGGAAGGCTATTGTGTATTTTTTGTTAATGTTTTGTTTTTGTCAAACAGCTGCTCTTATGGCTAATTCTACCAATGTTTGACAAACACACTTGGTCCTTTCTTCCTCATTTCACTATGCCTATTCTGCCTGGGCACAGAATATGGAGATAGTGTCACACTATATCCTCTCTTGGGGGCCTCAGTAGCCTAGTTGGGAAAAAACCACCTAACAAGGCTACAATGTTCAAACAATCCGTTTTTGACTACTGTTGGAAGCAGTGTGAGTTGTACTCGTGGTTAGAAAAAAATACCCCCGTGGTTGACCCAGCCACTGGCAGAAGTGGGTACCAGGGGTATTACTCTGGGAAGGTGAGGAATACCGACTCGCATCATGAGTTTCAATGCTTGAAGCAACACTATCCAGAAGTCTCTAAACACTTCTGGTTAGACGACAATCACATATGGGTGAAAACTCATGTGCTGAGATGCCGATTCAAGTCTTGTACTTTACCTTTACCTTTTATCATCCCCCCCCCCCCCCCCCCCGCCCCACCCTTTTTGACTTCCTTTCAAGAATTTCTGAAGGAGGGGCGAGGTCCATACATTCGGAAATAAAAGAAGTTGCAAGGGATGCCAGAAAGACAACGTGTAAAAACGGGTATTAATACAACAAATAAAATGATTTATCTACATATAGAGAATGCATAGTGACTCTCTACCAAACACAGCTTCAAGGAGAAGAGGGGAAGAGTGCAGAGCTCAAGACAGACTAAAGAGCAGTTGAAGTGACTACAGTATCACAAGACAATGGCTATCTGAAGTGTCAGCTAGAAAATTGAATCTCCCACAACCCCTGAAAAGATATCAGGATAATAGAACATCTCCTACAACCCCTGAAAAGATCTCAGGATAATAGAACATCTCTCACAACCCCTGAAAAGATATCAGGATAATAGAACATCTCCCACAACCCCTGAAAAGATCTCAGGATAATAGAACATCTCCCAAGGTGAGGTAAATGGAGGTGAAGCATTTAATAAGCAGAATGGAGGAGATTTGTTGCCACACACAAGATACCATGATGTGTAGGTAAGTGACCATTTTGCCAATTTTGTGCAACAAAGAGGTAGGTGGCTACTTTGTCAATTTTGTGCAACAAAGAGGCAGGTGGCTACTTTGCCAATTTGTGTAGAACAAAGAAGCTGGTTACTACTTTGCTTTGTAAGATCGGCTTCTTGGTTAATGTTAAAATGATCTGAAAAGAAAATGTTTATCAAGTAGGAATGACAGCCCGCAGGGATGAGCTAGATCAGAATACAATGAGCAAACTAATGGAGCCATCAATTTGCACACAATTTGTCAATTACTCAAGGGCAGAAAAAACATGAGTGCCTTCAAAGACTTGTATGCCTGTGCAACGAGGGACCCCTGTGCATATGGCTGTCAGGGGAAAAAATAGATTAACACGTAAAATTCAGTTCTTAGTCTCTACGGACCGAGAAAAAAAATCTTTTGAAGACAAATGAGCACTTATGGGCTTGCCTGGAGTGCTGTGATGTTAACTCTGACAATGAACAATTTATTTAATTCCCAGAAAAAGGTTACTGAGAATTACAAGATACTGAAATGATACAATTATAAGACATTAAAACACTGTTGAAAACTAACTAGGTGATGATATTGATTGATGACTTAGATAGACCATAAAAGTGATACCTGCTGAGCAGACAAAAAACAAGTAATCATTTTTCAGCTAAAAAAGGCGGTCACAGTTTGAAGTATCATCTTTTCAATACTTTATATATAAGAATTGTATAGAATGGTATGGTATGGTATGGTATGGTGTGGTGTGGTGTGGCGTGGTGTGGTGTGGTGTGGCATAGTATAGGAACATCTGATGAATGTGAATGTTGCAAAATGGTTGCTGAAGATCTGCTACAGACATGCCCAATATTTGACGAACAGAGATAATTATTGTGACCATTGCATGGACAAACAGATGTGACCAGTCTTGAGATGACTGATGCTTTCTTTGAACTTGATAAGACTAGCATATAGAAGTGTACATGGAAGAAATAGATGGTGACTTGTAGCATTAAGATGTAGCTTTTGTGTTTGTTCAGGTAGCTACCATGCAGACTGAGCTGGAAGAACTTCAGCCCCAGTTGGTTGTGTCAGCTGCTGAGACAGACAGGATGATGATTATCATTGAAAAGGAATCAGCCAGTGTGGAGGAGACCAGCAAGAAGGTCAAGGCTGATGAAGCTGTAGCCAATGAATCTGCAGCAGTAGCTAAAGCACTTAAGGATGAGTGTGAAGCTGAGTTAGCTGAAGCCTTGCCAGCTTTGGAGGCAGCATTGGCTGCATTAGATACACTGAAGGTAAGCTTATTTGAATATGGGAATGTCCCGCCTGCAGTGAACCATTCTGCTCTAGTCTAAACATATTTGAAATTGCAGATATTTTTTTAACATTTAAAGCATTCCTAAAATTTATGGAGAATTGACTAAACAAGATACGCTGCTTCTAACATTGGTAAAGAAAAAAAATAATTGCTACTGGTATCAGCATGTTACAAGATGTAATGATCTTACCAAGACTAAGTTACAGGAATAAGTGAAAGATAAAAGAGAGATGAGTAATGGAGAGAATTGATTCATGTGTTATCAAAAACAAGACAGGGAAAACATTTACATACTCCAAGAACTGAGATATACCAGGGAAACTAAAGGAACAAGTAGGCAGAAATGCTAATATATTTTTTTAACCAAATCTAGGATAACAAAATTTCTGGTAAGAAAAACTTGAAATTTTAAAAGGTCTTGAAGTTTGCATTCAACATTTGCAAATAGCAACAGCAGCAGTTCATCTTTATTTCATCAATTGTGTTTACTGAAAGAGAACAATTTTCTGTATCTCTTCAGCTTTAACCAAGTTTGTATTTTAAATGTTCTTAACAAAACCCACATTAAAAGACACAGCGAACTTGAAATAACAATAATAGAAGACATGGTTCCTGGTTGACACATCTTCTTTCTTCTTCTGCAATCATGGCTTATTCAGACTGGGACTCCTGACTCTCTTATGAAGGCAGCTGTCTATTTCAGTGATCCGGTTGCCCCATAGAGTTTCTCTTCCAGGGAGGTGGGTGTGGACCACATTGGCCTCCTCAGGCCTGTGTACTGGGGGGCAATCCTGTAGAACTTGGGGTGACACATCAGGGGTAGACCAAGAAGAAGGTAGTTTCAAGACATCAGAAGAAGTGTGAGATCTGGCTAGAGACAGAGATTCTTTCAAACTGGCTGTGGTGAATGCAACGTTGTGTAGATGACATGTGACCTGATGATGATTAATAAAACACTAAGTGGTGTCTTATAGAATAAGCTTATTTATATTTCTTTATTTGTGTAACTTTTCAGTAAAATGTAGGACTCTACTGAATTAAAAGAAGCTTTACTGTGTGCTACATATTTCACCTGGACAATCATAATATAATTCTATAACATTTATTTCTGTAGAGTTTTCAACAGGAACCTATCAAAGGAAGACCCACTGAGCAAGTATTTCTGTCCTATAAGTTCTTGCCACTTTAAGGATGGCAGCCCCATCAGAGCTGTAAAGTGCCACATGTTGGTCTCCTGCTGCTTTATGAGCCTAAAAGCTCAAAAACTTCCTGGTTGAATATATCAGACTAAACTTCAAGTATATTATATTTCTAACTATACAAAGTAATATAGAAATACATTTCTACTTGTTCAAGGCATTATAATAATAAATAAGTAAAAGCACCAAGATGCGTAGAGATGCGAAGCTGCTGTAAAGCTGATGATAATGGCAATTGAAAAAAAAAAGAAGAAAAAAGTTGTATGGTGACAGCTTTACATGGTAATGGACAAAACAAAAGTTGACATTTTGGCCAAGTAGGCCTTCAGCTGGAACAACAAACAAACACAAAAAATATATATAAGAATATGTACACAAATCTAACTACATAAAAGGTAAAGGTAAAGTACGAGACTTGAACCGGCGTCTTAGCATGCGAGTGTATACCCATATGTGCTCGGCCGCCTATCCAGAAATGTTCGGATATTTCTGTATAGTGTAGCCTCAAGCATCGAAACTCAGATGCGAAGCGACATTCCTCACCTTCCCAGGATAATATACCCTGGTACCCATATCTGCCAACGGCTGGGTCGACCGTGGGGGTATTTTTTTTTTTCCAACCACGAGTACAATTCACACTGCTCCCAGCGGGAATTGAACACGGGTTGTCCGAACGTCGGTAATCTAGTCGGGTGGTTTTCCCAACTAGGCTACCGAGGCCCCCTAATCTAACTACATGACAATAATATGCTGGATACTCAAGAAAGCAAAGGTATCTAGCATATTACCGCCATGTAGTTAGATTTGTTTACATATCCTTATATATATTTTTGTGTGTTGTTGTTTGTTGTTCAGATGGCCTACTTGGCCGAAACGTCGACTGTTGTTTTGTCCATTACGCCGTAATGCTGTCACTATACCACTTTTTTTCTTCTTTTTTTAAAATTGCTATTATAATAATTCATTCTTCATGCACAAGGTATTGTAAAGATGAATTTCTACATGTACAGGGTAGTTTAATAATATATTTCTACATGTACATGATATTATAACGATATATTTCTATCTGTACAGGGTATTATAATGATAAATTTCTACATGTATTTGGTATTTTATTAATACATTTCTACCTGTGAGGGATATTTTTATGATATAGTTTTACATGTACAGGTTATATTAATCATACATTTTAACCTGTATGGGTATTATAATGATATATTTCTACATCTGTGTGGTACATTAATGATATATTTCAAGTTATAAGGGGTATTTTGATGATACATTTCTGTCCTATCCACACAATGAAAATGTTCTGAGCACATAGACCATTTTCAGCCTGCAGACATTACTATAGTGAAGTCCATGAAGAGCCCTCCCAACGGTGTGAAACTGGTCATGGCTGCTGTCTGTGTCATGAGAGGTATACAGTCCGTCAAGATCCCTGATCCCAGTGATCCAAGTAAAAAGGTGATTTCCTCTCTTTGCTTTTGTTCGTTACGTGACACATACAGAGAGGGAGAGAAAGATTTTAAAATAAAAAGGTGATGTGGGAGTCTTTGATTACACATATTAGGTTTTAAAAAAAAGTGAGAAGGAGAGGTTTCAGTTTAAAAAGCTGGTTGATGATGTTTGAGTGTGTCAGTTAAAACATTAGGGATAAGTTAAGTAAAATATTTACTATTAGTTCAATCTTTAGGGATAAGTTAAGTAAAATATTTACTATTAGTTCAATCTTTAGGGATAAGTTAAGTAAAATATTTACTATTAGTTCAATCTGTAGGGATAAGTTAAGTAAAATATTTACTATTAGTTCAATCTTTAGGGATAAGTTAAGTAAAATATTTACTATTAGTTCAATCTTTAGGGATAAGTTAAGTAAAATATTTGCTATTAGTTAATTCCTTAGGAATAAGTTAAGTAAAATATTTACTATTAGTTAATTCCTTAGGGATAAGTTAAGTAAAATATTTACTATTAGTTAATTCCTTAGGGATAAGTTAAGTAAAATATTTACTATTAGTTCAATCTTTAGGGATAAGTTAAGTAAAATATTAGCTATTAGTTCAATCTGTAGGGATAAGTTAAGTAAAATATTTGCTGTTAGTTCAATCTTTAGGGATAAGTTAAGTAAAATATTTACTATTAGTTCAATCTTTAGGGATAAGTTAAGTAAAATATTTATTATTAGTTCAATCTTTAGGGATAAGTTAAGTAAAATATTTACTATTAGTTCAATCTTTAGGGATAAGTTAAGTAAAATATTTGCTATTAGTTCAATCTTTAGGGATAAGTTAAGTAAAATATTTACTATTAGTTAATTCCTTAGGAATAAGTTAAGTAAAATATTTACTATTAGTTAATTCCTTAGGAATAAGTTAAGTAAAATATTTACTATTAGTTAATTCTTTAGGAATAAGTTAAGTAAAATATTTACTATTAGTTAATTCTTTAGGAATAAGTTAATAAAAATATTTACTATTAGTTAATTCTTTAGGAATAAGTTAAGTAAAATATTTACACAAAAAACAGCTGAAATGGTTTCAGTGACTACTTTAGTCTCTGTAAAAACAGGACATTCTGTCACCATTTTGATTTTCCAATGTTGGTTAGTGGCCGTTAGCAAGGTGAAACTCCAGTGCAAGCCACGGCAGCTGCGTGGGCGACAATTTCAAACGATGTCACTGAAACGAGAGTGCCTACAGTCACTTCCAACTCCAATTCACTTGAATAAATGGAAAAAAACACCACAAAAGTGTTGATGTGTTACCACTCTCTAAGGGGCCTACAGCAATGGTCACTATCTTTCCCGGAAGTACATAATATGATAATAATTTTAATTGATATATAATGAAAGTTGTAAGTAAACATTCTAACTGGTAGCAACTAAGATTCTTAGTAGAAGCTTTTCTCCTCAGATCAATGACTTTTGGGGACCTAGCAAGAAACTGCTAAATGACTTGAACTTTCTCAATGACTTGAAAAGTTATGACAAGGACAACATACCAGAGTCCGTGATGTTAATAATCAGAAAACAGTACCTCACAAATCCGGAATTTGACCCAAAAACAGTTGCCAAAGCTTCTTCTGCTGCTGAAGGTAAAATACATATATAAACAAACTTGTTTTGTATGAGTGTCATTAATAAATGACACATTTTAAAATGAACATTTGAAAAACCACAAGTCAACAGTAAAAATTGAAAGTAATAGTTTATAATAGCAATTAGACTGGTACCAATCAACTGAAATCAATAGTTAATGAATAAATATTTATTAAAAGGAACTCCAAGATAAAGATAAATGATGCAGAAACAGATATTTTAGCAGCTGTTATATTATCTACAAACAAAACAAAAATGGACAACTTCAACTAGAAAGTGTACCCTTCAGAATGGTTCCTTATCACTACAATTAAGATGATTACAGGTAAAGGAAATGAAAATATGATTAGAGGCCACAGAGATGGGATTTCTCAGAAGAATGTTGAAAGTTCCCTGGACAGCTAAAAAGACTAATGAGGAAGTTCTCAAAGAGGCCAACACAAAAAGGGAGCTCTTAAAAAACATCAGAAAGAAGCAATCAACATTTTTCGGGCACGTCATGAGAAGAGGAAAGTTGGAATACTTGGTTACAACTGGCAAAATAAAAGGAAAGAGAAATCGTGGACGACAAAGAGAGAAAATACCGGATAGCTTGGTGTCATGACATGGAAAACAGTCAACAACAGAACTGATACGATGCATTGTAGATAGAAGATTGTGGAAGGGCATGATCGCCTACACCAACCGGTATTGCACATGATGATGATGATAGGTAAAGGTCCTCTAACATAATTATAAACAAATATAAGATAAAATATCGACACAAAAGCTGGAACAGAAAATAAATAAAGATAGACTAAAATCATTAGAATTAATACAGTTAGCAATAACCAGATAGCTCTTGGGGAAATACTTCTACAAGATATAAAATCTTATATATTTTTGAGGTAATATAGACAAAGAAAGAGGAATAGAAAATGATACCAAAATCAGGATATCAAAAGCAAGAGGAACCTCTATTGCAATAGGAAAAATATGGAAATCCAAAGAAATTAGGCTAACTCTTTCAGTATGGAAGGTTTTTATCAATGCAGTGGAAGAGATTTCAGAGACAAAATTGTTCATGGTTTTAAATATCAATGTACATGTTTATCTAACACATAACAGACAATTGAACAAGGACACATAACAGACAATTGAACAAGGACACATAACAGATAATTGAACAAGGGATTAGATTTCACCTATACCAAGATGATATAAGAAATTAAAAAGAATATGATTTGATGATGGTTCACACTAATCATATCGAGAGTGACACACTATGTGGCTAAACGTACACTGCAGAAATCGGCATGACGTACAGTGCATCAAAACATACAGAAAAAGTTAAATACAAAAATGAACATTTTAAACTCCAATGTTTTAATCAATCCTGTTATATGGCTATGAAAAATGGAAATCAACAAAAATGCAGCTGTAAAGATACACTTTCACTAATGGATGCTTGTGCAGAATAAAAGGATGGAAATGGTAGGGCAAAATTAAATTAAAGTAGAACTGTGGGAAAGTACCTGACAAACACCACTGGACAAAGAGATAAGATAAAGATGATGATGCTGTATAGGACACATACTGATGAAGCCTAATGAGAGTATTCCTCAAAAAGCCCTTTTTTTGGAATCCCCAGGGCAGGAGAAATTAGAAGAGGCAACGAGAGAATTCCAAAACAGGCTCTTCTATGGGAAACATCATCATCATCATAAGCCTTTCGAGCCGTAGCCGGCCCATAGGGCGTAGACCAAGATACTCCTTCTCTTATCTAAATTTTTGTTCTAGCAGTTTTCAATTCTTTTAAAGATATTTTATCAAATCTCGCCATTTGTCTCTGTTCTGTTCAAGCAGCTCTATCTCATTGAGGGAGCCGAAACCTGCTGCTCTTGCCTCTCTCATCAATGTTCTTCTCAGTGTCTCCCTGGGTCTTCCTCTTTTTCTCTTACCTGTTGTTTCCCATATGAGGGCTTGCTTTGCTATTCGGTTATTATCTCTTCTCATCACATGTCCAACATATGACCATCGTCTTTTCTTTATTACTGAAGATATTGGTGGTTGATTGGCGATTTCTTTAATTTCCTCGTTTGTTTTGAATTCGTTCCACACTATACCAAGTATTTCCCTTAGACATTTATTTTCGAATGCGTTCAACTTTGTTTCTATATCTCTTGTTTTTTCCAGCTTTCATACGCATACATAAGGGTTGATAGTACATTTGATTTGAATAGCCTAAGTTTTGTGTTTGTGCTGATGAGTTTTGATTTCCACAACTTTTCAAGGATTCTGAAAGACATTGCTGCTTTAGCTATTCTGATTCTAATTTCTTTACTTGTATCCCCTTCTCGATCAATGTGACTTCCAAGATAAATAAAGTGATCGATCTCTTCTACTGGTTTGTTTTCTATGTATATTTTGTCATCTGTTGGAATTAAACTTTTCATGACTTTAGTCTTTTCATGATTGATCTCAAGCCCAATTTTGCTGGCTATTGATGATAGTTCATTTGTGTTTTCCTGCATCGTTTTTATCTGACTGCTGATGAGAACTAGGTCATCAGCAAAGTCGAGGTCCTCCAAATGGTCTCCTTGTATCTATTAGATGCCTTTATTACCAATGCAGCATTTCTTCATTATGAAGTCCATAACAATTCTAAATAACAAAGGTGATAAAATACATCCTTGTTTAACCCCAGTTTCTATTGGGAAACATTCACTCAGTCCTTCCTCTGTTCGAACTGCACATTTTAGGGCTGAAAAAACTATCACTACTATCTACTGCTAATTTACACATTCTCTATCAGGTCTACGTTTCATTAACAACATCGTTTTTACGATAGCGGCTTGTTAAACCTCTGATCAACGGTTCTATACCAAGCCGGAGAAAAATAATTCCTCCATTTTGTAAATAACCGGAAACGAAATGCAGGGAAACATCAGGATACAGTAAAAGAGGAAGATCTAAAGAGACACTAAAAAGAACACTTACAAGAGAAGCAAAGTTGGCAGGCATAGACTCATTAGATAAGATGAAGCATCTCACCCAGAATAGAGATGTTGGCAAAAAACACTACAGCCCCTATGTGACGTCTAACGGCAGAGAAAGGATCAAGAATCAAGTTTTTTTTCCATTACAATTCTTTTTATCCATGGTAGTTTTTCCATTACAATTCTTTTTATCCATGGTAGTTTTTCCATTACAATTCTTTTTATCCATGGTAGTTTTTCCATTACAATTCTTTTTATCCATGGTAGTTTTTCCATTACAATTCTTTTTATCCATGGTAGTTTTTCCATTACAATTCTTTTTATCCATGGTAGTTTTTCCATTATAATTCTTTTTATCCATGGTAGTTTTTCCATTACAATTCTTTTTATCCATGGTAGTTTTTCCATTACAATTCTTTTTATCCATGGTAGTTTTTCCATTACAATTCTTTTTATCCATGGTAGTTTTTTCATTACATTTCTTTTTATCCATGGTAGTTTTTCCATTACATTTCTTTTTATCCATGGTAGTTTTTCCATAACAATTCTTTAAATCCATGGTAGTTTTTCCATTACAATTCTTTAAATCCATGGTAGTTTTTCCATTACAATTCTTTAAATCCATGGTAGTTTTTCCATTACAATTCTTTAAATCCATGGTAGTTTTTCCATTACAATTCTTTAAATCCATGGTAGTTTTTCCATAACAATTCTTTAAATCCATGGTAGTTTTTCCATTACAATTCTTTAAATCCATGGTAGTTTTTCCATTACAATTCTTTAAATCCATGGTAGTTTTTCCATTACAATTCTTTAAATCCATGGTAGTTTTTCCATAACAATTCTTTAAATCCATGGTAGTTTTTCCATTACAATCCATTTTATCCATACTTTCTCTGGTACAATTAATTGTTCAGGTTCTTCTCTATAGATTTGCAGAACTTGTTTAATTTGAATAAATGCAGGTCTATGTAAATGGATTCTGGCCATGGAGATTTATGACCGCGTGGCCAAAGTTGTGGCCCCTAAAAAGGTGAAACTGAGAATGGCAGAGACTGACCTTGCTCTTATGATGGCTACCCTAAACAAAAAACGAGCAGAACTGGCTGCAGTAGAGAAGAAGCTGGCAGATTTACAACAGACATTCACTGATATGAAAGAGAAGAAAGATAATCTGGAAAAAATGGTTTGTTATCTTTCTTTGTTTCATATGTACATACATATTACATATATATATATCATCATCATCATCAAGTATCATGCCTGCTGGCATAGGTGATCATGTCTCTCCACAAATTTCTATCTAGACAGTTATTTATCATTTCTGTTGTTGACCTTCTGCCAAGCCATTCTCTTAAACTGTCTGGTATCTTTTCTCTTTGCTTCCCTCTATCTCTTCGTCCCTCAATTTTCCCAATTGTTACAATATATTCCAGCTGTTCTCTTCTCATTACATGGCCAGAAAATGATGATTGTTTTATCCTAATATTGGAAATTAGCTCTCTTTTTGCTTTGGCCTCTTTCAGAACGTTTTCATTACTCTTCATAGCTGTCCATGGTATTCTCAACATTCTTCTGTAAAACCACATTTCTACAGCTTCCAGTGATTTTCTTGTCTGTTGTCCTATTGTCCATGATTCACATCTATATGTTAAGATTGGCTCTACATAACATATATATGGTTTAGTTTTCTATACATTAAGAAATTATGTTTATCAAAGGTAATGGTAAGCTTATATGTGTTCAGGATATGAGAAAATGCTTCCGTATGTTTCTTAAATGTTTCTCTTTTTTCTTCCATGTTCATCAGCTGATTGTTCCTCTTCATCTGTCTATCCTTAAAATGACATTAAATGGGCAATGATGTTTTGTATCTGTCACTTTTAGTGAGCTGCAATATTCTGTGCCTTTTAGTCCAAAACATCCAACATGAATAAGTAATTTTTAAGTTTTTTGGTTGTCATCCCCCATTGATCTCAGCTTTCTTGATCAGAATTTGTTTAACTATGCGTGCTAACAAGCATTCAAGTTAATACTATAAAATATAATGCCTTTGTACTTTTGTCATTTTCAAGAAATTCTTTTCTTTTCTTTTTTTCTCCTGATGTGAAATCTCTTCAGCTGTCGGTGAAATGTCAAACAAATGGGGAATAGGCATTAAGAGAAGGCCGAACATATAGGCTGGACTGGCGGCTGACATGAGAATAGACAAAGTAACACTTCTGGGTTTCAGGTCATAAATTGAGTCTAAACCAGGAAATTATCACCGCAAATAATTCCGATGTCCCTTCTTGCATAAACACACAGCTTTGTAGTAAAAGTTTGAAGAAAATACTACTTTTCTAACTCCAAATGTAACAATTAGTGATCATAATTTTTACAAATGTTTCATACAGATGTGAACCACCAATAGGTATCATAATCTAGAGTGAAGGAAAATATTCTGTATATGATGAAATTAATTCAAGACAAGTGCTAAAACTGGAGACATGGCCATCCAATCAACAATCTTATCTATATCAGTAAAATGAGGTAGGCATGTCAACTATGTGATGAGAATAAATTTTGAGAGAATCACATATAAAGCATTTAAATGGGAAAGATAAAGATTCACATCTCTTCTCTATTTACCTAAAGTGGAAGTTCACAGCTTGACTTCCTTGTCATCTTGAGTTTAAACAGTTCTCTTAATTTTAGAGAAAACTCCAGAATCATTGCTGCAATTTAGAATGCCCAGCAAAAGTGGTGTCTTATCAGCTACTAGACACTAGACCAGCAAAAGTGGTGTCTCATCAGCTACTAGACACTAGACCAGCAAAAGTGGTGTCTCATCAGCTACTAGACACTAGACCAACAAAAGTGGTGTCTTATCTGCTACTAGACCAACAAAAGTGGTGTCTCATCAGCTACTAGACCAGCAAAAGTGGTGTCTTATCAGCTACTTGACACTAGACCAGCAAAAGTGATGTCTCATCAGCTACTAGACGCTAGACCAACAAAAGTGGTGTCTTATCAGCTACTTGACACTAGACCAGCAAAAGTGGTGTCTTATCAGCTACTAGACACTAGACCAGCAAAAGTGGTGTTTTATCAGCTACTTGGCCCCGGACCAGCAACAATGTTCTCTTATTAGCTACTTGGCCCTGGACCAGCAACAATGTTGTCTTATTAGCTACTTGTCCCTGGACCAGCAACAATGTTGTCTTAGCTACTTGGCCCTGGACCAGCAACAATGTTCTCTTATTGCCTACTTGGCCCTGGACCAGCAACAATGTTGTCTTATTAGCTACTTGGCCCTGGACCAGCAACAATGTTCTCTTATTAGCTACTTGGCCCTGGACCAGCAACAATGTTCTCTTATTAGCTACTTGGCCCTGGACCAGCAACAATGTTGTCTTATTGGCTACTTGGCCCTGGACCAGCAACAATGTTGTCTTATTGACTACTTGGCCCTGGACCAGCAACAATGTTGTCTTATTAGCTACTTGGCCCTGGACCAGCAATAATGTTGTCTTATTTGGCTACTTGGCCCTGGACCAGCAACAATGTTCTCTTATTGGCTACTTGGCCCTGGACCAGCAACATTGTTGTCTTATTAGCTACTTGGCCCTGTATATATGGCGCTATTTCCATAACAATACTTTTTACAATGACAGCTTGTCAAGCCATCGATGAACCTCCTTAGTCTCTCTTACGACATGCCTGGAAGGTCACATTGTCACTATTCTTATATAAGTTTTAAAATATAGTTTAGAATTATTTTGTAAGTTAAGAAAATAAATGATATTTTGAAAGAAGTTCACATACAAAGAAAGCTTGTCACTAACATCAGTTGTTATCATTACACTTGTTGACACAATATGCATGAGAGAATTATTAATTTTATTAAACATTGTGACAACAGGCACAGTTCCAGGGGCAGATAAATACAAAGATAGAAGATTCATGATGGTCTAGAACCATAACATGAAAGAAAGTCAGTGACAGAACTGACAGAGGACATCACCAGTGTCAGTGAGTTCTGGATATTCATAATGATCTCTACCATTCACAGTGGCACATGATGATGCTGATAATTTTGTTTAAATTTTTGACTCCTTCATTCTGTCTTCAGCACTCTATTCTATTCTATTGACCTTTCGAACCGTAGCCGGCCCATAGGGCATAGACCAAGATACTCCTTCTCTTATCTGAATTTTTGTTCTAGCAGTTTTCAATTCTTTTAAAGATATTTTATCAAATCTTGCCATTTGTGTTCAGCACTTAGGGACATGTAATTGATCCTGTTTTGGTTTCTCTCTCCTTCCAGGTTGATTTATGTGGGAAGAAGCTCGTGAGGGCAGAGAAACTGATTGGTGGCCTGGGTGGGGAGAAGACCAGATGGACAGATGCTGCAGAAAACCTTCAGAAGATTTTTAACAACCTCATTGGAGATATTCTTATCTCAGCTGGTGTGATTGCTTACTTGGGTCCGTTCACATCAGCTTTCAGAGATGATATGACAAAAACATGGGTGAAGACATGTAAAGTAGGTGTCATGTGATTTGATTGTAAAAGTCATGTTTTTGGACACACCAGTTAAATATCAGGAAAAAGAACCCAGATAATTAAATCAATTAGAAGACCACATTCTCCAAATCAAGATGCCTACCATAATGTGAATAGATGGGAACAAGTTATGCATCTCAGGACAGGGTTAAATCAACACCATAATGTTAATAGATGGGAACAAGTTAATCATCTCAGGACAGGGTACAATCAACAACATAATCACATGTATACAAAATTCAAGATTGGCACCTCAATCACATGTGCATGTTGACTGTTGAACACACACTTCAAGACAGCATTGAGTATAGTAGACTGAGAAAACCCATTGGCCCATAGATACAACACTACAAACAAAGCTATATGGGCCTCTGCAAGAAATTGTAATAAAAACAGTAAAATTTATACAAGAAACAACATTGTGGATATAAACAATACTTAAGGTGAATGAAAGATAGATAGATTCATGTTTGTAAATTCTCAATTCTCTAAATAAAAAATCGTAACAGCTGCCAAACATGTTGAAAGAGATAGTTCCGAAGTGCTGACTACATAGTGCTGGTTATTCTAGGATGATAGTTCTATCCTGCATGAAAAAATCTTTGGCACATATTTTTTTAGGTAATGTGGTTGGTATTACACCCTGACTGTTTTACTTTCCAGAAAAAAAATCCGGTACCCATTTAAGGCTGAGTGAACCCAGAAGCCGTAAATCAGGATTGAACCTGACCTCTTGTCCTTTGTATTCCAGTTTACTAACCACTGAGCTATCATGGCTCCCTAACAAAACCTTACTAAACCCTTATCTAATATAACAGATCACTAACATAACCTTACAAGACCCTTATCCAATATAACAGATCACCAACATAATCTTATCAGACCCTTATCCATTATAACAGATCACCAGCATAACCTTACCAGACCCTTATCCAATATAACAGATCACCAACATAACCTTGCCAGACCCTTATCCAATATAACAGATCACCAACATAACCTTACCAGACCTTTATCCAATATAACAGATCACAAACATAGCCTTAACATACCCTCATCTGATATAACAGATCACTAACATAACCGTAACAGACCCTCATCTGAAATATCGGATCTAACAGGTACTATTGAATTCTTTTTGAATTTTATTCTATTTTTGAGGTGTATTCCAGGGGTTTCCTCTGAGGCTAGATAATAAAGGCTGCATAACCAGTACAGTTACCAAGAGGTGTTCCTGTCTGAGTTTTGTTTTTTCAACCCCAGTGAAAAGAAAAAAAACTTCTTTGACTCGACTGTGACTTGAAGTTCACTTTATTTGGAGAACAATATATTTGTATCCATTTAACCATATGTATCAAAACAACTAAAAGGGGTAACAAACACATTTTGAATGAAGCCAGTGACGAAGGAAACTTTTGGAGTGCGCTGGAAAAAAAATCAGCCCCCTCTTTGTAGTCATGTTATGATTAGAAGAAAGTTTAAAAATATTTTAATAGACAAGATGGAAAGAAAGACAGAAAAATATGACAAGAAAGGCTAGACAGCTTGATTGACTGCTATGGAAAATAGAAAGCAACAGAACTGACTTCTCATTTTGTTAGAACATTAGGATGATAATACCAGGAGATACATGGTCATCATAAGAGTAATGGGAAGGCCAAATGTATACTTGGAGAAGACAGGTGGAAGCAGAGATGAAGAGGATGGAGAGTGGAATGATCTTAAGGGAATAGCGAGAAACTGGACGGCTTGGAAAGTGTTTATTGAAAACTTATGCTCCACAGGGAGTTGAAAGAAAGAAGAAAAAATAGACATGATCATCTGTGTCTTTATGCATGGCACCTGTTGGTGATGTCAAAGCTATTTCACTGAATCTTTGAAACAATGAAGTAACAAAGGATAACATGCCACATCTCTCATTTATGGATTTTTTTTACTTTTCCAGTCACAGAAAATTCCAGCATCAGCTGAGTTCTCCTTGACAAGAACTCTTGGTGAACCAATTAAGATACAAGCCTGGAACATTGCTGGACTTCCCAAGGATTCGTTCTCTGTAGATAACGGTGTCATTGTTGCCAATTCCCGCAGATGGTTTGTTACAAATCTTTCTTTTTTTTTTTCATAAAATATTTCTTGTTAAGTTATAGTAGTATAGGCTGCAACTAATCAAAATACCATGATTATCAATACATTACAAAATTTTACTTTACCTCTAGGAGATTTTGCGTCACTTTACATTGAGTTTTGGCAGTCATAGTTTTACAATATGCCTGGGGCTAGCTACTATATACTTTTAAATAATTGTAAAGGTAAAGTACGAGACTTGAATTTGCATCTTAGTACGCAAGTTTTTGGGCATATGTGCTCGGCCACCTATCCAGAAGTGTTCGGAGACTTCTGGACAGTGTTGCTTCAAGCATCGAACTGATGATTTGAGGCGGCATTTCTCACCTTCCCAAAGTACTACTACCCTGGTACCCATTTCTGCCAGCGGCTGGGTCGAACGTGAGGGGTATTTTTTAAAAATTCCAACCACGAGTACAACTCACACTGCTTCCAGCAGGAATCGAACATGCGTTGTCTGAACATCGGTAGCCTAGTCGAGCGGTTTTCCCAACTCGGCTTCTGAGGCCCCAAAAAATAATTGTAGTTTAATTTTATTACAACCCGCCTTTATAAACCAGTAGGTCATTTCCTGAACCTTTCCTAACCAAATGTGCTAGTTAGTTACCATTTTTATTGATTCTGGGACACTAAATTTCCTTTTATAAAACATTAATACTGATAGATAAAAAAAAGCAATCTTTTCTCATTATAAATGATCATAAAGATTTGATATATGCTTCAAATGTGGTAAAGGTCTTGACAATAAAAATAAAAAAACAAATATTTATTGTACATGGAAACTGAGGAACAGAGATAAAAAAAATCACACAGGAACACAATAGTTTTTACTGTATTTGGTAAAGATAAAAAAACAAACAGTAAACAGCTCCTTGTTTGAATCCTGGTGCAAGCTGTTTAATTGGGGGGGTTGTAAATGTTTGAATACGGAAAAATCTTAAATTTTGAGGAATTTGTGTTTTGATGCTGTAAATTTTACAATGGTATCGTAATCTAGGGTTAACAAAATGTTTACTCATTGCAGCAAATCTTGCTGGCCACTTTTGTTGTACAGTCACCTTGGAATTGTTGCCCGTGCAGCCAAGTACACAGAGTGACCTTGTCAACAGAATATACCAGTGTATTGTGGGAAATGCTGTGAGAAATGGTGGAGCACATGTGGGGGAATTCCTGACTTCAATGAACTTGGTTCCATGGGTAGAATAAAATAGAACAGATTGAACAAATGTTGTCACAGAGTGAAAAATTGGGATGAAAAATGGCTGGTAAAACCATGGTTTTGGCATGTGGTTACCAACTGTTAATAATGGAAATAATAATATATATAAGGAGATAGCAGTGACAACCAGTAGTTTGATGAAGAAATAATTGGCAGTGATGAAGTGACTATTTAGACTGTGTGATCTGGCAGTGATGACAGGTATGCCAGAACAGAACGATATTCTGGATGAATGAGAGGATTTCTCAACCAACGCTGAACTAGTACAATTAGTCGCTGTGTGGTGATAAACATTTTTTAGAAGATTGGCGCACCTATGAATGTGTCCAGAGTGCTGAGATGATGTTCCTAATTTAACATAAAATAATAGTCTATTATTATTAATCTTTGATGTTTTCAAGTTCTTATGTTCTCATTAAAACTACATAGCCATATGAATTGTTTTAAATAGGGCTGAATGAATGTCCAAGATATCTGCTTATCTGTGTCGTCAATAAGCTTGCTTGCACTGCTCATTTGACAGGCCTCTAATGATAGATCCTGATGGACAAGCCAACAGATGGGTGAAGAATATGGAAAGGGATAAGAGTTTACATGTGATTAAACTGTCTGACTCTGACTACATGAGGTCTCTTGAGAACTGTGTCACTTTTGGGAGTCCTTTATTGTTGGAAAATGTTTATGAGGAACTGGAACCCTCGCTAGAGCCACTTCTGCTGAAACAGATTTTTAAACAAGGTAACCTTGTCTACTGAGGAAATAGCTAGATCATTTCATATTGAAAACACAGTAAATATTTTTTTTTCCTGTTTTACTTGAAACTTTTATAGTTTTACTGCCTCTGAATTTTTAATTAATATATTCGTGTTCCTTGAGCCACAAATACTGGTTCTACTTATTGACACTTTGATCCCTGGAGCCAATTTTTTGTGGCTTTTAATTTATTGATGTTTCCGCAGTTATTTCAGCTTAAAGTAAAACCTTGTAACTCTCTTATTTAACTTTTATTCCTTCTTCCAGAGAAAATTGTCTGAACAAATCACATGTTTTAGATCAATTTGTATTTTCTCATTATCTTAAAGAAAAACATTTTTAAAAAACTATGTACCTCAGTATGTTAAACCCCTTGGTAAGGAATGTGTGTTAATTCTTATCAATTATAATTTTGAGGAACTAAAGTAATTGGATTTGTCAGCAAATCATTGTTTACAAATATGCAAGAAGGTTTAAAATCTGTGGAGTAATCATCAATTTATGTATCCTGGCTTATTGCTAGATTTTTTTTTCTTTTGCTTAGAAATAGATTTTATCTCCGGCAGTGGGAAAGTAAAATGGAACTGGATTAAATGTGGATACTGTGCAAGGTCTGATGATAACAAAGAGTGTTGAACTCAAGAGTCTAGAACTTCTGCCCTATAAGCCATCTTCAGCTCAGAAGTGACAATAGAAAGATAGTGGGGAAAGTCATGTTATTCACAATGCAGTTTCAGATTATTGGAAATGTAGAGAACAGAACTCAGTCATGATCAATGTGGAGGTCAATGGTCTCATCTGGGATAACACAATATTTTCTCTACATGAACTTTCTGCTCTGTACTTCTGTATTCTTCTACAGCCCTGGGATCACATGAATCTTGTCTCTCTCTCTCTCTCTCTCACTCTCTCTCTCTCTTATCTCTGTGTTGGTTATCGATCCGTGTCTGTTGCGCTGGTTATCTCCGTGTATTTTAACAAGACATTTAGGGGATTATATCTCAGGAAAAGTGTAGCTCTGTTACAAAATTAGTACCAAGTTAGCATTTCATCCATGCTTTAAGGTACTGGGATAATTGTATCAGTACCTGTATTTTTCAATGACTATTGGCACATTCAGGGAGCCGCGATAGCTCAGTGGTTAGTGAACTGGACTACCACGGACAAGGGGTAGGGTTCGATCCCAACCGACGGCTTCCGGGTTCACCCAGCCTTAAATGGGTACCGGATTTTTTTCTGGGAAAGTAAAGCAGCATGGGCGTAATACTGACCACATTACCCCAAAAATCATGTGCTGAAGGTCTGTAAAATATAGGGTCACTAACACCATATTTCCCTATATGGCACTTGGCGTGACAGGGGTACTTTACTTTACTTTTTTATTGGCACATTCTATAGATTAGATAATTGCTATCATATCAGGCAGCTCTGTTTTCACAGAAAAAACATCTGGTACCAATTTTCAGTTATTAGGCATGATCCGAAGTCATGTCAGAAATAAAATCTTCCACATCTAGAAACTGAACCCGTATACACTAACCACTCAGCCACCATGCCTACATAAAATTAGTTTGCACTCTTAACTCTACAATGTCTAACGTGTGCAATACAATATGTTTTGAAATATATATGTGTTATCAGACAGTATTAAAATGTTATTTTTGTTAGTGTTATAATATGGCATTAGTATGTTGTCATTGGTTAATATTATCAGATGGCATTCCTCTTCTACTTCTTCTTATCGTTCTTCCATTTGGTGGTTGTGGATGCATTGTATCTCTAGTTATACAGCAAAACTGTGATACCTGTACCTTTTGACCTGATACATCCATCATCAGCATGGGTAGATTTTCCCAGGCAGAGGCCATTTTTAGCCTTCTCTTTTCTACTTTTAGCTGCAGAGTATTTTTAACATGCACTGAATGCACACAGGACCTACTATTTTTCATAGTTATCTCGTAGGGCTAGATGTAGGATCTCACTGCCCAGAGAGTGCTAGACTTAGGACCTCACTGCCCAGAGAGTGCTAGACTTAGGACCTCATTGCTCTGAGAGAGAGTGCTAGGCATAGGATCTCACTGCCCAGAGAGTGCTAGACTTAGGACCTCACTGCTCTGAGAGAGAGTGCTAGGCATAGGACCTCACTGCCCTGAGAGTGCTAGGCATAGGACCTCACTGCCCTGAGAATGCTAGGCATAGGATCTCACTGCCCAGAGAGGGCAAGACATAGGATCTCACTGCCCAGAGAGTGCTAGGCATAGGACCTCACTGCCCTGAGAGTGCTAGGCATAGGACCTCACTGCCCTGAAAGTGCTAGGCATAGGACCTCACTGCCCTGAGAGTGCTAGACATAGGACCTCACTGCCCTGAGAGTGCTAGGCATAGGACCTCACTGCCCTGAGAGTGCTAGGCATAAGACCTCACTGCCCTGAGAATGCTAGGCATAGGATCTCACTGCCCATAAGACATAGGATCTCACTGCAGAGAGTGCTAGGCATAGGACCTCACTGCCCTGAGAGTGCTAGGCATAGGACCTCACTGCCCTGAGAATGCTAGGCATAGGATCTCACTGCCCAGAGAGGGCAAGACATAGGATCTCACTGCCCAGAGAGTGCTAGGCATAGGACCTCACTGCCCTGAGAGTGCTAGGCATAGGACCTCACTGCCCTGAAAGTGCTAGGCATAGGACCTCACTGCCCTGAGAGTGCTAGGCATAAGACCTCACTGCCCTGAAAATGCTAGGCATAGGACCTCACTGATGAGATTTTAACCCTGGACCTTCCCGTCTAGAGGCTGACATCTTACCTCTAGACCACCCAGTCTCCTACCAGATGTCATTAAAATGTTATCTTTGGCTAATATCAGATGTCATTAAAATGTTATCTTTGGTTAATATCAGATGTCATTAAAATGTTATCTTTGGTATGTTTTATCAGATGTCATTAAAAGTTATCTTTGGTATGTTTTATCAGATGTCATTAAGAAGTTATCTTTGGTATGTTTTATTAAAAAAAAAAAAAAAAGTAAAGTACCCCCGTCATGCCAGGTAGCGTATAGGGAATATGGTGTTAGTGACCATAAATTTTACAGACCTTCGGCACATGATTTTTGGGGTAATGTGGTTGGTATTACACCTGTGTCGCTTTACTTTCCCAGAAAAAAATCTGGTACCCATTAAAGGCTGTGTGAAACGGAAGCCGTCGGTTGGAATCGAACCCTACCTCTTGTCCTTTATGTTTTATCAGATATCATTAAAATGTTATCTTTGGTAAATATTATCAGATGTCATGAAAATGTTATCTTGTGTTAGGTGGTGTTGAAATGATCATGATGGGAGACCAGGCGTTGGAGTACAGTGCTGACTTCAGGTTCTATATCACAACCAAACTGAGAAACCCTCACTACCTACCTGAGATCTCCACCAAAGTGTCACTGCTCAACTTTATGATCACACCTGAAGGCTTGGAGGACCAATTGCTTGGGATTGTTGTAGCTAAAGAAAAGTTTGTTCTTTTTTCCAATGTTCATTTCACCAAGTTTCATGTGAAAATGCTTCCTGTTTTTTTTTTAACTTTAGTGTATATGCAGTTTATCTAAAATCTTGCTGCTTATTCTTATAGTGTTCATGAGAATTAAAATATGATGCTACTTTCTGCAGTAGTGTTCTTAAAATAATAATTTTATTAATGTTCAATTTGAAGAAACATTCCTTCTCAAATTATGACAGTGGTACCATATTATGCTCTGTCGTCCAGCCAGAAGTTGACTAGAAATTTCCAACCTTCGTACAAAAGTTTTGTATTGATGACAACATTTCTCAAACTTTACAAAGCTCGAACTCTTGTTTCTCATCTTACCTGATGACCGGGTGAGTCATAAATGACACAGTGACCTTGAAACTGGTTTATTTCTCATCACCAATTATACACTACTTTACATTGATGTTGATGGCCTTTGATAATGTCTTATTATCTTGAGCTTGATCCTTGATGGTGGATTTGATGGTTTACTTCGCGTTGTGTTTCTGATACTGTTAATATTATTATTATTATTAGGCACTCTTGCCTTTCTGAACACTTCCTTATGTAAATATCATGCCTACAACATGTATATAACATTGACAAGGCATAAGGTGTAATACAACATCAACTTCTGTTTATTATCATAAGTCCAAATGGAGAACATACACCTTAAATACTTAGATGATCTTCTTATTCTAAGTTACACAAGTCACAACTACTTGGCAGTTTGAAGAGCCACATGCTCACTAATCACAAACATATCTATGTACACAAACTGAAAATTAGATCACATCTCACAATCCTAGTGAGTCTGAATAACATACATCCTGGAATCTTAAATGTTTCTCAGTTTCTATCTAGGGCTGTCTCTCCCAGGTTTCTGTGGTAATCCTTTGCTCTGTGAAGCTGTTCCCATGATTATCTTCCTCTAGCTCATTAGTTCTGTCTTTCTCTCAGTTTGCTTGAGAGCGTGTTTCTCTCTCCAAGTGTTTCCTTGGCTCTGGTTGACTTAGCTGAATTGCCATTCCGGCTTGTTAATCAACTCTTCTTTTGTCAATTGCTTCTCTAAGCTTTAGTCTCTGGTTGACTTAGCTGAACTGCCATTCCGGCTTGTTATTCAACTCTTCTTTTGTCAGTTGCTTCTCTAAGCTTTAGTCTCTGGTTGACTTAGCTAAATTGCCATTCCGGCTTGTTATTCAACTCTTCTTTTGTCAATTGCTTCTCTAAGCTTTAGTCTCTGGTTGACTTAGCTAAATTGCCATTCAGGCTTGTTAATCAACTCTTCTTTTGTCAGTTGCTTCTCTAAGCTTTAGTCTCTGGTTGACTTAGCTGAATTGCCATTCAGGCTTGTTAATCAACTCTTCTTTTGTCAATTGCTTCTCTAAGCTTTAGTCTCTGGTTGACTTAGCTAAATTGCCATTCAGGCTTGTTAATCAACTCTTCTTTTGTCAGTTGCTTCTCTAAGCTCTAGTCTCTGGTTGACTTAGCTAAATTGCCATTCAGGCTTGTTAATCAACTCTTCTTTTGTCAGTTGCTTCTCTAAGCTCTAGTCTCTGGTTGACTTAGCTGAATTGCCATTCGGTAGATATCTCCCTCAGCTTTCTATGTGAGAGTTTCAGTCCCTAAGCGTTCTGCTTCTTAGTGAGAGAACATTTCTTGTCTCTGGTTGATTAAGCTTTGCCATATCTGGAGATATCTCCTTCAGATGTTTGAGCCGTTCGCTCTATCTGAGGTTCCCAGGGCTCTGGACCCTACTAGAGGCTCGGGCTTTTGCCCTCTCAGCGTTACCCAACCCATCTCTCTCCAAGTGTTCTCTGCTAAGTATCTGTGTTGTTCTCAGTTTGGTTTAAATATCACCCTCAGTTTCCGGTCTTTTCTTTGTCTATCCATCATCCTGTGCTTTTTTCTGGTGACGTAGTGTCTGGTGACGTAGTGTCTGGTGACATAGTGTCTGTCTGCTCATCTTAACCTCTATCTAATTCATTCATCCATGCGTGACCTTGACCATCTTATCTACCTGTATTTATTTTTAGCCATTCTTCTCTGGTCTCTCAGCAACCATCTAAAAATACATTGCTCTGACCTTGACTTTAATATGTCCCAGTTACCATCTACAACCTAAGCATTTTAATCTTGATCTTGATCCTCCAGTGCCACTAGACATCACAGAGGGCTTGTTGTGCTTTTTTGTCACCCATCTCTATTCAAACTCATTAGCACAAACACAAAACTTAGGCTATTCAAATCAATGTACTATCAACCCTTACATATGCTGTGAAGCTAGAGTATAGAAACAAAGTTGAACGCATTCGAAAATAAATGTCTAAGGAAAATACTTGGTATAGAATGGAACGAATTCAAACAAACATTAGAGAAATCGCCAATCAACCACTAAATCTTCAGTAATACGATGTCATACGTTGGACATGTGATGAGAAGAGATAATAATCGAATAGCAAAGCAGCCCTCATATGGGAAACAACAGGTAAAAGAAAAAGAGGAAGCCAGACACTGAGAAGAACATTGATAGAGCAGCATCCCTCAATGAGATAGAACTGCTTGCACAAACAGAGACAGATGGCGAGATTTGATAAAATATCTTTAAAGAAAACTGCTAGAACACATCATATAGAGAAGGTGTTGTTGTCTTTTTTGCTCACCAATAGATCTCTATTCTGGGTAAGATGTTTGATCTTGTTAGCCCTATGTTATGATATAGCAGAGAAAATAGTATGACAGGGGAGAAGGCGAATAAGTTGTTGGATTAATGCAACGATTGGCATATATTAAGGGCGAATTGTATAGCAGAGAAAATAGTTTGACAGGGAATTGCACACTAAAGGATGAAAGAAAGGGAAGAAACAAGTTAAGCACAGAAGTATACTGAAGAAGAAATGACGAAATAGGAATCTATGATGAAATTGGGTATGACGTGGGGTAGAGACGGTTGAGAAGGACCACGAAGATAGATTACTTTTCGATTGGCAGCGGAGATGAGCAGACGGAAACATATAGAGCAGAGAGAACTTTAATATGGAGCAGTGGAAACATTGACGAAGATAGAGACTTCTCGATTGGCAGCGGAGATGAGCAGACGGAAACATATGGAGCAGAGAGAACTTTAATATGGAGCAGTGGAAACATTGACGAAGGTAGAATGACTTCTCGATTGGCAGCGGAGATGAACAGACGGAAACATATGGAGCAGAGAGAACTTTAATATGGAGCAGTGGAAACATTGACGAAGGTAGAATGACTTCTCGATTGGCAGCGGAGATGAGCAGACGGAAACATATGGAGCAGAGAGAACTTTAATATGGAGCAGAGAGAACTTTAATATGGAGCAGTGGAAACATTGACGAAGGTAGAATGACTTCTCGATTGGCAGCGGAGATGAGCAGATGGAAACATATGGAGCAGAGAGAACTTTAATATGGAGCAGTGGAAACATTGACGAAAGTAGAATGACTTCTCGATTGGCAGCGGAGATGAGCAGACGGAAACATATGGAGCAGAGAGAACTTTAATATGGAGCAGTGGAAACATTGACGAAGGTAGAATGACTTCTCGATTGGCAGCGGAGATGAGCAGACGGAAACATATGGAGCAGAGAGTCTTTAATATGGGCAGTGGAAACATTGACGAAGGTAGAATGACTTCTCGATTGGCAGCGGAGATGAGCAGATGGAAACATATGGAGCAGAGAGAACTTTAATATGGGCAGTGGAAACATTGGCGAAGGTAGAATTGGAGATTGGATTACCACTAGTGGCCAGAGATGTAGAATGATCGGTATGGAACTAGATGATATTAACAGATCCGGAGTGGATCAGGAACAAGTAGAAGCTGGAATTTAGTATTAGGAAAGGTAATTTGGGACGTTCGATGGGAACGGACCAGTATAGGGCATCATCATGGTTAGAATAAGTTAACTCCATTTAGATAGAGTAGGATGAAAGTGTGAGACTGGAATATAAATAACTGCAATTGTAACAGACAGAAGAGAATTAAGTAATAAAGGCTGCCAATGAAGAAATATGACGATATTGTGAGTTGATATTTTTAATATAGTTTGTTTGGTTAGGGGTCTTTTGTCACATAGGTTTCACCGGAGTTGAGGAAGAATGACTTGAGTTAACGGTCAAGAAGAAGGTCAACGGAGGTTGTCGCTGCATAAAAACGGAAGAAAGATAACGGCCAAATTAATACGCATCGTGGAGATGAAACATTAGAAAGAGGGACAAAAGACTTAAATAAATAAACAATAAATCGTCTGCGAGGAATCATAGTTGAGTTAACGGACAACGAAGGACGTCCAAGGTTGAGACGGTCCACATTGAAAGGTGCAGCACTCCTTCAAATTGTAGAAACCCTGTGATGGATTAAAAATTAAACGTCAGTGAGGTCGATTACAAGCCCACATTGGGTGTTGCATCAAGATGGGTGTTGCACACACCATTCGTTTACAATTCACCCCTTCAATGATACCTATCTGAGACTCACATGATATCCAACACCAAAGGAAACAAATCCAACACGCTGGGGTCACCAGAAGTAGTAATTAGGAAGGTATAGGAAGGTTGGGAAATGTTTGACCACAGCAAACTGTCAAATTTGGAAGAATTTGTGTTTTGATGCTGTAATTTTTTCCAACAGTATTGTAATCTAGTGTTAAGTTTCAATTAAGCCTTGACATTGTTATTTGTTCAATTTTTTAGACCAGAATTGGAGGAGGAGAGACAAGCCTTGATAGTGACCAGTGCTGCCAATAAAAAATTGTTGAAAGAAATTGAGGACAAAATTTTATATACTCTCTCAGCCTCTGAGGGAAATATTTTGGAAGATGAGTCAGCAATTCAAATACTTGACTCATCCAAAGCTTTGTCTGATGAGATTTCAAAGAAACAGAAGGTAACTGGACTCAAGTTTCTTTTCTTTGTTATCGGTTTGGAAAAAATGAGGTAATTAAAATATTTTCACTATTCTAAGAAGCAGAAGATGGCAGCAATATTTCAGGATACAAATAATAATAAATGAATATTATTATGGAAGGAAACTTCCGAGACAAGAGATCAGTAAATAATTTCAGGGGAAGAAGTATAGTAACCAGACTCAGAAAAAAAATCACAAATAATGTTTTATGTTTAAGTTCTTCAATAATCTTTTCTGCAAATGTGCCAGTTTTCATGCGATTTGGATAGATAGTTCCCGGGAAACTATTTTTTAAGCCTCCTTGTATGACAAAAATAGACAATTGGGAAAAAGGACATAAACCCACTTAGAGATTAGAAATGTATTCACAGTCTTTATTGAAAGCTAGAAATAAATACAACAGTAAGTAAATGCTATTTTCCCGTAACTTGCTTTCTGAATCAAACTTTTTGCACATGGTTATTCAATGTTTTAGTAAACCCAGACGGTTCCCAATCACACAAGCGACCAATTTGTTCAAGTGTAGTCCCAATTAACCAGTTATTCACCAATCAGCTGAATAAAAATATATTCACTTTCTTATAGGAAAATTATGTAAGAAGTTATGCCTAAAAATTATCTGTATAAGCTGGTCATGTTTGAGTATAAACAACATCAGGAATTTAATAGGTCAGATTTGTAAAAACTTGTAATGCTACTTGTCAGGCTATGTTTAGAAGAGAATAGTCTTAGTAGGTTCCCAAAGGTCAAAGTTTTTCCTCACAAAAACACACCTATGTGAGTGTAGTGAATGTGCACTTATGTGAGTGTAGTGAATGTGCACTTATGTGAGTGTAGTGAATGTGCACTGATGTGAGTGTAGTGAATGTGCACTTATGTGAGTGCAGTGAATACGCACTGATGTGAGTGTAGTGACTGTGTACTGATGTGAGTGTAGTGAATGTGTACTTATGTGAGTGTAGTGAATGTGCACTAATGTGAGTGTAGTGAATGTGCACTTATGCGAGTGTAGTGAATGTGCACTTATGTGAGTGTAGTGAATGTGCACTTACATGAATGTAGTGAATGTGCACTGATGTAAGTGTAGTGAATGTGCACTTATGTGAGTGTAGTGAATGTGTACTTATGTGAGTGTAGTGAATGTGCACTTATGTGAGTGTAGTGCATGTGCACGTACGTGAGTGTAGTGAATGTGCAGTAGCTGTATAGGCAGAAAGTTGTGGAGAGACATGCTTACAGCTGGCATCTTACTTGAAGAAAAAGGAATTTCTGTATTATTTAACATGCTGTATCAGGTTAAGTAATGGCAAATGTAGTCTCATAGCAATTGCTATTGAGTAATGGTGTATTAGTGACTTCAGCTACATAGGATAGGGTGGCCTGTTTCCTTCCTTGCTGCATTTTCTTCTTTGAGAATATCTCTAAAACTTACTTAAAGAGGCTAAGTGGCTAGTTCCCTTCTCTGAGAATATTTCTAGATCTTACTTAAAGAGACTAAGTGGCTAGTTCCCTTCTCTGAGAATATCTCTAGATCTTACTTAAAGAGACTAAGTGGCTAGTTCCCTTCTCTGAGAATATTTCTAGGTCTTACTTAAAGAGACTAAGTGGCTAGTTCCCTTCTCTGAGAATATTTCTAGATCTTACTTAAAGAGACTAAGTGGCTAGTTCCCTTCTCTGAGAATATCTCTAGAACTTAAAGAGGCTAGTTCCCTTCCCTGAGAATATCTCTAGAACTTACTTAAAGAGGGTAAGTGGCTAGTTCCCTTCCCTGAGAATATCTCTAAAACTTACTTAAAGAGGGTAAGTGGCTAGTTCCCTTCTCTGAGAATATCTCTAGAACTTATTTAAAGAGGGTAAGTGGCTAGTTCCCTTCCCTGAGAATATCTCTAAAACTTACTTAAAGAGGTTAAGTGGCTAGTTCCCTTCCCTGAGAATATCTGAATATCTCTAGAACTTACTTAAAGAGGCTAAGTGGCCAGGCCTAGATGCTTTGACCCTGAACCTTCAGTTCGGCAGGTGAGTGCAGTAACCAAACTGCCGTCAGGCTCTCATTAGGTGAGGTTCTTAATTTAATTATATATTTTTTTTAATAAAATCAAGTCCTAAAGTAAATTAAATGTTCCCAAATAATTGGGATGTTAGATCAGAGAAGATGTGTTTTGATTTTTCTTGAAATTCACATTCTTATTCTATTTTCTGTTTTTTGTTCTGGATATTAACAGATTGGTGAAGAGACAGAGAAAAAGATAGAGGCCTCACGCATGGGATATAGATCCATTGCTACTCATTCATCAGTGCTGTTCTTCTCCATCACTGATCTTCCAAATATTGATCCCATGTACCAGTATTCATTGACTTGGTTTGTCAACCTGTTTATTATGTCCATACAGGACAGGTAAATGCTGTTGGTTGTGTGATAGTAGTGTTTATTCTAGTAGTAGTGGTTATTCTAGTAGTAGTGGTTATTCTAGTAGTAGTGGTTATTCTAGTAGTAGTGGTTATTCTAGTAGTAGTGGTTATTCTAGTAGTAGTGGTTATTCTAGTAGTAGTGGTTATTCTAGTAGTAGTGGTTATTCTAGTAGTAGTGGTTATTCTAGTAGTAGTGGTTATTCTAGTAGTAGTGGTTATTCTAGTAGTAGTGGTTATTCTAGTAGTAGTGGTTATTCTAGTAGTAGTGGTTATTCTAGTAGTAGTGGTTGTAAATGTCAGGTCGGTAATTTACCTGCTACTGTATGCAGTAAACAGTACAAGCTGCGGCTGCTCTGCTGCCTTGCAGGTATGCTCGGGAGAGTAAAAGGCTAAGGGAGGGTACACAGAAGTAAAACAACCCCACTGCCTTGTGGGTGAGACTTTTTAGTCAAAGGCTAATGGAGCCAACCGGAAACAAACCGATGGAAGGCAACAGAAAACTACCGTCATAATTTCTTTGTACAATCATGAATCGCCATAGAGTTCTTAAATGTTATGTAGAGCCAGTCTTAACATATGGATGTGAATCATGAACAATAGGACAACAGACAAGAAAATCACAGGAGTCTGTAGAAATGTGCTTTTAAGAAGAATATTGAGAATACCATGGACAGCTAAGAAGAGAAATGAAAATGTTCTGAAAGAGGCCAAAGCAAAAAGAGAGCTAATTTCCAATATTAGGAAGAAACAATCATCATTTTTTGGCCACGTAATGAGAAGAGAACAGCTGGAATATATTGGAACAACTGGGAAAATTGAGGGACAAAGAGATAGAGGGAAGCAAAGAGAAAAGATACCAGACAGCTTAAGAAAATGGCTTGGCAGAAGGTCAACAATAGAAATGATAAATAAATGTCGAGTTCGAAAGTTGTGGAGAGACATGATCACCTATGCCAGCAGGCATGGTTTTGATGATGACGATGAGTGGTTGTAAAAATAAAGTAGTATGTTGTAGTGGTGGTAGTAGTAGTAGTAGTTATATAACAAAAGTGGTTAGTTGTAATGGTGGTAGTAGTAGTTGTATAAGAAAAGTGGTTAGTTGTAATGGTGGTAGTAGTAGTTGTATAAGAAAAGTAGTTAGTTATAGTGGTGGTAGTAGTTGTATAAGAAAAGTGGTTGGTTGTAATGGTTGTAGTAGTAGTTGTATAAGAAAAGTGGTTAGTTATAGTGGTAGTAGTAGTTGTATAAGAAAAGTGGTTAGTTGTAATGGTTGTAGTAGTAGTTGTATAAGAAAAGTGGTTAGTTGTAATGGTTGTAGTAGTAGTTGTATAAGAAAAGTGGTTAGTTATAGTGGTAATAGTAGTTGTATAAGAAAAGTGGTTAATTGTATTGGTGGTAGTAGTAGTTGTATAAGAAAAGTGGTTAGTTATAGTGGTAATAGTAGCTGTATAAGAAAAGTGGTTAATTGTATTGGTGGTAGTAGTAGTTGTATAAGAAAAGGGATTAGTTTTAATGGTGGTAGTAGAAGTTGTATAAGAAAAGTGGTTAGTTGTAATGGTTGTAGTAGTAGTTGTATAAGAAAAGTGGTTAGTTGTAATGGTGGTAGTAGTTGTATAAGAAAAGTGGTTAATTGTAATGGTGGTAGTAGTAGTTGTATAAGAAAAGTGGTTAGTTATTGTGGTGGTAGTAGTAGTTGTAGAAGTAAAGTAATTAATTGTAGAGGTGTAGTAGTTGTTGTAGAAATAAAATAGTTAGTTGTAGCTGTGGTAATAGTAGTTGTAGAAGTAAAGTAATTAATTGTAGGGGTGTAGTAGTTGTTGTAAAAAAAAAAAAGTACCCCCCGTCACGCCAAGTGGCGTATAGGGAAATATGGTGTTAGTGACCCTATATTTTACAGACCTTCAGCACATGACTTTTGGGGTAATGTGGTCGGTATTACGCCCGTGCTGCTTTTACTTTCCCAGAAAAAATCTGGTACCCATTTAAGGCTGGGTGAACCCGGAGCCGTCGGTTGGGATCGAACCCTACCCCTTGTCCGTAGTAGTCCAGTTCACTAACCACTGAGCTATCGCGGCTCCCACTAATTTTTAGGGAATTAGTAAAACCCAGGTGTCCTCGCCAGAGTACGAACCCCGGCTGTTGCCGTGGTAAGCCAACCGCCTATCGATTGCGCTAACCGGACACCCAGTAGTTGTTGTAGTAGTAGTTATTCTGGTAGTAGTTATATAAGTAAAGTAATTAATTGTAGAGGTGTAGTAGTTGTTGTAGTAGTAGTTATTCTGGTAGTAGTTGTAGAAGTAAAGTAATTAATTGTAGGGGTGTAGTAGTTGTTGTAGTAGTAGTTATTCTGGTAGTAGTTATATAAGTAAAGTAATTAATTGTAGGGGTGTAGTAGTTGTTGTAGTAGTAGTTATTCTGGTAGTAGTTATATAAGTAAAGTAATTAATTGTCGGGGTGTAGTAGTTGTTGTAGTAGTAGTTATTCTGGTAGTAGTTGTAGAAGGGCAAATGGTGCATGAGGATAGTGGTGCTTTTTCGCAAACAACGAGCAGCATGACAGTGGAGGTTTTAGCAGTCACTAAGGCAATGACATGGCTCGAAACACAGTCTTTCGCAGGAGTATGTTTTCTCAGTGACTCCATGAGTATGCTTAAGAAGGTTGAGGCTGGGTGGAGGCGAAGAGAGTGGTTGAAGTCCCTGCAGCTGTCAACTTTAAAAGAAATCGTCTTCATCTACGTACCTGGCCACTCTGGAGTGCAAGGGAACGAACGAGCTGACAAGCTTGCTGAAAAGGCTAAAATTTCAGATGGCAACGCCATGGACAACGCAGACATTTTACACGCAATCCGCGAGGCGGGAAGAGTAGCAGACTTTCGAGACGACAAGGATTCAAACGCAATGGCGAGACTAACGCATAGTCGCGTAAGGCTTGGCACAGCTAAGAGCGAACATTTTTCAGGATGCCAGAGGTGTATGGTTAACCAACTGCGAACCGGCACGATCAGCCGTCACACACTTGTGAATTTACTCGAAAGGAAATCGGAGCACTTATGGGTATGTCCCTTGTGCAAGGAGGATGATCTTTCGACTAACTAACTAACTAGTTGTAGAAGTAAAGTAATTAATTGAAGGGGTGTAGTAGTTGTAGTAGTAGTAGTTATTCTGGTAGTAGTTATATAAGTAAAGCAGTTAGCTGTGGTGGTAGCAATAGTATCAGTTGTTATAGTTGTATTAATAGTGAATGAGATAGTTGAAGCACTAGTAGTATTATAGTAGTAATATAGTGCTTATCAGTAGTTATAAAATAGTCATGCAGTTTGTAGCTGATGTAATGTAAGCAATTGCAGCAGAGTAATAAATGTGGTAGTAGAGAAATTTACATTGCAGCAATAGTAATGAAATTAGTATAAACATTTGTTGTCGCTGCAATAGAATCAATGCAGATATGGAGAAGATGGAATACACGTGGGTGCCATCAATCTAGTGTTATCCTCCTTGCCCATTTCTCCTTTTAAAACTGAAATACATGCTCAGCGATAGGGTCACTTCTGACATTCAGATGATTGCCTTCAATTACTGTTTCTAATCCCCAATATAATGGTAACTAATTGCAGCTGTAGTAATACAATTCATTTTCCTCTTGGACCAAAGACAGCACTTAGGATGGAAGTTATGGTTTCTCCACGTCTGATGATTTGTTGCTAGACCTTGTAGGTTTTGGTTGTTTTTTAGTCCCATGGTTGAGCTTTCCTTAGTAATTGTTCTAAATAGTGATTCTCTTGATCTTCCTTGTTTTGTTTTACCAGATGGTTTCCGCATGAATACCTAAAGCGGAAGTCTTTCTTCAATCATTCTGAGTACATGGCTGATGTATTTCTAAAATATTCATAAAAAGCTTGACATGGATTCTAAATACAATTAGTGAGAGAGTAATATAACCACAAGCAAGCAGCATAATAGAATCAGCAGTAGAATAATATAACTTATTGCTTCAGTGGCAATGTTAACAGTTACAGCAGCAGTAATAGAATCAGCAGTAGAATAATATAACTTATTGCTTCAGTGGCAATGTTAACAGTTACAGCAGCAGTAATAGAATCAGCAGTAGAATAATATAACTTATTGCTTCAGTGGCAATGTTAACAGTTATAGAAATAGTAATATATCCAGTTACAGCAACAGTAATATTAAAATAATTAATATTTATTTTCCTCAGCAATAAATCTAAAAGTCTGGAAAAAAGAATTCGCTTTCTAGCTGACCACTTTACCTATAGTTTATACTGCAACGTTTGCCGTTCACTGTTTGAGAAGGACAAATTGGTGTTCTCATTTATATTGTGCTCAAATATTCTCAGGTAACTTATCCTACAGTCAAACAGAAACATTGTTAACGTTCATCTTAGTTTAGGTAACAGATTATCATCATTGCCCAACAAACAACTCCATCTAACTTCAAAACCACCCCCCCCTTCCCTTTTCCCTCCTCCAAATTCTCCAGTGGGTTTTTTTTGTTTGTTTGTTTGCTCACTATCACATTTCACCTCAGGCGAAATCCCTAGAGCCTAGGAACTGAATAAAGCATGTTAATCCATTTTTCCCTGGCAGCTGTGTGCACAGGGGTCCCTAGCCATACAGGCAGATAATTCCTTCTTCAGAGGTACTCATATTTTTTTCGTCGATGAGTAATTGATGTTTCAAGCCAGGACTCGCTGCTGAGACCAGGGGTGGTTACCACAGAGAGAAATCATACCAAAAAATCCCAACTGGTGCAGCCAGGATTTGAACTCACAACCTCTCTTGTCTCAAGGCCTATGTCTTGCCTCGAGACCAACCAGTCCCCCTATTCTCCAGTATGAAGCACATCCACCAAATACTGGTGAAAGTACCAAAGATTGCTTTAGCTCAGATGCACCAAGTCTGTAGCACCAACAAAGACCTTGACCCCAGCCTCATTAGTCGCCACTTACGACATGCGTGACACATGACAGTGGCTATATTCTTTTCTCCTCTGACCATGGTCAGATACCCGGTAGCCACACAGATGGTTTATCTGTAATGCTTCTTACTGCATCAGTTTGTCCCAACACATTCAATATAATTTCATACCTGTACCATCAAGAAAGTGCATTTTTATTTCTTCATGCTTCCTTTCTATTTTTTTTATTATTGTCTGTGTATTGTCATTTCCTTCAGATTTGAACATTTCAAAGTAGACATTTTTCTTTTTGCAATTCTCAAATTCTCCCGAGTGTTACCGGGGCCTCATTATGTGGGAAGTAAAGAATAGTGACACTGTGACCTTCCAGGCATGTCATAAGAGGCGACTAAGGAGGTTGATCGATGGCTTGATAAGCTGACATTGTAAAAAGCTTTGTTATGGAAACAGAACCATAGATTTTAGAGGCAGTGATCTCTGCAATATGTGCCATTTTGGCACGCAAGGTTTCTGTTTTTGAGATTGCAGTTCTGCCCTATGTGCCGTCTTCGGCTCAAAAGGACAATAGATAGATGGATAGAATTCTCAAATTATGTCAAAGTCTAGCTTTTAGGTTTAATCAGCAATCATATAAGCTCAGTACAAGTAGGATGAGATGACTGAAAGGACAAATCAGTCATGTGTGTGTACAGCAAGCAGTTGGAACCATCAGCATGTATGCCTAGTGCCAGAGACTGGGCATATACAAAGAACTGTAATGTTGATTTTTTCAATAGAATTTCTAAGTAAATTTCATCATAAATGTAGCTGTTTGATTCACAGTTAATTGCTCTTACTTGCAGAAAATTCAAACATGTCTTTGCAAATCATGATTCCACAGAGGTCGTTTATTTGTAAATTTGGTTTTTCATTCAGATCTAAAAAGGAATTGAACCAAACTGAGTTTATCTTCTTTCTGACCGGGGGAGTTGGTTTGGAGAACAAAGTGCCGAATCCTGCTCCAAAATGGTTGAGTGATGCATCATGGGATGAGCTCTGTCGGCTCAGCGATCTGAATGATTTTAAAGGACTCAAGTGCTTACATTTTAGTTGCCTTTAAGCTACAATATATAATCTGTTGTGTTATTAAATTATAATTAGTATTTTTTTGTGCTGTTATTTTGCTCCTGAGGCATGCCCCAATTATACAAATCTTCCATTCACGACTACACTTGTACAGGCATGTTTCCATTTACATTGCTTCTCAGATTATGGATGCTTATTTCGAAAACATATATTTCCGTTGACCTCAATCTGCAGACAGCTTGTGTTAGCTTCATAATTCTCAAATTCACTGACTAATCACATTTGACCTACTTATTCATTAGTGTTGTCAATTATCTTTTAAGACATGACTCTTTACATATCTCCATGTTATTGTCTTACTCTCTGTTGATAAGTGAACATTAACTGTGTGTTTTTTTTCTATTTCTGTGGGATTTGTGGAGTGTATTTTTTAAGGACTGACTATTGTGTGATATTGAAACCCTTTTTTTTTTTTTTTTTTTAAACAGTGTTTAGTTCCATTTTAATATTAAATAATTTCCAGTCCTGATTTTTATAACTCTAGATTACAATACCTAAATAAAACATTTTACGAACTCAAAATACAAATTCTTGGAGTTCGTCAGTATGCCACAGTTAAACATTTCTCCCCTCCCTATACCTTCCTAATTAATGTTTCTGGTGACCCCTGAGTGTTGGATTTGTTTCCTTTGATGTTGGATTTTTTTTTGGGGGGGGGGGGGGGGGGGGGGTATTTGACCAGGGCAAATTGTCAAATTTTGAAGCATTTGCATTTTGATGCTGTAATTTTTACCACAGTATCGTAATTTAGGGTTAAAAAAACATCAGTCCCTTTTTAGTAAATCAGTGTCCAGTTCCCTTCTTTTTAAACATTACCCAATCCCATTTCTGTAAAATCAATGTCCAGTTCCTTTCCTTTGAAACATCATCAAGTCCCTATTTATCTAAATCAAGCCAAAAAGTGCTAATATGATAATTATAGTACAATACATCTATCTGTTAATAAAAAAAGAGCATTTCTATTTATGTACATTTACATAAAATGTATTTTAACATTTTACCTTTGTAAGGAACAAAATAAAACCAGAAATAAGTGAGGAACAATGTGGATTTGTGGAAGGAAAGGGCACCAATAATGCAATATACATCTTAAGAACATTGATAGAAAGATCTATAGAGGTAAATAAAGATCTATATATGTGCTTTATAGACTACACGAAAGCATTTGACAAAGCAAAGCATGTGGAAATAATCAATATGCTGGAGAAATTAAATATTAATGGCAAGGATCTGAGAATCATAAAAAATGTACTGGCAACAAACAGCAGCCATAAGAATTAACAACTAAATAGGACAGTTCCAGTATATAAAACAAGGAGTCAGACAAGGTTGTGTTATATCACCGGATTTTTTTTTTACTTTGCAGTAAAAATATTATGAGAACAATCAGTAGTAGACAAAAAAGGAATTGAAGTCAACAGTCACAACATAAACAATTTGCAATATGCGGATGACACAATCTTAGTAACAGAGACAGAGAATGAACTACAAGAAGTGATAGACATAATAGTAAAAGAAAACTACAAGAAAGGTCTCAGTCTGAATAGTAAAAAAAACAGAAGTAATGGTCATATTGAATAAATAATCATCACCATCATGCAGCATAAAAATAAACAGATCAAATCTGAAACAAGTGCAATGCGTCAAATACTTGGGCACAATAATAACATCAGATGGAAGATGCACAACAGAAATAAAAAGCAGAATAGCTCAATGCAAAAATGGCATTTCAGAAAATTAAAAATATCTTATGCAACAAGTTTATGTCAATAGATGTGAGAAAGAAAGTTCATCGATGCTATATAGAGCCATTTATGACCTATGGAAGCAAATCATGGACAGTAGACAAACAAATGAAAAGACGATTAGAGGTCATGGAGATGGAATTTCTCAGAAGAATTTTGAAAGTTCCCTCGACAGCTAAAATGACCGCTGAGGAAATTCTCAAAGAGACCAAGACAAAAAGGTAGCTCCTAAAAACATAAAATAGAAACAATCAACATTTTTCGGGCACATCACAAGAAGAGGAAAGTTGGAATACTTGGTTACAACTGGCAAAATAAAAGGAAAGAGAGATCGCAGGTGACAAAGAGAGAAAATACTAGATAGCTTGGTGTCATGGCATGGAAAACAGACAACAATAGAATTGATATGATGCATGGTGGATAGAAGATTGTGGAAGGACATGATCGCCTACGCAAACCGGTATTGCACATGATGATGAATCCATAATTGAATTAAATGTGAGATGTGTTCCACCATGAATTGTTATTTACATTTATATAGAAATTTACTTATCAGTGAAAATTCAATGACTTGGATTAACACACAATTGAAACTGATTGAAAACACAATGAAATCTTCTTATAATAACACCGAAACTGAATGTGTGACAAACATAAGCATACGGAATAGATTTTTGAAAAGCTGGATTAGATTAAAACAAAAGGATTTTATTTAAACCACTGAAATAAGAGACCAAATCTCATTCATCTAGTATAAGACAAGATGGAATTAATGTGTATGCAATTTTTATCTATAATTAGACAAACTGGATAAAAAGAGTTACAATTTATATTTTATTTTTATGTTTGTTATCAGAGAAAGTTTTTCCACCAATGTTGAAGCCTGGGAAAACTATTACACTTCTAAGGATCCACACAAGACACCTTTATCTGAACCATGGGAAAGCAAGCTGGGAATGTTCCAGAAAATGATGATCCAACGCTGTATTCGACCAGATAAGGTGATATAAATGTTTTTGTTTCTCATTCTTTTTTCTTTTGTTTTCTAATTTATATACAAATTGTGCATAGAAGATCTGTCCATCTGTAATCGTAAATAAAAAATATTTTATTAAAATATGTATGCTGAAAGGGTGGTCATAGTAAATTTTGTCATAAGGGAATTGCTTAGCTGACATTTTGAAATATAAAAGCAATATGATTTTTTAAAATGTGAACATGTATGTGAGAATTTAATGAAGAAGTTACCTAATCACAACTTTACAAACATGTTCTGTTGAAGTTTTTCTTTAGTTTAATAATTGTTTTGAAACTGCATTTCTGCACTCAAATAAACTTTATTTTTTTAAAACAGATTTTTCTAGGTATTTTTTTTTTCTATCTTAGAGCCAGTTCAGCATTTTGTATATGTGGAGACACTTCAGTAGTTAATACAGTTGAAACAAGTTCCACAATAAAGCTTCTATATCTCAAATAAGAAAATATAAACTTTTATCAAATTAAAAATCTTAACCCTAGATTATATGTGTATGTAGACTCTCCTTTATACAATACCATAGTAAAAATTGCTACCACTTAACTCTTTCAGTATGGAAGGTTTTTATCAATTTAGCGGTAAAGATTTAAGAGACAAAATTTGTAAAGTTTTTAAATATTAATCTACATGTTTATATTTATCTAACACTTAACATATTATATATGAATTTTTAGATAATTGAACAAGGAATTAGATTTCACCAATACCAAGATGATACAAGACCTTTAAAAAGAATATGGTTTATTGAGAGTTTACACTAATCAAATTGAGAGTGACACACTGTGCGGCTAAACGTACATGACCGGAATCATCATGGTGCGTTGAAACGTACGGAAAGAGTTAAATGTAACAACAAGAAAAAGACAAAGAAGGTAATAAAAATATTCTTGGAGAAGACAGATGGAAGCAGAGATGAAGATGATGGGGAAGATATGAAATGACCTGACCTTAAAAGAATGGCAAGAAAGAGAATGACTTGGAAAGAGTTTGTTGAGGACCTATGCACCACAGGGAGTTGAAAGGTAGAAGAAGAAGTAATGCAACATTAGGAGCTCTAGAAATAATATTTTCTTTGAACTTTTGACACACAGCTGTGTGTTTACACTAGGAGAGACATGGGACTCTGATTTCCTGGCTCAGGTTGATTTATGACCGCATGGACCGGACATGTTACATTGTCTATTCATACGACCGCTGTAAGTCTGTCAGTATGTTCGGCTACCCCATAGCGTTATTCACTGCGTTTCCCAAGTTATTAAGGGTTTTTTTTATGTCAGCCAACAGCCGAGGAAATTTCCGTGGTCACAGTAAAAACAAAAAAGTAGAAAAATGACAATTTTCTTGAAAATTTGTGAATTTTCATCACATAATACAAGATTCTATATCTTACAAAAAGAAAAAAATCCAAAATAAATGGAAACAAATCCAACACTTAGGGGTCGCAGGAAGTAGTAATTGTGAGAGGGTGTTTGACCATGACAATTGTCAAATTTTGAAGAATTTGTATTTTGATGCTGTAATTTTTACTGCCCTATCTTAATTTAGGGTGGAGACAAATAATAATAAATGAATATTATTATAGAGGGAAACTTCCGAGGCGATAATCAGCGAATCAATTCAGAGGAAGAGGTATGTTTACAGCACTCGGAAAAAATGACAAATAATCAACAACAGAAAAAAATATGGACCAAGGTAGGATCGAACCTGTACTCAGTGGCACAGCGCCTTGCCATGAAAAGCCGAACGCTAGGGAACACTGCCACTCAGCTAACTTAAAAATTAGCTTCGTAGGCAAGGTCCTTTCGCGAAGGCTTTCCTATGACTATAGCATAAGGCTGCGATCACAGCTCGGAAATATTTTTCCTGTTAAGACAAGTATCTCCCGGATAGGGTAGGGCTGAATACTTGCGTCGCAGACAAACATTTAGGACGAAACAGCACGAATAGTAGTTTCCAGTGGTTAAGACTGGAGACAAATAATAATAAATGAATATTATTATAGAGGGAAACTTCCGAGGCTAAGATGGCCTAAATGAACTTGACATATGCATGTGAATTAGAATATCTTTGTTACATTTGACTATTTCAAATATATTTGTTTTGTTTTCATTGTGATCTTCCTTCCCTCCAGATAACACAAGCAGTCTCTGAGTTTGTTGTAGAAAAGTTGGGCAAGATCTTTGTTCAGCCACCGCCATTTGACCTGGCGAAAACATTTAGCGACTCCAACGCCTGCTCTCCACTTATCTTCATATTATCTCCTGGAGCAGATCCTACAATGGCCTTACTCAAGTATGCAGATGACAGAGGTTTTGGAGGCAAAAAGTTCAACTCAATTTCATTAGGTCAAGGTCAGGTAAGATCAAGGCACTTTTTTATTTCCATTCCCTCTTTATTTAGATTAATATCCTGTCATTCTGTCATCATTCTCCAGATCAGGTGATTGTTTGTTTGAAACTCTGTGGGGTCAACAAGTGTTTTTTTGTCAAAGGTGAAAGAAATACTCTGACCAGAATTTTGTCCACTTGTGCTGTGCAGCCTATATTTGCCAGTGCTACAGGTTCCAGACACGGGATAAATGCTGTAATGATTGGTTCTTTTTTATACCCAGTTAGAGGGAAATTAAAATCTTTCCATGGGTGTAGATGGTATGAAAGCTAAAGATAGCCTTAAAGCAATTGCTGTCGGGTAATGAAGAGTTAAGATCAGCTTCAGCCTCATGAGTTGGGGTGGCCAATTCCCTTCCTAGCTACCTTTCCTAGAGTATCATTGGTACCATTTTAAAAGTCTGGGTGGATGTCAAGAGCCCTTTAGGTAGGAAATATTTTTTGCCTGATCTGGCTTTGAGCCCTAAAACCTTCAGGTTTGCAGGTAAGTACATTTAAACAATAGTTTGAATGATTATAAATTATTTTATAAAAAGTATATATCTATGAACAAAGTCAGAATTTTCATTCAAAGATCACTACTAATTACAGAATACAAATGCGCAAAAAAATATTTATTTTGTCAATATAATGAATGTACCCTGTCTGAAAATTAAGTGCCAAGCTTGCAATGCTGTAAGATCCTAATTTTGTGCCAATCATAGTCCATAATTTTGTTCCTCATCACACATTCTCATAGCTAGGCATGGTGCTGTCCATACCAGTCATAAATGAGATAATAGGCATGGAAATATATGAAACCTGCCTTATTTTTAAGCTTATTAAAAGCTTGCTTATTATTAAGGCAAACTGCCTTATTTTGTTGTTCCCTGTCATCTTGTGTCTCCATCTGTTTCTATCCCTGGCAAACTGCCTTATTTTGTTGTTCCCTGTCATCTTGTGTCTCTCCATCTGTTTCTATCCCTGGCAAACTGCCTTATTTGGTTTTTCCCTGTCATCTTGTGTCTCTCCCTCTGTTTCTGTCCCTGACAAACTGCCTTATTTTGTTGTTCCCTGTCATCTTGTGTCTCTCCATCTGTTTCTATCCCTGGCAAACTGCCTTATTTTGTTGTTCCCTGTCATCTTGTGTCTCTCCCTCTGTTTCTGTCCCTGACAAACTGCCTTATTTTGTTGTTCCCTGTCATCTTGTGTCTCTCCATCTGTTTCTATCCCTGGCTAACTGCCTTATTTTGTTGTTCCCCATCATCTTTCTCTGACTCTCTTTCCTTCTATTTTTCACACTGTTGCGTTATTTTATGTAATTTAAATACTTTGACAAAATAATTTCAGATTTGAGATGCAGCTGAGAAATAAAATGTAGAATAGACCATTTAGATAAGAGAATGGGAAATCCCAAAAATTGTTAGTATAATATGTCACCAATGAGCTGGGATTGACTGCTGCAGATGTTGGGCATCTCATGGAGGACAGAGAACTTCAGAGTGGCTGTCATGGGAGCCAACAAGGACAGTCTGGTTGGGGATGATGATTTTGATACCAGAAAAGGCAATTTACTGCCAAATTACAATAATATAACTGTCTGTAAGTCTATGTCAGAAGTCAGATAATGGTCCTTCAGTGTTGCATAGTCTTTCTTGTCCCTCGTATATGAATGGATCATTGACAATAAATGAACATGCAGGAGGCTTATTGAAGACAAAAGAAATGTGCTTCTGCAGAAGAATGTTGAGAATGCCATGGAAATTTTAAAGAGCAATGGAGTCTTGAATGAAGCCTGTGCTCATTTTGCTCACATCCTCTAGGGTTGAGATTATTCTAACAAAACGATAGTTTTAAAAAACATAAGTCATTCACATCACATTAAACTTATTTATTTCTAGGGACCAATTGCAGCCAAGATGATCAAACAGGCTGCCGAAGAAGGAACTTGGGTCCTGCTACAGAACTGCCACTTGGCTGTGTCATGGATGAATGCCCTTGAAAAAATATGTGAGGAGTTTTCTCCCGACAGCGTTGCAGCTGATTTCCGATTATGGCTGACCAGTTATCCTTCACCTAAGGTACGAATGGTTGTAAATTAAACATTGACCAAGTCACTTAATTTATTCAAAGCTTAATTTAAAAGCAGTTTGTTCTCTCAGAAGCCAAATGAGAGTATACCAAAAACAAGCCCTATTTGGGGGAATCATCAGCGAAGGAGACAACGAGGAAGACAAAAATTTACTTGGAGAAGACAGGTGGAATCAGAAAGAGAGGATGGGGAAAACATGGAAAGATCTTGAAAGAATGGCAAGAAACAGGACAGCTTGGAAAGTGCTTGTTGAAGACCTATGCTCCACAGGTAGCTGCAAGGAAGAAGATTATTATCAAATTAATTGAACATCTGCTACAATCATGCCTAACACGTAATGAATGGAGAAGGTTCTTGTGACCAGTACCATACCAGGTTAAGCTGTTTAGAGATGTAACCAACCTTTAGCTGACCAATGCTTTTTTAAAAATGTATTAATCATCATCAGCATCATTGAGTGCCGTCTCCGCATCAAAGGTTGGCTACCATGGAGCGCCATTCCACTCTGTCTCTTGCTTTGATGGTGCAGATTGTCATAGGTTGAATTTATAGGTATAATTAGTAAATGGTTGTGGACTTGGTATTGTATATACTGTGATTCCTGACATCAAGATGACATGGGGTTCAATCCATGTCACCAGATTTGAGATGGGCTCATCCTATAACACAGGTCAGGAATATAGACACATCGAATAGGTTGTTTATTCAACTATTAGGCATATATCTTTGATCAATTTAATAATTTTGACTCTCTTTTCAGACTCTACTAATATCATTTACAAAATCTCGTAGTCTATTACTACCATGCCTTAACTTGCAGCACTCAGGAGGCTATTGATACTCCTCCTTCTATGTGTGTATACCACTTCAGTATGTGCCAAGAGTATTTATAACTCATTCTTATATCATTTTGTTCTGTCAATACTTGAATCTGACTTCATATATCTGTTCTTTATGTGCCTGCTTCCATCATTTATTGAATTCTGCTTGTATGATAATTTTGTAATGTCCATACATATTATTTGTTTTCAAAGTTTTGGCAGCACACTTTCTTTCTTCTCCCAGTTTCCAGTATCAGTGCTACAGAATGGTGTGAAAATGACAAATGAGCCACCAACCGGTCTACGGCAAAATATGCTTCAGAGTTACCTGAATGACCCAATTAGTGATGAGGCCTTTTACACTGGCTGTGTGAACCACCTGAAACCTGAGAAGGATGGGGCAAGTTGGCAGCACTTCTAGTTGATGACAGCTTGTTCCTTTTTTAGTTTTTACAGCTTTCTGCATATTAACACATACGTCCTCTTTTTTTTTATTTTTCACATTTTCTGTTATTCAATATCATCTTATTTATATGAGCATAGTATACCTTCCATATTTTTTTAGAGTCAAACCTCAAACGAGACAAAAATAAAACCATACAAATTAATAAACAGCACATGTCAATTTTTTATAATATTAATGTCATAATAATTTCCATGGTGTTCCAATTGGACACTACTTCGTTTGATATCTTTCAAATTTTGCAATTATATTTCATTTAAATATGAGTGCTAAATTCAAAACTATTTTTTTTTAAATATTACCCAGCAAATTAATTATTATAAAATAATGCAGAGCGTTGATTGACAGAAGTGAGCAATTTGACCATCAGATAAATCACATACCATGCTTTCATAAGCCAAGATGGCCGCTAAACCTAAACTGTTATTTGGACATGATGGGATCAACAGATCTCTTTAACATTCCACACAGTTATGTTTAAATGGAAGAAGCCGAGTTGGGAAAACCACCCGACTGGACTACCGACGTTCGGACAACCAGTGTTCGATTCCCGCTGGGGGCAGTGTGAATTGTACTCGTGGTTGGAAAAAAAAAATACCCCCACGGTCGACCCAGCCGTTGGCAGAAATGAGTACCAGGGTATTACCCTGGGAAGGTGAGGAATGTTGCCTCGCATCTGAGTTTCAATGCTTGAGGTGACACTTTCCAGAAATTTCCGAACATTTCTGGATAGGCGGCCGAGCACATATGGGTGTAAACTCGCGTGCTAAGACACCTGTTCAAGTCTTGTACTTTTACTTTATGTTTAAATGGACACTGAATTTTTAAAAAATCCATATTTTGTTTAACATCAACCAATTAGTTACTAAAATATTGATAAAAGCAGAGCTGTTGCACTTCAGTATGGATATTTTAAAAAGTATTCAATGCATTTCCAACATTCTTCTGCCAATCAATATGGTGTTTTCTGACCTTTCACCTGATTATATAGTAACACTGATCATGTGACGTCTGCAGGAAAATGCATTAAAATACAAATCTCTCAGATGACCCAGGTGGAATATATTGTAACAACTGGGAAAACTGAGGGATGAAGAGATAGAGGGAAGCAAAGAGAAAAGATACTAAACAGCTTAAGAGAATGGTTTGGCAGAAAATCAACAACAGAAATGATAAATAACTGTCGAGGTTGAAAGCTGTGGAGAGACATGATCAACTATGCCAGCAGGCCCGGTACTTGATGATGATGATGATTTTAGTCATGAACATTTATACATCAAAGTACAGTTTACATGTAATTATTTATTTACAGATTTCTTTGCATTTTTCATGTTATACATTTCCTTTTTCCCCCCACAGTATTTTACCAAACTCTTGTTTGGGCTTTGTTTCTTTCATGCTCTTGTTCAAGAGCGCCGCAAGTTTGGCCCCAATGGCTGGAACATTGCCTATGGCTTTAATGAATCAGACCTCAGGATCTCAGTCAGACAGCTGCAGGTAAAATCCAACTCTTGTCACCTGCCTGGCACATCAATTACCTGTTTTCACAATCATCATCGAGTGCCATCACCGCAACGAAGGTTGGATACCATTGAGCGCCATTCTCCTCTATCTCTTGCTTTGATGGTGCAGGTTGTCATAGGCTGATTTGTCCATCTTTTGATGTTACTCGTCCATGTTAGTCTTGGTCTGCCTCATTTACCTTGTATTTTCCCCTCCAGGATTACTTTTAGTAGGCTGTTGTGTCTTTTAACATAGCCAAAAAAAAATCGCATTTGTCTTGTTTGAATTGTGCTTAGTAGTTCTCTTTTCATTTTTAGTTGTTTTAAGACTTCATCGTTTGTTTTCTTTTCCTTCCATCCAATTCTACCTATTCTTCTATATATCCACATTTCAAAGGCTTCAATTCTCTGTTCTGTTTTCTTGTCTAATGTCCATGTTTCTGCACCACATAGGAATATTGAGAAGATGTAACATTTTGCTATTCTTTGTTTTAGCCCTTTGTGTTATTTGTTTTGATGTTAGTATGTTCTTCATGACATTAAAATTACTTTTTGCCATTCCTATTCTTTTGTTTATTTCAGTTCAGAATATTGAAATCATTTCTAGCAGTATAAAAGAAAGCGTGAAACCAATTGTATATGTGCTTTTTTATTTAACATTATTTGTTTGTTTTAATGTTTTTCTTTACAAAATCATATCATTCCTATTTCATTCAAATATCTTGGTTGCGCCAACAATATTCTGTTTATGCTTCAGGTGCTAGAAATTTCTTGGTTGTGCCAATAATATTCTGTTTGTGCTTCAGGTGGTGTCCGGTTAGCGCAATCGATAGGCGGTTGGCTTACCACGGCAACAGCCGGGGTTCGTAATCCTGGCGAGGACACCTGGGTTTTACTAATTCCCTAAAAATTAGTAGGAGCCGCGATAGCTCAGTGGTTAGTGAACTGGACTACTACGGACAAGGGGTAGGGTTCGATCCCAACCGACGGCTCCGGGTTCACCCAGCCTTAAATGGGTACCGGATTTTTTCTGGGAAAGTAAAAGCAGCACGGGCGTAATACCGACCACATTACCCCAAAAATCATGTGCTGAAGGTCTGTAAAATATAGGGTCACTAACACCATATTTCCCTATACGCCACTTGGCGTGACGGGGGTACTTTACTTTACTTTTTTTTGTGCTTCAGGTGCTAGAAATTTCTTGGTTGTGCCAATAATATTCTGTTTGTGCTTCAGGTGCTAGAAATTTCTTGGTTGTGCCAACAATATTCTGTTTGTGCTTCAGGTGCTAGAAATATCTTGGTTGTGCCAACAATATTCTGTTTGTGCTTCAGGTGCTAGAAATTTCTTGGTTGTACCAACAATATTCTGTTTATGCTTCAAGTGCTAGAATTTCTTGGGGAGAGAAAAATGGTCTGACATGATAATGATTGCACTAGCCATTAACTCTTTCAGTACCAGAACAGGAAACATGAATTTTCAGATTTGGACCAGGTTAATTTTCCTGTTTCCAGAAATTTTACCATATACCTTTTTCATTTGACTACTTCACACAATAATTGAGATAAATGTGGCATGTGTTATACATCACCAGAAAGGGAAATGGATACAGAAAATGAAAATAGCAATATATTTATGATATGTGATTATTTAAAGGAATAAAAATATTTTTTTAAATATAAAATATTCAAGGTAGATCATTTTTTATTCAAAATATTGTAATATACTTACCCTTTTCCATGTTTATATGTGCTGCTATCCATTTGTCTTGAAATATTACACAACATAATCAAAATTCCTCCAAAATACAGTTTATTTGATTAATTTACGTCCACAAATAACAAAATTATGTACATATTTTGTAAATGATCTCAGAATGAAAAATATTATAAATTTATGTGATGTCACAACAACATTATTTACAAGTCAAGTTTATTATTTTTATTTACACAACTGGGCTTATTTTGTGTTATATGTCACTAAAGTACCAGTTTCGTTATCAGAATAACTACCACTCGATTCCTCTGAGGCACTGATAGTGCTGTAATAGAAGGCATCCACTAGCTAAACCTAAGCCAGATCGTCTTACCTTTTTATCATAACTTTTACCAATATTCCGACCCATTATCACAACAACAAAATTATTGTCTGAGTCTAAATACTATGAATACTCTATTTCTGAGTCACTCAATAACAAGGTTTCGAACTTAGATCTAGCTTGTTCTATATCTATATCATTTTGGTTGACTGCAAGAAGTATCAACAGTGGGCATGGCCATTATGTGACAAAAATTTGAGAAATAAACAATGAATATGAATTTAAACATTTTCAACATTCAAAACTCAGAGCACGCGGGTATCAGCAAAAAGTGAAAGTGAGAACTCTCCTACTTCCGAAAATCAAGTATTGGTTGAAATAAAAACGAAAATCAGTGAAAACGAATCAAATTTTCAGCTACACCCGAAATAACTGACATGTCGGTAAATAGTTGGAAATGATCAGTTTTATAGAACTGATAGTCCGGAAAGAGTTAATGTGTCTATGGTCATTGGAAAATATGGACATCAGTGGTCATTAAATATATTATGGGCACCAATGATCATTAAAATATATTGTCGGCACCAGTGGTCATTAAAATATATTGTGGGCACCAGTGGTCGTTGAAATATATTGTGGGCACCAGTGGTTATTGAAATATATTGTGGGCACCAGTGGTCATTAAAATATATTGTGGGTACCAGTGGTCATTAAAATATATTGTGGACACCAGTGGTCATTGAAATATATTGTGGGCACCAGTGGTCATTAAAATATATTGTGGGCACCAGTGGTCATTAAAATACATTGAGGACACCAATGGCCATTAAAGCATCGTGGTCACCAATGGTCATTAAAAACATTATGGGCACCAATAATCATCTGTATAAATGTGTTCACAAACATCATATTCCCCATAAATGTCACCACATGACTAACCTTTACCACCCTCATATCCTTGCCCAACTTTGTACTCACTCGATTGAGAAATGACACACAATGAAGATTGTGTGTTTGTGTGTGTGGTGTGTGTGTGTGTGTGACAGAGAGTAAATTAATGAGAGAGAGGGGACTAATCTTGTTCTAATGGCTCTCCCTTTACTCTTATTTTAGGGGTAACTTCTTTGTTATTTGGTTAATTTTCTCAGATTTCTTTTCTATACATTTATTTAGAATCCACAAATATTACTTCTATTAATGACTTATTATTTCTTGCATCTTCTATTAATTACTTTTATTATTTCTTTCAAATATTCCTAATTCAGTCATTAACTGTGTGCCAACCATCATCTCTGCAATTGTCAGTGTTATTTAAGTTCTTGTGTTTTAGTTATTGACATAAGTACAAGACTTGTACTTAAAGTCTTGTACTTTAGTCATTGACATGTTTGAGAATTGCATCTATGGTAAGTGTTGAACAGACAAAGTGGCAACAACACACATGGTCTCATTCCAGTTTGTTGTGGGAAATTCCTTTAGCGATCAAAATTCACTGTACAATATTATATTTTGTTTCATCATCATCATGTGCCTTCTCCGCAACGAAGGTTGGCTACCATGGATCGCCATTCCACTCTGTTTCTTGCTTTGATGGTGCAGGCTGTCATAGATTGACTTGTCCATCTTTTGATGTTACTCGTCCATGTTAGTCTTGGTCTGCCTCTGCCTCTTTTACCTTGTATTTTTCCTTCCAATATTACTTTTAGTAGGCTGTTGTGTCTTTTAACATGCCCCAAATATTTCATTTGTCTTGTCTTAATTGTATTTAGTAGTTCTCTTTTTATTTTCAGTTGTTTTTAAACTTTATCGTTTGTTATCTTTTGTTTCCATCCAATTCTACCTATTCTTCTATAAATCCACATTTCAAAGGCTTCAATTTTCTGTTCTGTTTTCTTGTCTAATGTCCATGATCTGCACCATACAGGAATATTTAGAAGATGTAACATTTTGCCATTCTTAGTTTCAGCCCTGCTGATATTTGTTTTGTTGTTAGTATATTTTTCATGGCATTAAAATTACTTTTTGCCATACCTATTCTTTTGTTTATTTCAGTTTTGCATTTTCCATCATTGGTTATAGTATGTCCCAGGATATTTTGTTTACACATTCAAAAATTGTGTATGTAGCAAATGCACATTTCTATATCTCCTAATTTCAGATGTTCATTAATGAATACAATGAGATTCCGTATGCAGCCATCACCTACATGACCGGAGAATGTAACTATGGTGGGCGAGTGACAGATGACTGGGACAGGCGGTGTTTGTTGACAATCCTTGGAGACTTCTTTTGTGAGAATCTCATCATGGACCCAAATTACAAATTCAGTTCCAGCGGCAACTATCACCTGCCTCTGAGGACAGACTATGAGAATTGTGTCAAATTTATTAAGGCATGTTTGTGCTTTAAGTCTTTTTAAACTACATTATGATTACATTGTAAAAGTGACTGCTTCAGAACATTTTCTTTTAATTCAACAATTTCTATGTGTAAATTTTCTCACCATGTACCTTCTTATTTGTACCTGCTGGTGACCTGTGATTAGCCATCATGTCCATATTTAAAAAATGTGTTCAAATACACAACCAAGTTGTGGTAAAAGTCTCATTTTTCCTCATAAAAATTGATGCAGAAAACTTGTCATTTCTGACTGTGAAACTCTGATGGGCTGTCAGCAAGACTTCAATCGAGCCTTTAAAGCCACAGGGTAGGCAATGAATGTTAGAAAAATACAAGTGCCCAACCAATCATGTTTCTCAGATAGACAGGGATAAAAAATATAGCTGTGCCATTGTGGGTCCAAACAGAGACCCTAGCGCTTAAAAATGATTTTTTTCTTTTTTTTTCATTCGCCAGCTTTGACCTCTGGTGAAGTCCCTAGAGACTAGAAACTGAATTTTGCGTGTTAATCCATTTTTTCCCTGGCAGCCGTGTGCACAGGGGTCCCTCGCCTTGCAGGCAAATAACTCCGTCTTCGAAGGTACTCATTTTTTCAGTTGATGAGTAATTGACGTTTCAAGCTGGGCCTCGCTGCTGAGACCAGGGGTGATTGCCACAGAGAGAGATCATAAATAAAAATCCCAATTGGTGCAGCCGGGATTTTAACCCACAACCTCTCTGTCTCGAGGCCAGTGTCTTGCTTCGAGAACAACCAGGCCCCCTTATAAATGATTTAAATCATGCTCATGATGCACTACGATGGTTAATGCAATGATTTGTGGCAAATTTTTTTATTTTTCCACATTACAAAGGATTTTTTCAACTGTAAAGTTGCACCTTTCACCAAAGTAACTGTAATAACGTGATTCAAATCGATAGTCGCAATCTAGGATTAAATTTGTGCATATAGATTATTGGCAATGAGAGAGTTACAGGCAAGGAGTTACAGCCCGGGAATATTAGCTCTTATTTTACGGTTATGTCATATTTTATTTATGTTTTAGGTGCTTTGTTACTAATTTTTTTTTGCCAAACAAATCAATGTCAGCCTAAAATACAAGATTAGACTTTCAAACTCATATAAATTTTCTTATATGCCCGTGAAACATGGACCCTAAATGGAGAATTAGTAAATAAAACACAAACTATAAAAGTAAGGTGTTATCATGAGGTCATAGATATCTTATATAGATGGCATCTCACAAAAAGTTAGTAAAACATCTCCAATAATAGGCCAGCATGAGGAACTTGGAACCCGCGATAGCTCAGTGGTTAGTGAACTGGACTACAAAGGACAAGAGGTAGGGTTCGATCCCAACCGACGGCTTCCGGGTTCACCCAGCTTTAAATGGGTTCCGGATTTTTGTTTTCTGGGAAAGTAAAGCGGCACGGGCGTAATATTGACCACATTACCCCAAAAATCATATGCTGAAGGTCTGTAAAATTTATGGTCACTAACACCATATTCCCTATACGCCACTTGGCGTGACGGGGCTCTTTACTTTTTTTTTAAATTAAAACTTACATTGAAAGAAAAAAATAAATTGTGTCAGTGTAGTTACATCACAAGTTCTAACTTCCTGGCCAACCATGAGCCCATGACACTCCTTCGGATGAAAAAGATGGGAGTTAAGATGGGCACAGCCAGAAACGAGAAACTTAGTGGGCGTATATGAAGACTTATGAACCAACACAAAACTGGGATCGTCAGTCACTGAACACTGTATGACATGCCGAGGAGGGGATCTGAGCACCTATAGACATGTTCAGAGTGCAATGATGATGACACACAAATAACTGAATAACTATCTGGCCAAAGCCATACTACAAGGTCCCAAGAGAACTAAACGATCAGTCGGGCAGGGCAAATGACTTTAGTTCATGTGTCTTCCTTCTCTTGTCATATCACTTGTTTCATAATTTACATTTGTGCTCTGAGTTGTTGGGTAGAAAACACTTATTCATGTAACCATCATCAGTTCCTGTGTAGGAAACACTTATTGGTGTGGTCATTATCAGTTGCTGTATAGAAAACACTTATTGGTGCAACCATCATCAGTTGCTTTTTTAGAAAACACTTATTGGTGTGGTCATTATCAGTTGCTGTATAGAAAACACTTATTGGTGCAACCATCATCAGTTGCTTTTTTAGAAAACACTTATTGGTGTGGTCATTATCAGTTGCTGTATAGAAAACACTTATTGGTGCAACCATCATCAGTTGCTTTTTTAGAAAACACTTATTAGTGTGGTCATTATCTGTTGCTGTATAGAAAACACATGTTGGTGTAGTCATTATCAGCTGCTGTGTAAGAGACATTTATTGATATAACTATCATCAGCTGCTGTGTACAAAACACTTATTTTATTAGTGTAATCATCAGCAAAAATGTACCAACTCTGGTTTCTTTTGTTCATCTTTTCATGAAAATAATATTAGCTTCGTCTTCCTTAAGTGCTGTATGAGATGAGAGTCATAGGTATAATCAGAATTAGAGCAGACAAGAGGAGCCAAAACATAAGCTTTGGCTTAACAAATTGAACATCACTGCTTGTATACACTTGATGTATTTTTGCTTATTTTTTTTGTTAATTGTCATTGTCATTTTCACTGTATAGAATATTACAGCGAGATGTGATATGTCCAGTGATAACTCATTACCATCAGTGACAGAATGTGTTAACTGATGTTTTTCAATCATTCAAGTCAGTAAATTTGTGACTTTCAGTGTGCTGTAATTACTGACAGAGCTTCTATGAAAAGCTGATTCAGCAACATTTCTCAGCACCAGTCTCTTCAAAGTATTCTCATCTGCACCAACATAACTTCAACATTTATTTGTTGACACAGCTTTTTTTTTTCTAAGTCCAGCATGAGTCAGCCAACTTTTGTCTCAGCTGCACGGTCAACAACCCACCGTCGACCAAGATTCTACTTTGTCTTCTAAATGGTGCTTCCTAGCAAACAGTTTGTGTGACACTGACTGAATAATGAAGTAAGAATCTCCACATGAAGGACCTGCTGATATAAAAGACTTGCTATTGAATTACCTGCTCTGATAACTTTTATTTTATTTATTAAACTTTAAACTTTTATTTATTCTACAGTAACTTTGACAATAAGAAATTAGAAAGGAAGAGTTCTCTTTTTTTTAGAACCACAAAACACCTCACTGCATTATATCAACAATAGCCTTATTCTGTACAACAATTCCTGTACACATAAAGTTAATTGTCCATTTTTAATGTTATTTTTACTCCTTTAAATGGTGGATTATGGTGATTAAATCCTTCAGCCTTGGTGGCTGAGTGGTTAGTGTGCTTGCTTCCTGATCAGAAGGGTCCGGGTTTGACCCCAGCAGTGGCTGATTTTTTTTTTGGACTGACAAGGCTCCAGGATTCACACAGCCTCTAAAAATGGGTACCAGAGATTTTTCTGGGGAGTAAAGGCGACCTGGTGTGATACCAACCACATCACCTAAAAATGTGCCGTGGTTATGGAAAAATATGGTCACTAACAACATATTCCCCATACACCTAGCAAGGTGTGGAGGGAACCTTTACTTTTTTTATTTTAATGGTCATCATCATGTGCCATTCTGGTTGGCCTAGGCGATCATGTCCTTCCATATTCTTCTATCTACAGTGCATCATATCAGTTCTGTTGTTGACTGTTTTCCATGCCATGACACCAAGCTATCTAGTACTTTCTCTCTTTGTCGTCCGTGATCTCTCTTTCATTTTGCCCGTTGTTTCCAACTTTCCTCTTCTCATGATGTGCCCGAAAAATGTTGATTGTTTCTTTCTGATGTTTTTTAGGAGCTCCCGTTTTATTTTTTATTGTACAGTAAGTGAATGTATCTTAACATATGGATGTGAATCATGGACAATAGGACAACAGACAAGAAAATCACTGGAGTCTGTAGAAATGTGGTTTTACAGAAGAATGTTGAGAATACCATGGACAGCTAAGAAGAGTAATGAAAATGTTCTGAAAGAGGTCAAAGCAAAAAGAGAGCTAATTTCCAATATTAGGAAGAAACAATCATCATTTTTTTTGCCATGTAATGAGAAGAGAACAACTAGAATATATTGTAACAACTGGAAAAATTGAGGGATGAAGAGATAGAGGGAAGCAAAGAGAAAAAATACCAGACAGCTTAAGAGAATGGCTTGGCAGAAGGTCAACAACAGAAATGATAAATAACTGTCGAGATCGAAAGTTGTGGAGAGACATGATCACCTATGCCAGCAGGCCCGGTACTTGATGATGATGATGAGTGAATGTAGTTATTGAAGTGTTTTGAATATGTAGTTATTGAAGTGTTTTGAATGAGAACTAAATGAGACCAGGGATGCGAGAATGTTTGTTAATACCTGTGATAGTTTATGAGTTGCTGTTATATTTGTTTATCATCATTCACAGCATTTGCCAGCAACACAGTACCCAGAAGTATTTGGTATGCATGACAATGTTGACATAGCAAGGGAACTTGCTGAGACAAAACTGATGTTTGAGTCAGTTCTGTTGACAGAAGGCAGAGGAGGTGGCAGCAATAAAGGCTCAGATGCTGCCCTGACAGTGGTAGCCACAGATATTCTTGCAAAAGTACAGTAATATGTTTTCTCGTACAAAGTTTTGTTTGTATTTATATATTTGTTAATTCAGAAATTCTTTGTGTGACATATTTAGATCTCTCTGTATAGCAACAATTCACATCATTGTGGGCAGACATTTCATATCTTTGTGTAGCAACAATTCACACCATTGTGGGTGGACATTTCATATCTTTGTGTAGCAACAATTCACATCATTGTAGGCGGACATTTCATATCTTTGTGTAGCAACAATTCACATCATTGTGCGAGGACATTTCATATCTTTGTATAGCAACAATTCACATCATTGTGGACAGACATTTCATATCTTTGTGTAGCAACAATTCACATCATTGTGGGCAGACATTTCATATCTTTGTGTAGGAACAATTCACATCATTGCGGGCGGACATTTCATATCTTTGTGTAGCAACAATTCACATCATTGTGGGCAGACATTTCATATCTTTGTGTAGCAACAATTCACATCATTGTGAACAGACACTTCATATCTTTCTGTTCATATCTTTATAATTTCATATCTTCCATTTCTAAGATGGTGGATCTAGTCCACGTTATCTCGATTGCTGCATTCGATGTCTGATTAATTTCAGTTCTCCATCGCACTCCTATGCATTAAAGTCAAGATAATGATCTACTTATTATATCTGCGCTGATAAAACAATGTCGTACGCCAGCGATATTTCATTTTCAACAAATCAAGTGTTGTGAATGCGATCTTCCATCGTCTAGGCTTATTCTGCACTTTATGTCACATTGGTGCTGTTCATGACCGTTGTTGGATTTGCTTGACGCAAGTTATTTCCATGTTATTCCTTAATAATGTGAAATGCTTCATCAGCCGCAGTTTTATCTCTTTAGGAAATTTGCACCATGTTCTGTTCGTCGTAGGCTACATTCACTAGAGTAATCAAGAATATAAAGGGCGCATCATTGCTGTGCTTGTGCCATTGTTATGTATGCTACGTCATCGTAATGGCTCATCGTAAATCCCTAGACTGGCGTTACGCTAAACTTACGGTCTGTTGTTTGATGTGCAACGGGGATAATCCGATGACTAACTGTATGTTTATATGTTCGAAATTGGAGTCAACAACGATGGCCTAACATCATCAAGTGCTATACATTTTTAAAGAAATATGACGATCATCACTTTCAGAAGGATGTGAACTTCTGGTATATGGTGGATAGGTGGTAGGAACCATTGCAGGCTATGCATGAAAAGTGTTCCTTGTTGCAGTTTCCTTATATTCCAAGTCCATGGGGGACTGGTTGGTCTCGAGGCAGGACGCCGGCCTCAGGACAGAGAGGTTATGGGTTCAAATCTCGGCTCCACCAGTTGGGATTTTTATTTATGATTTCTCTCTGCGACAACCACCCCTGGTCTCAGCAGCGAGGCCAGTCTTGAAACGTCAGTTACTCATCGACGGAAAAAACATGAGTACCTCCGAAGTCGGAGTTATCTGCCTGTGCAGCAAGGGAACCCTGTGCACACGGCTGCCAGGGAAAAATGGATTAACATGCAAAATTCAGTTCCTTGTCTCTAGGGACTTCGTCATAGTTGAAAGCTGGCGAATGCAACAACAACATATCTTTGTGTAGCAATAATTCAAATAATTGTGGATGGACATTTCATATCTTTGTGTAGCAACAATTTACATAATTGTGGATGGACATTTCATATCTTTGTGTAGCAACAATTCACATCATTGTGGACAGACATTTCATATCTTTGTGTAGCAACAATTCACATCATTGTGGACGGACATTTCATATCTTTGTGTAGCAACTATTCACATCATTGTGGGTGGACATTTTATATCTTTGTGTAGCAACAATTCACATCATTGTGGATGGACATTTCATATCTTTGTGTAGCAACAATTCACATCATTGTGGGCGGACATTTCATATCTTTGTGTAGCAACAATTCACATCATTGTGGGCAGACATTTCATATCTTTGTGTAGCAACAATTCACATCATTGTGGGCAGACATTTCATATCTTTGTGTAGGAACAATTCATATAATTGTGGATGGACATTACATATTTTTGTGTAGGAACAATTCATATAATTGTGGAAGGACATTTCATATCTTTGTGTAGGAACAATTCATATAATTTGTGGATGGACATTACATATTTTTGTGCAGGAACAATTCACATCATTGTGGACAGACATATCATCATCATCATCATAAATTGAGTGCCGTTTCTGCATCGAAGGTTGGCTACCATGGACCGCCATGCCACTCTGTATCTTCTTTGATGGTGCAGATTGTCATAGGCTGACTTGTCCATCTTTTGATGTTACTCGTCCATGTTAGTCTTGGTCTGCCTTTGCCTCTTTTACCTTGTATTTTCCCTTCCAATATTACTTTTATTAGGCTGTTGTGTCTTTTAACATGACCCAAAAATCGCATTTGTTTTGTTTGAATTGTGTTTAGTAGTTCTCTTTTCATTTTTAGTTGTTTTAAAACTTCATTTCATTTCTTTTCTTTCCATCCAATTCTACCTATTCTTCTATAAATCCACATTTCAAAGACTTCAATTTTCTGTTCTGTTTTCTGGTCTTATGTCCATGTTTCTGCACCATACAGGAATATTGAGAAGATGTAACATTTTGCTATTCTTAGTTTTAGCCCTGGTGTTATTTGTTTTGATGTTAGTATATTTTTCATGGCATTGAAATTACTTTTTGCCATACCTATTCTTTTGTTTATTACAGTTGTACATTTTCCATCACTGGTTATAGTATGTCCCAGGTAGTTGTAGTCCTGAACTGTCTCTAGATGTATTCCTTCCACTTTGATATTTAATTGTAGGTCTTGAGAATTTTCTTTATTTATGATCATAGTTTTAGTCTTTTTGATATTCATATCTAGTCAAAATTTTTTTGCTTGTCATGTTTATCACATTAAGCAATTGTTGTAGGTCTTTAGGATTTTCTGCTAGTAGAACAGTATCATCAGCATATCTTAGGTTATTGATTATCTTCCCGTTAATGTTTAGGCCTGGTATCTCTGAGATGTTTTTAAAGATTTGCTCAGTGTATAGATTGAACAAGCTTGGTGATAGGATGCATCCTTGTCTTACTCCTCTTTTCATATCAATGGGTGTAGAGTTCTCCTTGTTATATTTTATTATTGCTGTTTGCTTCCAGTACAAATTACATATCAGTTGTATGTCTGTGTCATCCATATTTATATCTTTTAGGCAGTCTGTAAGTTTATAATGGTGTATTCTATCAAATGCTTTGGTGTAGTCTATGAAGCAGGCTCATATTGGTTTGTTTACTTCTATGTACTTTTCAATCAATGTCCTCATATGGCTTCTTTTGTCCCACTATTTTTCCTGAATCCAAATTGCCGCTCATCTAATTCAGTATTAATTTTATTCTTAATCCTTCCCTGTATAACTTTTAGTAAAATTTTGGTTACCTGGCTCATTAGGCTTATTGTTCTAAAATCACTGCATTCAACTGCACCATTCTTTTTAGGCAATGCAATGAAAGTTGATGTTTTTAGTTCATTTAGTATGTATCCTGTATGGTATATGTCACTGCATATGTCTGTGATCACTTTAATGCTAAAATCTTCTAGTGCCTGTATCATCTCTATCTGTATATTGTCAGGTTCTGCTGCTTTTCCCTTTTTCATTGTTTTTATAGCTTTTTCTACTACAGATTTCAGGATTTTATATTTGTATGTACATTTTATGAATGGTTTTTTGTCCCTTTCGTCATGAAATAATTCTGTTATATATTCTTGCCATCTATCTATTATATCTTTGTTGTCTGTTAGCATTCTTCCCTCTCTGTTTGCAATACATCCGTTTCCTGCAGCTTTTTTGTCTTTATTAGTCATTTTCTTTATTTCTGTGTGCATCTCTCTTAAGTTTTGTTTACTTTCCATAGTTTTGACTTCCAGACATCTTTGGTTGAGCCAATTTCCTTTTGCCTTTTTGAACATTTTTCGTATTTCATTATCAATTTCCTTGTATCTGGCAGTGCTCTTCGCTTGTCTTCTCTCTTCCATTTTTTCTAAAATGTTGTCAGTTATCCATTTTTGTTTTTTGTTACATTCCTTTTTGGGCAAGGTGATGCAGGATTCTTGTATGCTTTTTTTTATGCATTGCCATTTGGTTTTGACTTTTTCTTCAGGATTTTCTCTTCTGTACTGCTCAATCCCTTCTTCTAGCAGCTTCTGATATGTGTTCTTTACTTGTACAGTATAAGTTTCTTTCACATCTTTCTGATTTAAAGCTGTTGTATCTATTGGTATTGCTGAATTAGTATTTTGTTTCTTTCCCTTTAATTTAATTTTCATTTCAACCATTACAGGATTGTGATCTGAATTAATATCTGCTCCTGGATAGGTTTTGGCTTTCTTGACGCTGTTCCGGAATCTGTCTTTTATCATTATATAATCTATTTGATTCCTCTTTCTATCTCCAGGGCTTTTCCATGTGTATAATTTCCTTTTCTCTTGCTCAAAGTAGGTGTTACATATTATCAGCCTGTTTTCTTCACAAAATTGAATTAATCTTTCTCCTCTGTTATTTCGTTTTCCTAAACCATGATTTCCTAAAATGGTCTTATATCTGCCTTTTCCTACTTTTGTGTTCATGTCACCCATTACAATCAAGATGTCTGAAGATTTCACTTGCTTCATAACTGTGTTTAGATCTTCATAGTATGCTTCTATTTGTTCATCTGTATAGTCTTGAGTAGGTGTGTATGTTTGTATTATTGCTATGTCAAATGGCTTTGCCTTCACTTTTAATAATATAATCCTATCATTGTATGTCAAGTGAGTATTTATATATTTTTTTTTCACATATCATATCTTTGCGTAACAACAATTCACATCTTCATGTAGCTATTCACATTTCTGTGTAGTATTAACAATTGACATCTTCATGTAACTATTCAATCTTTGTGTAGCAATAATTCAAATTTATGTGTAACAACAAATCACATCTTTAGTGTGACACAAATTCACATCTTCATGTAACAGTTCACATCTTTGTGTAACAATACTTCACATCTCTGTGGTGAAAACATTTACACATTTATAAGACAACAAATCACATGTTTACATGCACATACATCATCAAGAGACCAAGTTAAGAATCTCATGAGAAACAAGACTTCTTTCAGAAAGTGATTTACAATTATGTCTTCACATTTTACTCTAAAATTAAAATTTGCAAATCTTGAAATACATTTTTAATTCATTAAACTTAAGTTGAATTTTTGTGAGTTTAACCTCAGATGAGGTATTTGTGACGCAAAGGCCAAAAAGAGAATTGAAATTTCTAATAAAGTTTTAATATTGCATCATTATCATCTACTTTGTTAATAAAGTTTTAATATCACATCATTATCATCTAATTTGTTAATATAGTTTTAACATCACATCATTACCATCTACTTTGTTTTTTGTTGGAACTTTGGTCCAATGACAGGCTACTGTGATGTTTTCCCTGTCCTGCATGAAATGTTTGGTATCTGCTGCAGTCAATCCCATCTTATCTTTGATATCATGCAACTACCTTCTTCTTGGTCTTCCTCTCTGAGATCTACCTGATACCATGCCCTCCATAATGATCTTCTCTAGGTCATCATGTCATTTTATATGACCAAGATATTTTAAAGTTTTTTAATTCTTTAGCAATTAGTTTTCTCAAATATTAAGTTCTTGCAAAATTAATCTGTTTCTCCTTTTCTCTGCCTATATATTCTGAATATTTTTCTGTAACACTTGCATTTGAAGGCGTTTGGGAATTTTGCACCAGATCTATCAATAGTCCATATTTCACAGCTATATTATTTTTTTAATGTAAAAAATACAGACTTGTTCGTTTTATGTATAGACCATAAATTGCTATATAATGCACAAGAATTAGACTTTATTAATGTTTTCACCATCAAAGCAGCACTTTGTCTTACATGTGGAAATTGAGGATAAAGCCTAACTCAATGATTGTCCCTTTTTGTTGATAAATTTGTATTTGATAAGTGACAGATGTTTTTTTGTTTTCTTTTCTAGCTTCCTAAAGATTTTAACATTGAGGCAGCCATTACAAAATACCCAGTGACCTACATGGAGAGTATGAACACAGTGCTGGTACAAGAAATGGAGAGATTCAACAGGTCTTTTTAGCCATATTTCTTGTTTGTTGAAGTTAAAGTTTTGGAACATGACAACGAATTCATGCTATGTTTATAGCAGAAATAAAATGTCTGCTGTTGCTTTTATGTGAGGATTATTTTCTTTTGTGAAGGAACATCTGTGTTTTTACATAATTTGTTGTCACTTTGATAGATTGTAATGCATTCTTGGGTGGTTTTCATTTCTTTTCTTTTTCTTAGAGTTCATCCATTAAGTGGAGGTGAAGGCGCGCCTCCCAGCACCAGAGCTGGAAGTTGTCAGCAACCCACAGCTGATGGCTTGCGCCAGGATCGGTGAACCAGAACCATCCAGACCCTGCTCCACCTCTCCGCTGTGCCTCTAGTAACAGACTAACCTGTCTAGTCTGGCCAAGCGTGCAGGGATCGAAGAGGGAAGACAACCCAGTACTCAAAAATGTTGTGCTGAAGTCGAATGTGTTGGGCCAAAAGTCGCAAATATAACAGTTATACTGCAAACCACAACACAATGCAGACACGCCCTCTTAATGTCCTTTTAAGGGCGGATGATGAAGAGGAATATTCTAGTCTACCAGAATACTCTAGAATACTTTAGTCATCAAGCGAACGCAAGCAAGCAATCCATTAAGTGGGCTTGGATGGGTTCACAAGTTGACGACAAAGCCACTATATTTGTACCTTTAGGCCTAACACATCCATCCTCAGCATGGGAATATTTGCTTCATAATTTTTGTCCTGGACAGCCATTTTTGGCCTAACCTTTTGAGATATAAATGCCAATGGTTCTTTAACGTGTACAGGTGCACATGGGACCTCTGGTTTTTTACCATTTTCCAAGGGGACATTGGATCTCACTACCCAAAGACCAGGGGAAAGTAAAGAAACCATGGATTCAGTTTTGAAAAATATCCACCATTTGTGGTGGGATTTGAACTTTGGAACTTCCCTCCAGAGACCAACATCTTACCTCTAGACATCAAACCCCTCCCCCAACCCCCTTTTCTTCTCCTCCCCCCTTTTTCCACTTACTTTAATCCTTTATACCTTGAACATCAGTCCACAGAAATCATCTTTCTTCGTCATCAACATGCCCACTCTTGTATTTCTTTTCATCTTCCTGTTAAATGGATGTAGATTTTATGGTTTCAGTCTTAGACAAGATTAGAGGGTATAATTAAACAGTTAGCTCCAGGGGTGCAACAACAACAGTTAACAGGTCATTCCTTCAGTACCACTTTCTTTATTTTTATTACACTTACCCCTCTTTTGGTAGCAATTTACTAGCTGTCTCCTGAGATGAATCATCTCCAACTCATCTGCTGCTTTCAATTGTACACCTCTAGACTAGAGACTCATTTTAATCTGTTTACCTGATCACTATGGATCTGTTGTTTGGTATCCTCAGCATTGAGTTGTTTTGTTAGCATAGCAATTTTGCTTGTCTGTTGATGATACTAATACCATTTAAATGGAATGTGTCTCTCTCAGTTATATTAGAATGATTTAGTCAGTATAAAATTGAAGACATTTATGTCATTATGTCAGATCTGTATGTCAGATCTGTATGTCAGTGTATGAATACAAGGTGCAGTGAACTATCTGTGCCCAGCTTCACCTTGTTATCAATTTGTATGTTTTGGTAGTTGTGGGAGCAGTCGGGAGGTAAGACAATGGCCTCCTTGACAGGAGTATCCTGGGTTCTAACCCAACCACATGCAGTGGGAATTTTCTATTCAAATCTGATTTGGTTGTAACCTCCCCCAATATTTGGATGGTGAGAGTTGATGTCTAGCCCTCTAGGACAATGGCCTCCTTGACAGGAGTATCCTGGGTTCTAACCCAACCACATGCAGTGGGAATTTTTCTATTCAAATCTGATTTGGCTGTAACCTCCCCCAATATTTGGATGGTGAGAGTTGATGTCTAGCCCTCTAGGACAGTGAGAGTTGATGTCTAGCCCTCTAGGACAGTGAGAGTTGATGTCTAGCCCTCTAGGACAATGGCAAAATACAGGGGATGGACACACTGTCCACATTAAAGAACCTTGGTAGTTGCAATTTGAAAAGAGTAGGTCAAGTATGGCAGCTGCCCAGGAAGAAACTGTTTAAGAAATAAAAATCTACCCGATTACTCCTTTCCATTTTCAAGGTCTTTTGGGGCTACAGAGTTCATGCATAGAGTTCCCTACTTTTGTTAGCATGTGGTGTGGCAGTTGTGCTGAATTCTGAGGAGGGGACATGAGCACTAAGAAGTTGTGTTATATGTGATGAAATGATCTATCAACTAAACTAAACATTTATTTTTTATTAGATTGCACTTTTTGAACAATTTTTGCATATTTATTTGGCCAAAATATTCTTAGAATTTTTTCTTAAACAGGTTATTTATTTAATTTTCTAACAGTCTTGATGTTACCTTTTCTGCTATGATCAGTCATTCAGAATTTTTTTAATCAAAGCTCTGAAGTATGCAGGTCTCATGTACCCTTGATTGTTGGTTTGTACTAGGACAATATTCACATATTGTTTGACTGTTCATTTTTTTCTGAATATCCTGACTGGTTTCCCTATTTTGTGTTACTATGTTTCCTCTCAAATATCTTATGCAACAAATCTATGTCAATAGAAATGAGAAAGATAGTTCATCTGTGCTATATAGAACCAATTCTGACCTATGGAAGTGAATCATAGACAGTAGACATACAAATGAAAAGACAATTATAGGCCACAGAGATGGGATTTCTCAGAAGAATGTTGAAAGTTCCCTGGACAGCTAAAATGATCAATGAGGAAATTCTCAAAGAGGCCAACACAAAAAGGGAGCTCCTAAAAAACATAAAAAAAGAAACAATCATAATTTTTTGAGCACATCATGAGAAGATGAAAGTTGGAATACTTGGTTACAACTGGCAAAATAAAAGGAAAGAGAGACTGCAGATGACAAAGTGAGAAATACTAGATAGCTTGGTGTCATGGCATGGAAAACAGTCAAAAACAGGACTGATACGATGCACTTTATGTAGAAGATTGTGGAAGGACATGTTTCGCCTACGCCAACCAGTATGGCACATGATGATGATGTTTCCACTTATATTAACACATTTGCTGATGGTATTTCCTAGTTCTCTGTTTTGACAAGCTTAGTGTCTCAAATTGATTGTTGTGATTTCTGTCTTTTCGAGGTTTATGTTTAGTTCGACTATTTCGCTGAGCTTATGCAATATTGTCTGGTTGATGATGGACTTTCTTCTTGTAACTTATGACATGTTCTCAGACAGAATGAAAATAAATTCTCTTTTCAGACACTCAGATGTATATTAGTTGACAAAAGCAAAAGAGAAAAACCCTGAGAGGTCCGATGTAGAATTATAAACAGGGCAGGTTAACCCTAAGTTAAAAAATGCAAGACCTGCAGGAATTAACATACAAGATAGAGGGCTGTATGTGTTATATTTGGCGCTGGAGAAACATAGCAAAACATATTTCTCTCTCAACTTAATATTATTTTGAGAATGATTCTAATTTCCAACTTGTTTAGCTCATTTTTAGTAAAAGCTGCATGCACTTCAATAAAAAAAAGAATTCCTTTATTGTTTTGTCTCTTCAGACTGCTTGTAATCATTCGCTCCAGTCTGATCAATATTCAGAAAGCTCTGAAAGGTCTTGTGGTGATGTCTGCTGACCTGGAGGCGCTAGCTGGAAGTCTCATGTTGGGCAAGCAGCCAGCAATGTGGGCCAAACGCTCATATCCTTCACTCAAACCTCTGGGTGGATACATCAATGACTTCCTAGAAAGGCTCAGATTTCTTGATGTAATTTCTTTTAATCATGTTTTAATTTTATTTCTACTCTTGCTGTTAGTTATAATGTTATTTCTTCATGCAATTTATTGTTTACTTAACTCACCCCTCTCAATAATTTGGTTCATTTTGATTTGAAGGAATGAATCACTTTTTTAAAAATAAAAACTATTTAGCTCTTAGTGTATGTGCCTGAAAACACCATTTTTTTGTGGCCTCGCTGAGCAAAAAATAATTGGGGCATTAGTGTACAACATCATGCCTTAATAATTTTGTAACTGTGTACATTACTGTGATGTATTATATAGCAAAGTTTATAGAGTTTAATGGACTTTTTAAAAAAAAGTATTTACTAAGATATTTTTGCAAGAAAAGTGAAAGAATTATATGATTTCTATCTATCTATCTATTGACCTTTCGAGTCATAGCCAGCCCATAAGGCATAGACCCAGATACTCTTTCTCTTATCTTACTTTGGTATAATCTATTAAACATAGGTATAGATCTGTTTTCACCTCTATTGCTCTTTCTACTAAAGATCTTATGATATATATGGCATTGCTCATTCCTTTACCTCTAACAAAACCACACTGTTCATCACTAATTTCTGGACTGATTTTGTTTTGCACTCTGCATGATGATTCTTAGTAATATATTAGTCATATGACTCATATGGCTTATTGTGCGATGATCCTCGCGTTCAATCGCACCAGATTTCTTTGGTAGGGCTATGAATATTGATTTGAGCAGGTGGTCTTGTATATAACTGCTGTTGTAGATATCATTCAATATTTTTGTTATTATTTCTATTCCAAAATCACCCATGGCTTCAATCTCTTCTTTAGTTATATTATCTAGTCGAGGAGCTTTTCCTGCTTTCATATTGTGCAAGGCGTCTTTCACTTCTTCTTTGAGTATTTCTGGTCTTCTCCATTTTTTCTTTACTAAATCATATAATATATAATCTCAATGAGATAGAGTTGCTTGCACATAGCAGAGACAAATGGCGGGATTTGATAAAAGATCTTGACAAGGATTGAAAACTGCTAGAATAAAAACTTAATCAAATCCCGCCATTTGTCTCTGCTATGTGCAAGAACCTCTATCTCATTGAGATAGAGGGAAGCAAAGAGAATAGGTACCAGACAGCTTAAAAGAATGGCTTGGCAGAAAGTCAACAACAGAAATGATAAATAATTGGTGAGATCGAAAGTTGTGGAGAGACATGATCACTTACGCCAGCAGGCCCGGTACTGGATGATGATGAAGAAAAAATAAATTTTGAAAGAACAAAAACTGCTCTTGGAATATCCTTGCAGGTTTATGAATGTCAGTATGTTTATGAATGTCAGTATGTTTATGAATGTCAGTATGTTTATGAATGTCAGTAATCCCACAAATGTCATTTGTTGCAAAATACATCTATATTTACACAAAATGGTAGAGTTTTGAATGTTTATACTCACAAATAAGATATCTGTAATGTTTTGAAATTTTGATGTAAGGTTGTATGTTCGAGTTACTCATTTTCAACTTAAGTTGTTCACTCCATGTTAGTTTATCCATAAGGGCATATTAGCAAAACAAGTGCATATTGAGAAGATGAGAACATCTTTATTTTTATCAACGTCATCTTTCATTAACTGTTTAATAACACTTTTGCTCCTTCAAGAACTAGAGCTAGTGCAAGGAAAGGGGCAATGCATCCTTATCTCCAATGTCTATGTTGTGATCATCATCATCACGTACAGCCTGCTGGCATAGGTGATCATGTCTCTCTACAACTTTCAATCTCAATATTTATAATTTCTGTTGTTGACCTTCTACCAAGCCACACTCTTAACTGTCTAGTATCTTTTCTCTTTGCTTCCCTCCAGCTCTTCGTCCCTCAATTTTCCCAGTTGTCACAATATATTCTAGCTGTTCCCTTCACATTACATGGCTAAAAAATGATGATTGTTTCTTCCTATTATTGGAAATTAGCTCTTTTTATTCTTTGGCCTCTTTCAGAACATTTTCATTACTCTTCTTAACTATCCATGGTATTCTCAATATTCTTCTGTAAAATCACAAATCTACAGCCTCAAATGATTTTCTTGTCTGTTGTCCTATTGTTGATGATTCACATCCAAATCTTAAAATTGGTTCTACATAATATTTAAGAACTCTTTTTCTTATTTCAATTGTCAAACATGGATTGCACAGTATCTTCCTTATTTTTTTAAAAGCTACTTTTGCCTCAACTGTTCTGCTCAAAATCATCACTCAGTGAAAAAATATGAATATTCCACCATGTTCTTTGTCATTGATAATCTACAAATCATTTAATTTTAAAACCTCTTTTGCTGAAAATTGTTGCTTGTGATATTTTCATGAGATGAGAAAGCTGTTTTCTTCTGAGAGAAAATTTACTTATTTGAAAAAAACCATGATCAATTGTTTAGAAGTGAAGATATATTTGATAATATATCAACTATATCACTACCGTACAACACATTAACAAAACTGAATGTCTGAACATATTACAAAATACAGGATTGGATTAAATATGCAATTTTGTTTAAACTCTGATGTTTGAGACTCGATCATAACTATTTTTTAATAGATTAACTGGATTTTTGGAAAAGCTATTTGTGTCCAAAATGTGGCAAGCTGGACAATATAAGGGAACATGATATAAATATATAATTATTTTGTTTGCAGAATGGTGTTGTTGAATAAAGTAAAATTTTGTTTGAAACACTGAGCATGAAGGATAGTAATAAAAGATACAGATATGCTGGGTTATAAAGAGAGAAAAGTTTCTGTTGACAAGTTTTGCATAAAATATACTTGATACAGGTCCATGAATGTCAGTGAACTTGACATATATTGCTGTTTGTGACAAATAGCTACCTGAATGCTGAAATTCAGTTTTATAATGCCTGATAACATGTTGATTGTCGAAAGAATCTGTCCAGAATAACATCAAAATAATTTCAGAAATGGTACAAGGAGGGAAAACCAGAAGATTTCTGGGTGTCAGGATTTTTTTTCACTCAAGCCTTTCTGACAGGGGTGATGCAGAACTTTGCCAGGAAATATACAATACCTATTGACAAACTGGCATTTGATTATGAGGTACAGTAACTTATGATCTATTAGTCTTAGTGCAGGAATTGACATGCTATACTCTTTGTAATTGTGTACCTGGCTTGCAGGCTAAGGTAAATTTGAAATCGAGCAAGAGAAAATGTGCTATCTTATTCCTAAATATTTATACTTAGCAAAGTCTTTATGACTTTACACATATAAAGCATTACATAATAAAGTACAGTATAGGTCTCTTGATCTATTCTTATGTTTGTCACAAAACTTAAAAAAGGCTAACACCCTTGAAGAAATCTATTAACCCACAGTGTTTAATTTGGAGAGAAAGAGAACTTCTGTAATTAAATTAACCCTTAATTACGATACCTACCTGTAGCTCGCTTTGTTACTTTCTTTAGTACAAAATACTACCACTTAATTGTAACATTAGGAGTAGTAAAAATAGTATTTTCTTTGAATTTTTGACACGCAACTGTGTGTTTACCAATTATACACACAGGGAACTCAGATTTCCTGTTTCATGTTGATTTATGACCTGAAATTGACCACTTGGACTGGACATGTTATTTGTCTATTCAGACGGATGCTGTAAGTTCGACAGTATGTTCGGCTATCTCAAAGTGTTATTTGTCTATTCAGACGGATGCTGTAAGTTCGACAGTATGTTCGGCTATCTCACAGTGTTATTTGTCTATTCAGACGGATGCTGTAAGTTCGACAGTATGTTCGGCTATCTCAAAGTGTTATTTGTCTATTCAGACGGATGCTGTAAGTTCGACAGTATGTTCGGCTATCTCAAAGTGTTATTTGTCTATTCAGACGGATGCTGTAAGTTCGACAGTATGTTCGGCTATCTCAAAGTGTTATTTGTCTATTCAGACGGATGCTGTAAGTTCGACAGTATGTTCGGCTATCTCAAAGTGTTATTTGTCTATTCAGACGGATGCTGTAAGTTCGACAGTATGTTCGGCTATCTCAAAGTGTTATTTGTCTATTCAGACGGATGCTGTAAGTTCGACAGTATGTTCGGCTATCTCAAAGTGTTATTTGTCTATTCAGACGGATGCTGTAAGTTCGACAGTATGTTCGGCTATCTCAAAGTGTTATTTGTCTATTCAGACGGATGCTGTAAGTTCGACAGTATGTTTGGCTATCTCAAAGTGTTATTTGTCTATTCAGACGGATGCTGTAAGTTCGACAGTATGTTCGGCTATCTCAAAGTGTTATTTGTCTATTCAGACGGATGCTGTAAGTTCGACAGTATGTTCGGCTATCTCAAAGTGTTATTTGTCTATTCAGACGGATGCTGTAAGTTCGACAGTATGTTCGGCTATCTCACAGTGTTATTTGTCTATTCAGACGGATGCTGTAAGTTCGACAGTATGTTCGGCTATCTCAAAGTGTTATTTGTCTATTCAGACGGATGCTGTAAGTTCGACAGTATGTTCGGCTATCTCAAAGTGTTATTTGTCTATTCAGACGGATGCTGTAAGTTCGACAGTATGTTCGGCTATCTCAAAGTGTTATTTGCTGAGTTTCCTGAGTCATAAAGGGTTGTTTGATGTCGCCGATGACCAAGGAAATTTCCCTGGTGAAAGTGAGAAAAAATCATTTAAAAACAACAAATTTGAAGAAAACTGTCAATTTTTTTTCTTATTATAGGAGAGTCCAAGAGAGTAACATATAGAGTCCATGTTTAACATTGATAGGAAAGAGTTGGAATAAAGATAGAATTTATCAAATTCTTCTTTGTTTCCATTGATATAGCAGGATGCTTTAAAATGAGGCTTTAATAAAGGCCTATAAAATACTGTCCAGTGGTTCTTCTTCTTCTTTCCTTCCTCATCTGCCTTTCAGCGTTGAGAGGAGATACAATATGCAGTATTTTGCTCTACTGTTCGCCTCTGCTGCTGTTATGTTTCCTAGTGCTTCTAATATTCCATCGATCCATCTTTTTCGTGGTCGACCCTTTGGTCTGGTCTTCTCACAACGTTTGTTGAAGGCTCGTTGTGTTGTGTTTTGATCTTTCTGCCTTGTCACATGGCCAAACCATTTTATCTGTTGTTTCCTTATATATTCTATGGCAGCGGCTATTCCTAGTTTTTTTCTCAGTACTTCATTTCTGATCTTATCTCTCAGACTGTTTCCTGTCATTCGTCTAACACATTTCATCTCAGTAGAGGTAATTTTTCTTATTGTTCTTGCATCTAGGGTCCAGGTCTGGCATTGGTAGCACAACGTTGGGATGAAGATTGCATTGTATAGTGCTCATTTTGTCTCCAGAGTTATTTCCTTGTTGGACAATAGTGTCTGATGTCCGATGATTTGACAAGCTTTGTTGCATCTTGATTCTATCTCTGCTGTTTGAGAATTATCGTTTGTCACTAAACTTCCTAGGTATTTGAATTCCTCTACTTGTTTTAGTTGCATGCCCTCTATAGTTATGTTGATGTTCTGTTTATTTTTGGTGACATTCATGACTTCTGTTTTGTTGATGTTGATTTTCATGTTGTGTTTTGTGCCTGAGCTGTTGAGTTTGTTTAAGTGTTCTTATAGGTCTTCTATTGTTTCATGTATTAGTGCCTGAGATGTTGAGTTTAAGTGTTCTTGTAGGTCTTCTATTGTTTCATGTATTAATGCCTGATCGTCTGCAAATAAAAGTTTGTTGATCGTCCAGTGGTTACTATTTTAATATTCCCTTCCATTATTCTCCAGCATTCAGATCTTTCAAATTAATGTGTAAACGCAAGTATATTGTAACCTTTCATCTCATAAACACAGTTCTGGCACACAGGTTGTAATGCTTATTATGTTGGCATGACATAAAGATGATATTAACAACATGTATAGATAGCTTGGATTTGATTATTTTCAGAGTATTAAAGATATAAGCTCAAGGCTGCCTTTTTGTGTGTGATGTCTTTTCTTCTATAGGATGTGTATTTTGTAATGTGAGAGTTTACACAACTGTGTACCTGTTTGTTTGATCAACTTTATCAGATCACACAGAAGATTGTTGAGAGATCTGACCAGATATCTTAGTGCTAATGAATACTATCATCATGTGTCATACCAGTTGGCATAGGCAATCATGTCCTGCCACAATCTTCGATCCACAGTGCATCATATTAGTTCTGCTGTTGACTATTTTCCATGCCATGACACCAAGCTATCTAGTATTTTCTCTATTTGTTATCCGCAATCTCTCTTTCCTTATATTTTGTCAGTTGTAACCAAGTATTCCAACTTTCCTCTTCTCATGTTGTGCCCGAAAAATGTTGATTGTTTCTTTCTGATGTTTTTTAAGAGCTCCCTTTTTTGTGTTGGCCTCATTGAGAATTTCCTCGGTGGTCTTTTTAGCTGTCCAGGGAACATTCAACATTCTTCTGAGAAATCCCAACTTTTGTGCCCTCTTATCATCTTTTAATTTGTTTGTTTACTGTCCATGATTCGCTTCCATAGGTCAGAATTGGCTCTATATAGCACAGATGAACTCTGTTTCTCACTTCTATTGACATAGATTTGTTGCATAAGATGTTTTTCATTTTCTGAAATGCTATTTTGGTCTGCAACTATTCTGCTCTTTATTTCAATGGTACATCTTCCATCTGATGTTATTATTGTGCCCAAGTATTTGACGCGTTCCACTTGTTTCAGATTTGTCCTGTTTATTTTTATGCTGCATGATAAAATTATTTGTCTTCTTATCCAGGTCCTTCCTAAAGATCGCATGCCCAAAGCCCCTTCTGATGGTGCCTACATATACGGGCTATTTTTAGATGGAGCGCGCTGGGATAAAAAGAAGTATGGCTTTATTTTTGTGTGATTCTCATTGATTTCAATGCATTGTTTACGTGTTTGGTCAGACATTAAATTTAAAACACGTTTTTGTGTTGATAGCTAATTTGGTGCACATAGTTTTGGCTCACAGCAGATATCAACTTTAGCTCTATAATTGTGTGCATATAAATTAAATGAACTATTGAATGTAGGACATTTGATAGGTTTAGCTTTATTACAAAATGTAATTAAAAATAATGTAATCATTAAAAAATAATGGATACTACATTAACAAATTGTATGTAGTGCTAAATATTTATTATAAAATATGAGCAAGCACAGATAACAAAAATATAAATTATGAACAATGTGTTTACTTACTGAAGGTCTTAATCAACAATTGTTTTGGTGATACCATCCAAGTGGTTTTTTTAATAATTAGAAATGTATTTAATGATCCTGCTTGAATACACAGAATGATCTTGAAGTAAAGGGAGGGATGATGCTCTTGGAGTAGAGGGAGGGATAGTGCTCTTAGAGTAGAGGGAAGGATAGTGCTCTTAGAGTAGAGGAAAGGATGGTGCTCTTATAGTAGAGGGAGGGATGGTGCTCTTAGAGAAGAGGGAGGGATAGTGCTCTTAGAGTAGAGGGAAGGATAGTGCTCTTAGAGTAGAGGGAGGGATAGTGCTCTTAGAGTAAAGGGAGGGATAGTGCTCTTAGAGTAGAGGGAGGGATAGTGCTCTTGGAGTAGAGGGAGGGATGTTGCTCTTAGAGTAGAGGGAGGGATAGTGCTCTTAGAGTAGAGGGAGGGATGATGCTCTTGGAGTAGAGGGAGGGATGATGCTCTTGGAGTAGAGGGAGGGATGATGCTCTTGGAGTAGAGGGAGGGATATTGCTCTTGGAGTAGAGGGAGGGACAATACTCTTGAAGTAGAGGGAGGGATAGTGTTCTTGGAGTAGAGGGAAGGACAATACTCTTGAAGTAGAGGGAGGGATAGTGCTCTTGGAGTAGAGGGAGGGATGTTGCTCTTAGAGTAGAGGGAGGGATAGTGCTCTTGGAGTAGAGGGAGGGATGTTGCTCTTAGAGTAGAGGGAGGGATAGTGCTCTTAGAGTAGAGGGAGGGATGATGCTCTTGGAGTAGAGGGAGGGTTGATGCTCTTGGAGTAGAGGGAGGGATGATGCTCTTGGAGTAGAGGGAGGGATAGTGCTCTTGGAGTAGAGGGAGGGACAATACTCTTGAAGTAGAGGGAGGGATAGTGTTCTTGGAGTAGAGGGAAGGACAATACTCTTGAAGTAGAGGGAGGGATAGTGCTCTTGGAGTAGAGGGAGGGATGTTGCTCTTAGAGTAGAGGGAGGGATAGTGCTCTTGGAGTAGAGGGAGGGATGTTGCTCTTAGAGTAGAGGGAGGGATAGTGCTCTTAGAGTAGAGGGAGGGATGATGCTCTTGGAGTAGAGGGAGGGATGATGCTCTTGGAGTAGAGGGAGGGATAGTGCTCTTGGAGTAGAGGGAGGGACAATACTCTTGAAATAGAGGGAGGGACAATACTCTTGAAGTAAGAGGAGGGACAATACTCTTGAAGTAGAAGGAGGGACAATACTCTTGAAGTAGAAGGAGGGACAATACTCTTGGAATAGAGGGAGGGACAATACTCTTGAAGTAAGAGGAGGGACAATACTCTTGAAGTAAGAGGAGGGACAATACTCTTGAAGTAGAAGAAGGGACAATACACTTGAAGTAGAAGGAGGGACAATACTCATAGAATAGAGGGAGGGACAATACTCTTGAAGTAAGAGGAGGGACAATACTCTTGAAGTAGAAGGAGGGACAATACTCTTGAAGTAGAAGGAGGGACAATACTCTTGGAATAGAGGGAGGGACAATACTCTTGGAATAGAGGGAGGGACAATACTCTTGAAGTAAGAGGAGGGACAATACTCTTGAAGTAGAAGGAGGGACAATACTCTTGGAATAGAGGGAGGGACAATACTCTTGGAGTAAAGGGAGGGACAATACCCTTGGAATATAGAGAAGGACAATACTTTTGAAGTAGAGGGAGGGACAATACCATTGGAGTTGAGAGAGAGGGACAATACTCTTGAAGTAGAGGGAGGGACAATACTCTTGGAGTTGAGAGAGAGGGACAATACTCTTGGAGTAGAGGGAGGGACAATACCATTGGAGTTGAGAGAGAGAGAGACAATACTCCTGGAGTAGATAGAGGGACAATACTCTTGGAGTATTGGAGTAGAGGGAGGGACAATATTCTTGGTGTAGAGGGAGGGACAGTGTTCTTTGAGTAAAGAGAGGGACATTACTCTTCCTCATTGTCAATACAACTCCCCAACTTAGTGAGCGAGTTAATCTTTCTTTCGATAGCTCAGTGGTTAGTAAACTGGACTGCAAAGGGCAAGAGGTAGGGTTCGATCCCAACCGATGGCCTCCGGGTTCACCCAGCCTTAAATGGATACCGGATTTTTTTTCTGGGAAAGTAAAGCGGCACGGGCGTAATACCGATCACATTACCCCAAAAATCATGTGCCGAAGATTTGTAAAATTTATGGTCACTAACACCATATTCCCTATACGGCACTTGGCGTGACGGGGCTCTTTACTTACTTACTACTCTTTCTTTCTTTAACAATGTTGAAGGGGGTGGTCAGACTGGAATTTAACCCCCTATCATTTTACCATCAAGCTAGCACACTATCCACTGTGCTATTAATTCTCTTTGAAACATACACATAAAACAAGCATATAATTTAGCAAAAAGGCAGTAACTGTTAGCCTGGACATGCATTCAAACCAGCAGCCTTGTACAAGGATTGTGTTTAGGTATTTTCACAGACAGAAGAGTTAGATACATTTATGTTTGCATCATTGTATCTACAGAAATCATTTGGAAGAGCAGGTGCCTCGTGTTCTGAATGAGGCAGTGCCTATTATTTGGTTGAAGCCCAAATTAAGTGTAGATCTTGACCGTGGCCCTTCTCGCTATGTTTGTCCCATCTACAAGACTTCTGAGAGGAAAGGTGTTTTGTCTACCACTGGCCACTCCACCAACTTTGTTATCGCTGTTTATCTGAATTCTGGGAGCAAGCCAGTCCAGCATTGGATCAAGAGAGGATGTGCTTGTCTGTGTCAGACTGATAACTAGTGTTATCCAATAAGAGTTTAGTTATCAGTGCAATGATCCAGCTTGTGTCTTTACAGAAAATTAGGATTATCCAATCATTTTGTGTGTATAAATGTAATAATTTGAACTGTCCACTTAAATTGTTTATATTAGTGCAATAACTAGTATGTATGGTCACATTACTTATAGTGGTGCAGCAGATCAGTCCAATCATAGTGTCTGTATTAATACAATCACTGGAATTGTCCAATCACATTGTGTGTATCAATGCAACTAACCACTCCAATCATAGTGTCTGTATTAGTGCAATCACTGGAACTGTCCAATCACTTTGCTTGTATCAATGCAACAAAGTGAATAATTGCCCAATCAAAGTGTTTTTCATAGTACAATAGCTAATCTTTTCAGTATTAGTATTTGTTTCAGTATAATAATTAATATTTTAAAACATAAATAGCACCAATTACATTATCTCAACTATGTATCATATATTATTATGTTCTTTTGATGGAATCACTTTCATTGCAGTTGAGGCATCTCAGTATCTGCTCAAACCGCCCATCCCTGTATCTGCTCAACCACCCATCCCTGTATCTGCTCAACCACCCATCCCTGTATCTGCTCAACCACCCATCCCTGTATCTGCTCAACCACCCATCCCTGTATCTGCTCAACCACCCATCCCTGTATCTGCTCAAACCGCCCATCCCTGTATCTGCTCAACCACCCATCCCTGTATCTGCTCAAACCACCCATCTCTGTATCTGCTCAACCACCCATCCCTATATCTGCTCAAACCACCCATCCCTGTATCTGCTCAACCACCCATCCCTGTATCTGCTCAAACCGCCCATCCCTGTATCTGCTCAAATCACCCATCCCTGTATCTGCTCAACCACCCATCCCTGTATCTGCTCAACCCGCCCATCCCTGTATCTGCTCAAACCACCCATCCCTGTATCTGCTCAAACCACCCATCCCTGTATCTGCTCAACTGCCCATCCCAGCTGTTCTCGAAGCGTATATACAAACCGATTGTTCCTATAAGGCGTTTATTGTAGATACACTGCTTTTCTCACTGAGCACTTCGGTTCGACCAGAACCCTTTGCTACCTCTAGACCCATCAGTCTCTCAATATATATATATCATTGTCTTCATCGCCCATCTTCATTTACTATTAAGAAATGAAGAACTGACCTGGCGATGTCCTCTGTGTCAGAGTCAGATCATACTCCGTACCAGCGAGCTTATTGGCTATTTCATTGCCGTGTACACCAGCATGCCCTTGACATTACACCCAGTTACACTCACTTTAGAGCCAGGTGCCTCATGTTCTAAATGTGTCCATTCCTGCTGCAGAGGCTGCCTGTCAATCTTTCATAGTATATTATGCGAGTCCGTCACCAAGACTGTGATCCAACCATGTTGTCGCCGGCACTGCATTCTCATGCTGGACACCATAATGCTATACGATTACCAGATTTCCTAGCCACTTCTCTGTCATGTTGATGTGCCACAAAACCCCAGCCGCTGCTCTGTCTACAGAACCATTTGAGTAGATAATGTGGTCCTGAGATAATGACACACTTTTTGATGGATTCCCTTATTGTGACCTCGGTAGAGACATTCCCAACCGAGCTGGATGATTACTTTAGTTATGTAGTATGTGGGTGTGTATATATGTGTGTGTGTATATGTACAGAGTGAGAAAAAAGATAAGATATTTAGAGAGAGAGAAAAAGTAAAACATATAGTAGCTATATATTTTCTCTTTTCATGTATATAGTTGTGTACATTGCAATATTTGTAGTTATATTATTATAAAGAACAAATAATGTGTCTCAAGGAAATGTTACATTATAAATATACACATCCATGAACAAGCATGTACACAAATGTACATATACACATGAACCTGTATAGTACAATGTTTACTATATTTTATGAATCATCAAGGCTACCAATTTGTTTTACACTTTTTATATTTCACTAGTCTTGAATTGTCCCCAAATATCTATCTATTGACCTTTTGAGCCATGGCCGGCCCATATCGCATAGACACAGATCTCTTTTTATAAATTTTCTTTCTAGTAATCTCAATCCTTGCAAAAAACATTTATCAAATCTCACCATTTGTTTTTGTTCTCATTGAGGGTCCGATTCCTGCTGTTGTTGCTTCTCTGATCAATGCTCTTCTCAGTGTCTCTCTGAGTCAGCCTCTTTCCCTCTTACCTGTTGTTTCCCACATGAGGGCTTGCTTTGCTATTCAGTTATTATCTCTTCTCGTCACATGTCCAATATATGTCCATCGTCTTTTTTATTACAAATGATATTAGTATTTGATTGGCGATTTCTCTAATTTCCTCGTTTGTTTTGAATTCATTCCACGCTATACCAAGTATTTTCCTTAGACATTTATTTTCGAATGCATTCAACTTTGTTTCTATGTCTTGTTGTTTCCCAGCTCTCGCATGCATATGTAAAATATATAAACATAAAATATATATCCCCAAATATACTTTATTACTAATTGTGTTAAAATAATTCCTACTATCAAACTGTCTAACCGACAGAAACAATTACATTTATTTGATAAATAAAGCATTTAAGTAACATAGTCTTTCATTAACAAATATTACTTGTCTTGAATTTCTACTTTTATCTAATACAAGTTTCTATTTCATCAAATATTGATCTACTTTTTTATGAACTGCATCATTTTGGTGACAAAGTTCTATCTATCTATTGACCTTTCGAGCCGTAACCGGCCCATAGGGCGTAGACCAAGATACACCTTCTCCTATATGGATTTTTTGTTCTAGCAGTTTTCTTTTAAAGATATTTTATCAAATCTCGCCATCTGTCTCTGTTCTGTGCAAGCAGTTCTATCTCATTGAGGGAGCCGACTCCTGCTGCTCTTGCCTCTCTCATCAATGTTCTTCTCAGTGTCTCCCTGGGTCTTCCTCTTTTTCTTTTACCTGTTGTTTCCCATATGAGGGCTTGCTTTGCTATTCGGTTATTATCTCTTCTCATCACATGTCCAACGTATGACCATCGTCTTTTCTTTATTACTGAAGATATTAGTGGTTGATTGGCGATTTCTCTAATTTCCTCATTTGTTTTGAATTCGTTCCATGCTATACCAAGTATTTTCCTTAGACATTTATTTTCGAATGCGTTCAACTTTGTTTCTATATCTCTTGTTGTTTTCCAGCTTTCACACGCATACGTAAGGGTTGATAGTACATTTGATTTGAATAGCCTAAGTTTTGTGTTTGTGCTGATAAGTTTTGATTTCCACAACTTTTCAAGGCTTCTGAAAGACATTGCTGCTTTAGCTATTCTGATTTTAATTTCTTTGCTCGTATCCCCTTCTCGATCAATGTGACTTCCAAGATAGATAAAGTGATCGATCTCTTCAACTGGTTTGTTTTCCATGTATATTTTGTCACCTGTTGGAATTAAAACAAAGTTCTGCTTATATTTTAATGATGCAATTTCTTTTAGCAACTGATATACATTAATAAACTACACTATTTACTTTATTATAATTTGTTTCGTTTCTACATAGATGATGTTGTTCTGTCAGAGAATTATGTGAACTAATTGACTGGTTTTTTTTTTTAAGATTACTTTTGTCAATGCAAGTTCTGCATTGTCACAGACAGTATTGTTCTGTTGGTTAGGACCATCATGTTTTTCAACTTTTAATTTGTTCTGAGGGTGACAACATAGTGATGGTGTATTGGTTAAATAGTTGAAAGAAGATAAACTCTTTATTATTGCTTGCTATGTTATGTCACTTTTCATACTACTTGTTTTATTATTAATCATACTGCTTGTTTTATTATTAATCATACTTCCTAGCGCCTGTTCTGCTATTTATGATTATTCATACTGCTTGTTCTGTGGGGTTTAAGAACAGGCGAGAGAATGAGCTGAAGGTGACGACTCATAGCTGAATGTTGACATCAGGATTAGTGAACCAGAATCCTACGTCCATGAAATAGCTTTGAAAACAGACAACTAGTATAGCTAAGCAATTAGTGATGGAAAGCAAACCCATTGACTACAAGAAGATGGATGAAAATGTGCTTCATTGACTACAAGAAGATGGATGAAAATGTGCTTCATTGACTACAAAAAGATGGATGAAAATGTGCTTCATTGACTACAAGAAGGTGGATGAAAATGTGCTTCATTGACTACAAAAAGATGGATGAAAATGTGCTTCATTGACTACAAGATGGATGAAAATGTGCTTCATTGACTACAAGATGATGGATGAAAATGTGCTTCATTGACTACAAGAAGATGGATGAAAATGTGCTTCATTGACTACAAGAAGATGGATGAAAATGTGCTTCATTGACTACAAGATGGATGAAAATGTGCTTCATTGACTACAAGATGATGGATGAAAATGTGCTTCATTGACTACAAGATGGATGAAAATGTGCTTCATTGACTACAAGAAGATGGATGAAAATGTGCTTCATTGACTACAAGATGGATGAAAATGTGCTTCATTGACTACAAGATGGATGAAAATGTGCTTCATTGACTACACGAAGATGGATGAAAATGTGCTTCATTGACTACAAGATGGATGAAAATGTGCTTCATTGACTACAAGATGGATGAAAATATGCTTCATTGACTACAAGATGGATGAAAATGTGCTTCATTGACTACAAGATGGATGAAAATGTGCTTCATCTACTATAAGATGGATGAAAATATGCTTCATTGACTACAAGATGGATTAAAATGTGCTTCATTGACTACAAGATGGATGAAAATGTGCTTCATTGACTACAAGAAGATGGATGAAAATGTGCTTCATTGACTACAAGAAGATGGATGAAAATGTGCTTCGTTGACTACAAGAAGATGGATGAAAATATGCTTCATTGACTACAAGATGGATGAAAATATGCTTCATTGACTACAAGATGGATGAAAATATGCTTCATTGACTACAAGATGGATGAAAATGTGCTTCATTGACTACAAGATGGATGAAAATGTGCTTCATTGACTACAAGATGGATGAAAATATGCTTCATTGACTACAAGAAGATGGATGAAAATGTGCTTCATTGACTACAAGATGGATGAAAATGTGCTTCATTGACTACAAGATGAATGAAAATGTGCTTCAGTGACTATAAGAATATGGATGAAAATGTGCTTCATTGACTACAAGAAGATGGATGAAAATGTGCTTCATTGACTACAAGAAGATGGATGAAAATGTGCTTCATTGACTACAGGAAGATGATGGATGAAAATGTGCTTCATTGACTACAAGAAGATGGATGAAAATGTGCTTCATTGACTACAAGAAGATATATGAAAATGTGCTTCATTGACTACAAGAAGATGGATGAAAATGTGCTTCATTGACTACAAGATGGATGAAAATGTGCTTCATTGACTACAAGATGGATGAAAATGTGCTTCATTGACTACAAGATGGATGAAAATGTGCTTCATTGACTACAAGATGGATGAAAATATGCTTCATTGACTACAAGATGGATGAAAATGTGCTTCATTGACTACAAGATGGATGAAAATGTGCTTCATTGACTACAAGATGGATGAAAATATGCTTCATTGACTACAAGATGGATTAAAATGTGCTTCATTGACTACAAGATGGATGAAAATGTGCTTCATTGACTACAAGATGGATGAAAATGTGCTTCATTGACTACAAGAAGATGGATGAAAATGTGCTTCGTTGACTACAAGATGGATGAAAATATGCTTCATTGACTACAAGATGGATGAAAATGTGTTTCATTGACTACAAGATGGATGAAAATGTGCTTCATTGACTACAAGAAGATGGATGAATATATGCTTCATTGACTACAAGATGGATGAAAATATGCTTCATTGACTACAAGATGGATGAAAATATGCTTCATTGACTACAAGATGGATGAAAATGTGCTTCATTGACTACAAGATGGATGAAAATGTGCTTCATTGACTACAAGAAGATGGATGAAAATGTGCTTCATTGACTACAAGATGGATGAAAATATGCTTCATTGACTACAAGAAGATGGATGAAAATGTGCTTCATTGACTACAAGATGGATGAAAATGTGCTTCATTGACTACAAGATGAATGAAAATGTGCTTCAGTGACTATAAGAATATGGATGAAAATGTGCTTCATTGACTACAAGAAGATGGATGAAAATGTGCTTCATTGACTACAAGAAGATGGATGAAAATGTGCTTCATTGACTACAGGAAGATGATGGATGAAAATGTGCTTCATTGACTACAAGAAGATGGATGAAAATGTGCTTCATTGACTACAAGATGATGAATGAAAATGTGCTTCATTGACTACAAGAAGATGGATGAAAATGTGCTTCATTGACTACAAGATGGATGAAAATGTGCTTCATTGACTACAAGATGGATGAAAATATGCTTCATTGACTACAAGATGGATGAAAATGTGCTTCATTGACTACAAGATGGATGAAAATGTGCTTCATTGACTACAAGATGGATGAAAATATGCTTCATTGACTACAAGAAGATGGATGAAAATGTGCTTCATTGACTACAAGATGGATGAAAATGTGCTTCATTGACTACAAGATGAATGAAAATGTGCTTCCGTGACTATAAGAATATGGATGAAAATGTGCTTCATTGACTACAAGAAGATGGATGAAAATGTGCTTCATTGACTACAAGAAGATGGATGAAAATGTGCTTCATTGACTGCAGGAAGATGGATGAAAATGTGCTTCATTGACTACAAGATGGATGAAAATATGCTTCATTGACTACAAGAAGATGGATGAAAATGTGCTTCATTGACTACAAGATGGATGAAAATGTGCTTCATTGACTACAAGATGAATGAAAATGTGCTTCAGTGACTATAAGAATATGGATGAAAATGTGCTTCATTGACTACAAGAAGATGGATGAAAATGTGCTTCATTGACTACAAGAAGATGGAAGCCCAAATTAAGTGTAGATCTTGACCGTGGCCCTTCTCGCTATGTTTGTCCCATCTACAAGACTTCTGAGAGGAAAGGTGTTTTGTCTACCACTGGCCACTCCACCAACTTTGTTATCGCTGTTTATCTGAATTCTGGGAGCAAGCCAGTCCAGCATTGGATCAAGAGAGGATGTGCTTGTCTGTGTCAGACTGATAACTAGTGTTATCCAATAAGAGTTTAGTTATCAGTGCAATGATCCAGCTTGTGTCTTTACAGAAAATTAGGATTATCCAATCATTTTGTGTGTATAAATGTAATAATTTGAACTGTCCACTTAAATTGTTTATATTAGTGCAATAACTAGTATGTATGGTCACATTACTTATAGTGGTGCAGCAGATCAGTCCAATCATAGTGTCTGTATTAATACAATCACTGGAATTGTCCAATCACATTGTGTGTATCAATGCAACTAACCACTCCAATCATAGTGTCTGTATTAGTGCAATCACTGGAACTGTCCAATCACTTTGCTTGTATCAATGCAACAAAGTGAATAATTGCCCAATCAAAGTGTTTTTCATAGTACAATAGCTAATCTTTTCAGTATTAGTATTTGTTTCAGTATAATAATTAATATTTTAAAACATAAATAGCACCAATTACATTATCTCAACTATGTATCATATATTATTATGTTCTTTTGATGGAATCACTTTCATTGCAGTTGAGGCATCTCAGTATCTGCTCAAACCGCCCATCCCTGTATCTGCTCAACCACCCATCCCTGTATCTGCTCAACCACCCATCCCTGTATCTGCTCAACCACCCATCCCTGTATCTGCTCAACCACCCATCCCTGTATCTGCTCAACCACCCATCCCTGTATCTGCTCAAACCGCCCATCCCTGTATCTGCTCAACCACCCATCCCTGTATCTGCTCAAACCACCCATCTCTGTATCTGCTCAACCACCCATCCCTATATCTGCTCAAACCACCCATCCCTGTATCTGCTCAACCACCCATCCCTGTATCTGCTCAAACCGCCCATCCCTGTATCTGCTCAAATCACCCATCCCTGTATCTGCTCAACCACCCATCCCTGTATCTGCTCAACCCGCCCATCCCTGTATCTGCTCAAACCACCCATCCCTGTATCTGCTCAAACCACCCATCCCTGTATCTGCTCAACTGCCCATCCCAGCTGTTCTCGAAGCGTATATACAAACCGATTGTTCCTATAAGGCGTTTATTGTAGATACACTGCTTTTCTCACTGAGCACTTCGGTTCGACCAGAACCCTTTGCTACCTCTAGACCCATCAGTCTCTCAATATATATATATCATTGTCTTCATCGCCCATCTTCATTTACTATTAAGAAATGAAGAACTGACCTGGCGATGTCCTCTGTGTCAGAGTCAGATCATACTCCGTACCAGCGAGCTTATTGGCTATTTCATTGCCGTGTACACCAGCATGCCCTTGACATTACACCCAGTTACACTCACTTTAGAGCCAGGTGCCTCATGTTCTAAATGTGTCCATTCCTGCTGCAGAGGCTGCCTGTCAATCTTTCATAGTATATTATGCGAGTCCGTCACCAAGACTGTGATCCAACCATGTTGTCGCCGGCACTGCATTCTCATGCTGGACACCATAATGCTATACGATTACCAGATTTCCTAGCCACTTCTCTGTCATGTTGATGTGCCACAAAACCCCAGCCGCTGCTCTGTCTACAGAACCATTTGAGTAGATAATGTGGTCCTGAGATAATGACACACTTTTTGATGGATTCCCTTATTGTGACCTCGGTAGAGACATTCCCAACCGAGCTGGATGATTACTTTAGTTATGTAGTATGTGGGTGTGTATATATGTGTGTGTGTATATGTACAGAGTGAGAAAAAAGATAAGATATTTAGAGAGAGAGAAAAAGTAAAACATATAGTAGCTATATATTTTCTCTTTTCATGTATATAGTTGTGTACATTGCAATATTTGTAGTTATATTATTATAAAGAACAAATAATGTGTCTCAAGGAAATGTTACATTATAAATATACACATCCATGAACAAGCATGTACACAAATGTACATATACACATGAACCTGTATAGTACAATGTTTACTATATTTTATGAATCATCAAGGCTACCAATTTGTTTTACACTTTTTATATTTCACTAGTCTTGAATTGTCCCCAAATATCTATCTATTGACCTTTTGAGCCATGGCCGGCCCATATCGCATAGACACAGATCTCTTTTTATAAATTTTCTTTCTAGTAATCTCAATCCTTGCAAAAAACATTTATCAAATCTCACCATTTGTTTTTGTTCTCATTGAGGGTCCGATTCCTGCTGTTGTTGCTTCTCTGATCAATGCTCTTCTCAGTGTCTCTCTGAGTCAGCCTCTTTCCCTCTTACCTGTTGTTTCCCACATGAGGGCTTGCTTTGCTATTCAGTTATTATCTCTTCTCGTCACATGTCCAATATATGTCCATCGTCTTTTTTATTACAAATGATATTAGTATTTGATTGGCGATTTCTCTAATTTCCTCGTTTGTTTTGAATTCATTCCACGCTATACCAAGTATTTTCCTTAGACATTTATTTTCGAATGCATTCAACTTTGTTTCTATGTCTTGTTGTTTCCCAGCTCTCGCATGCATATGTAAAATATATAAACATAAAATATATATCCCCAAATATACTTTATTACTAATTGTGTTAAAATAATTCCTACTATCAAACTGTCTAACCGACAGAAACAATTACATTTATTTGATAAATAAAGCATTTAAGTAACATAGTCTTTCATTAACAAATATTACTTGTCTTGAATTTCTACTTTTATCTAATACAAGTTTCTATTTCATCAAATATTGATCTACTTTTTTATGAACTGCATCATTTTGGTGACAAAGTTCTATCTATCTATTGACCTTTCGAGCCGTAACCGGCCCATAGGGCGTAGACCAAGATACACCTTCTCCTATATGGATTTTTTGTTCTAGCAGTTTTCTTTTAAAGATATTTTATCAAATCTCGCCATCTGTCTCTGTTCTGTGCAAGCAGTTCTATCTCATTGAGGGAGCCGACTCCTGCTGCTCTTGCCTCTCTCATCAATGTTCTTCTCAGTGTCTCCCTGGGTCTTCCTCTTTTTCTTTTACCTGTTGTTTCCCATATGAGGGCTTGCTTTGCTATTCGGTTATTATCTCTTCTCATCACATGTCCAACGTATGACCATCGTCTTTTCTTTATTACTGAAGATATTAGTGGTTGATTGGCGATTTCTCTAATTTCCTCATTTGTTTTGAATTCGTTCCATGCTATACCAAGTATTTTCCTTAGACATTTATTTTCGAATGCGTTCAACTTTGTTTCTATATCTCTTGTTGTTTTCCAGCTTTCACACGCATACGTAAGGGTTGATAGTACATTTGATTTGAATAGCCTAAGTTTTGTGTTTGTGCTGATAAGTTTTGATTTCCACAACTTTTCAAGGCTTCTGAAAGACATTGCTGCTTTAGCTATTCTGATTTTAATTTCTTTGCTCGTATCCCCTTCTCGATCAATGTGACTTCCAAGATAGATAAAGTGATCGATCTCTTCAACTGGTTTGTTTTCCATGTATATTTTGTCACCTGTTGGAATTAAAACAAAGTTCTGCTTATATTTTAATGATGCAATTTCTTTTAGCAACTGATATACATTAATAAACTACACTATTTACTTTATTATAATTTGTTTCGTTTCTACATAGATGATGTTGTTCTGTCAGAGAATTATGTGAACTAATTGACTGGTTTTTTTTTTTAAGATTACTTTTGTCAATGCAAGTTCTGCATTGTCACAGACAGTATTGTTCTGTTGGTTAGGACCATCATGTTTTTCAACTTTTAATTTGTTCTGAGGGTGACAACATAGTGATGGTGTATTGGTTAAATAGTTGAAAGAAGATAAACTCTTTATTATTGCTTGCTATGTTATGTCACTTTTCATACTACTTGTTTTATTATTAATCATACTGCTTGTTTTATTATTAATCATACTTCCTAGCGCCTGTTCTGCTATTTATGATTATTCATACTGCTTGTTCTGTGGGGTTTAAGAACAGGCGAGAGAATGAGCTGAAGGTGACGACTCATAGCTGAATGTTGACATCAGGATTAGTGAACCAGAATCCTACGTCCATGAAATAGCTTTGAAAACAGACAACTAGTATAGCTAAGCAATTAGTGATGGAAAGCAAACCCATTGACTACAAGAAGATGGATGAAAATGTGCTTCATTGACTACAAGAAGATGGATGAAAATGTGCTTCATTGACTACAAAAAGATGGATGAAAATGTGCTTCATTGACTACAAGAAGGTGGATGAAAATGTGCTTCATTGACTACAAGATGGATGAAAATGTGCTTCATTGACTACAAGAAGATGGATGAAAATGTGCTTCATTGACTACAAGATGGATGAAAATGTGTTTCATTGACTACAAGATGGATGAAAATGTGTTTCATTGACTACAAGATGATTGATGAAAATGTGTTTCATTGACTACAAGATGGATGAAAATGTGTTTCATTGACTACAAGAAGATGGATGAAAATGTGTTTCATTGACTACAAGAAGATGGATGAAAATGTGCTTCATTGACTACAAGATGGATGAAAATGTGCTTCATTGACTACAAGATGGATGAAAATGTGCTTCATTGACTACAAGAAAATGGATGAAAATGTGCTTCATTGACTACAAGAAGATGGATGAAAATGTGCTTCATTGACTACAAGAAGATATATGAAAATGTGCTTCATTGACTACAAGAAGATGGATGAAAATGTGCTTCATTGACTACAAGATGGATGAAAATGTGCTTCATTGACTACAAGATGGATGAAAATGTGCTTCATTGACTACAAGATGGATGAAAATGTGCTTCATTGACTACAAGATGGATGAAAATATGCTTCATTGACTACAAGATGGATGAAAATGTGCTTCATTGACTACAAGATGGATGAAAATGTGCTTCATCTACTATAAGATGGATGAAAATATGCTTCATTGACTACAAGATGGATTAAAATGTGCTTCATTGACTACAAGATGGATGAAAATGTGCTTCATTGACTACAAGAAGATGGATGAAAATGTGCTTCATTGACTACAAGAAGATGGATGAAAATGTGCTTCGTTGACTACAAGAAGATGGATGAAAATATGCTTCATTGACTACAAGATGGATGAAAATATGCTTCATTGACTACAAGATGGATGAAAATATGCTTCATTGACTACAAGATGGATGAAAATGTGCTTCATTGACTACAAGATGGATGAAAATGTGCTTCATTGACTACAAGATGGATGAAAATATGCTTCATTGACTACAAGAAGATGGATGAAAATGTGCTTCATTGACTACAAGATGGATGAAAATGTGCTTCATTGACTACAAGATGAATGAAAATGTGCTTCAGTGACTATAAGAATATGGATGAAAATGTGCTTCATTGACTACAAGAAGATGGATGAAAATGTGCTTCATTGACTACAAGAAGATGGATGAAAATGTGCTTCATTGACTACAGGAAGATGATGGATGAAAATGTGCTTCATTGACTACAAGAAGATGGATGAAAATGTGCTTCATTGACTACAAGAAGATATATGAAAATGTGCTTCATTGACTACAAGAAGATGGATGAAAATGTGCTTCATTGACTACAAGATGGATGAAAATGTGCTTCATTGACTACAAGATGGATGAAAATGTGCTTCATTGACTACAAGATGGATGAAAATGTGCTTCATTGACTACAAGATGGATGAAAATATGCTTCATTGACTACAAGATGGATGAAAATGTGCTTCATTGACTACAAGATGGATGAAAATGTGCTTCATTGACTACAAGATGGATGAAAATATGCTTCATTGACTACAAGATGGATTAAAATGTGCTTCATTGACTACAAGATGGATGAAAATGTGCTTCATTGACTACAAGATGGATGAAAATGTGCTTCATTGACTACAAGAAGATGGATGAAAATGTGCTTCGTTGACTACAAGATGGATGAAAATATGCTTCATTGACTACAAGATGGATGAAAATGTGTTTCATTGACTACAAGATGGATGAAAATGTGCTTCATTGACTACAAGAAGATGGATGAATATATGCTTCATTGACTACAAGATGGATGAAAATATGCTTCATTGACTACAAGATGGATGAAAATATGCTTCATTGACTACAAGATGGATGAAAATGTGCTTCATTGACTACAAGATGGATGAAAATGTGCTTCATTGACTACAAGAAGATGGATGAAAATGTGCTTCATTGACTACAAGATGGATGAAAATATGCTTCATTGACTACAAGAAGATGGATGAAAATGTGCTTCATTGACTACAAGATGGATGAAAATGTGCTTCATTGACTACAAGATGAATGAAAATGTGCTTCAGTGACTATAAGAATATGGATGAAAATGTGCTTCATTGACTACAAGAAGATGGATGAAAATGTGCTTCATTGACTACAAGAAGATGGATGAAAATGTGCTTCATTGACTACAGGAAGATGATGGATGAAAATGTGCTTCATTGACTACAAGAAGATGGATGAAAATGTGCTTCATTGACTACAAGATGATGAATGAAAATGTGCTTCATTGACTACAAGAAGATGGATGAAAATGTGCTTCATTGACTACAAGATGGATGAAAATGTGCTTCATTGACTACAAGATGGATGAAAATATGCTTCATTGACTACAAGATGGATGAAAATGTGCTTCATTGACTACAAGATGGATGAAAATGTGCTTCATTGACTACAAGATGGATGAAAATATGCTTCATTGACTACAAGAAGATGGATGAAAATGTGCTTCATTGACTACAAGATGGATGAAAATGTGCTTCATTGACTACAAGATGAATGAAAATGTGCTTCCGTGACTATAAGAATATGGATGAAAATGTGCTTCATTGACTACAAGAAGATGGATGAAAATGTGCTTCATTGACTACAAGAAGATGGATGAAAATGTGCTTCATTGACTGCAGGAAGATGGATGAAAATGTGCTTCATTGACTACAAGATGGATGAAAATATGCTTCATTGACTACAAGAAGATGGATGAAAATGTGCTTCATTGACTACAAGATGGATGAAAATGTGCTTCATTGACTACAAGATGAATGAAAATGTGCTTCAGTGACTATAAGAATATGGATGAAAATGTGCTTCATTGACTACAAGAAGATGGATGAAAATGTGCTTCATTGACTACAAGAAGATGGAAGCCCAAATTAAGTGTAGATCTTGACCGTGGCCCTTCTCGCTATGTTTGTCCCATCTACAAGACTTCTGAGAGGAAAGGTGTTTTGTCTACCACTGGCCACTCCACCAACTTTGTTATCGCTGTTTATCTGAATTCTGGGAGCAAGCCAGTCCAGCATTGGATCAAGAGAGGATGTGCTTGTCTGTGTCAGACTGATAACTAGTGTTATCCAATAAGAGTTTAGTTATCAGTGCAATGATCCAGCTTGTGTCTTTACAGAAAATTAGGATTATCCAATCATTTTGTGTGTATAAATGTAATAATTTGAACTGTCCACTTAAATTGTTTATATTAGTGCAATAACTAGTATGTATGGTCACATTACTTATAGTGGTGCAGCAGATCAGTCCAATCATAGTGTCTGTATTAATACAATCACTGGAATTGTCCAATCACATTGTGTGTATCAATGCAACTAACCACTCCAATCATAGTGTCTGTATTAGTGCAATCACTGGAACTGTCCAATCACTTTGCTTGTATCAATGCAACAAAGTGAATAATTGCCCAATCAAAGTGTTTTTCATAGTACAATAGCTAATCTTTTCAGTATTAGTATTTGTTTCAGTATAATAATTAATATTTTAAAACATAAATAGCACCAATTACATTATCTCAACTATGTATCATATATTATTATGTTCTTTTGATGGAATCACTTTCATTGCAGTTGAGGCATCTCAGTATCTGCTCAAACCGCCCATCCCTGTATCTGCTCAACCACCCATCCCTGTATCTGCTCAACCACCCATCCCTGTATCTGCTCAACCACCCATCCCTGTATCTGCTCAACCACCCATCCCTGTATCTGCTCAACCACCCATCCCTGTATCTGCTCAAACCGCCCATCCCTGTATCTGCTCAACCACCCATCCCTGTATCTGCTCAAACCACCCATCTCTGTATCTGCTCAACCACCCATCCCTATATCTGCTCAAACCACCCATCCCTGTATCTGCTCAACCACCCATCCCTGTATCTGCTCAAACCGCCCATCCCTGTATCTGCTCAAATCACCCATCCCTGTATCTGCTCAACCACCCATCCCTGTATCTGCTCAACCCGCCCATCCCTGTATCTGCTCAAACCACCCATCCCTGTATCTGCTCAAACCACCCATCCCTGTATCTGCTCAACTGCCCATCCCAGCTGTTCTCGAAGCGTATATACAAACCGATTGTTCCTATAAGGCGTTTATTGTAGATACACTGCTTTTCTCACTGAGCACTTCGGTTCGACCAGAACCCTTTGCTACCTCTAGACCCATCAGTCTCTCAATATATATATATCATTGTCTTCATCGCCCATCTTCATTTACTATTAAGAAATGAAGAACTGACCTGGCGATGTCCTCTGTGTCAGAGTCAGATCATACTCCGTACCAGCGAGCTTATTGGCTATTTCATTGCCGTGTACACCAGCATGCCCTTGACATTACACCCAGTTACACTCACTTTAGAGCCAGGTGCCTCATGTTCTAAATGTGTCCATTCCTGCTGCAGAGGCTGCCTGTCAATCTTTCATAGTATATTATGCGAGTCCGTCACCAAGACTGTGATCCAACCATGTTGTCGCCGGCACTGCATTCTCATGCTGGACACCATAATGCTATACGATTACCAGATTTCCTAGCCACTTCTCTGTCATGTTGATGTGCCACAAAACCCCAGCCGCTGCTCTGTCTACAGAACCATTTGAGTAGATAATGTGGTCCTGAGATAATGACACACTTTTTGATGGATTCCCTTATTGTGACCTCGGTAGAGACATTCCCAACCGAGCTGGATGATTACTTTAGTTATGTAGTATGTGGGTGTGTATATATGTGTGTGTGTATATGTACAGAGTGAGAAAAAAGATAAGATATTCAGAGAGAGAGAAAAAGTAAAACATATAGTAGCTATATATTTTCTCTTTTCATGTATATAGTTGTGTACATTGCAATATTTGTAGTTATATTATTATAAAGAACAAATAATGTGTCTCAAGGAAATGTTACATTATAAATATACACATCCATGAACAAGCATGTACACAAATGTACATATACACATGAACCTGTATAGTACAATGTTTACTATATTTTATGAATCATCAAGGCTACCAATTTGTTTTACACTTTTTATATTTCACTAGTCTTGAATTGTCCCCAAATATCTATCTATTGACCTTTTGAGCCATGGCCGGCCCATATCGCATAGACACAGATCTCTTTTTATAAATTTTCTTTCTAGTAATCTCAATCCTTGCAAAAAACATTTATCAAATCTCACCATTTGTTTTTGTTCTCATTGAGGGTCCGATTCCTGCTGTTGTTGCTTCTCTGATCAATGCTCTTCTCAGTGTCTCTCTGAGTCAGCCTCTTTCCCTCTTACCTGTTGTTTCCCACATGAGGGCTTGCTTTGCTATTCAGTTATTATCTCTTCTCGTCACATGTCCAATATATGTCCATCGTCTTTTTTATTACAAATGATATTAGTATTTGATTGGCGATTTCTCTAATTTCCTCGTTTGTTTTGAATTCATTCCACGCTATACCAAGTATTTTCCTTAGACATTTATTTTCGAATGCATTCAACTTTGTTTCTATGTCTTGTTGTTTCCCAGCTCTCGCATGCATATGTAAAATATATAAACATAAAATATATATCCCCAAATATACTTTATTACTAATTGTGTTAAAATAATTCCTACTATCAAACTGTCTAACCGACAGAAACAATTACATTTATTTGATAAATAAAGCATTTAAGTAACATAGTCTTTCATTAACAAATATTACTTGTCTTGAATTTCTACTTTTATCTAATACAAGTTTCTATTTCATCAAATATTGATCTACTTTTTTATGAACTGCATCATTTTGGTGACAAAGTTCTATCTATCTATTGACCTTTCGAGCCGTAACCGGCCCATAGGGCGTAGACCAAGATACACCTTCTCCTATATGGATTTTTTGTTCTAGCAGTTTTCTTTTAAAGATATTTTATCAAATCTCGCCATCTGTCTCTGTTCTGTGCAAGCAGTTCTATCTCATTGAGGGAGCCGACTCCTGCTGCTCTTGCCTCTCTCATCAATGTTCTTCTCAGTGTCTCCCTGGGTCTTCCTCTTTTTCTTTTACCTGTTGTTTCCCATATGAGGGCTTGCTTTGCTATTCGGTTATTATCTCTTCTCATCACATGTCCAACGTATGACCATCGTCTTTTCTTTATTACTGAAGATATTAGTGGTTGATTGGCGATTTCTCTAATTTCCTCATTTGTTTTGAATTCGTTCCATGCTATACCAAGTATTTTCCTTAGACATTTATTTTCGAATGCGTTCAACTTTGTTTCTATATCTCTTGTTGTTTTCCAGCTTTCACACGCATACGTAAGGGTTGATAGTACATTTGATTTGAATAGCCTAAGTTTTGTGTTTGTGCTGATAAGTTTTGATTTCCACAACTTTTCAAGGCTTCTGAAAGACATTGCTGCTTTAGCTATTCTGATTTTAATTTCTTTGCTCGTATCCCCTTCTCGATCAATGTGACTTCCAAGATAGATAAAGTGATCGATCTCTTCAACTGGTTTGTTTTCCATGTATATTTTGTCACCTGTTGGAATTAAAACAAAGTTCTGCTTATATTTTAATGATGCAATTTCTTTTAGCAACTGATATACATTAATAAACTACACTATTTACTTTATTATAATTTGTTTCGTTTCTACATAGATGATGTTGTTCTGTCAGAGAATTATGTGAACTAATTGACTGGTTTTTTTTTTTAAGATTACTTTTGTCAATGCAAGTTCTGCATTGTCACAGACAGTATTGTTCTGTTGGTTAGGACCATCATGTTTTTCAACTTTTAATTTGTTCTGAGGGTGACAACATAGTGATGGTGTATTGGTTAAATAGTTGAAAGAAGATAAACTCTTTATTATTGCTTGCTATGTTATGTCACTTTTCATACTACTTGTTTTATTATTAATCATACTGCTTGTTTTATTATTAATCATACTTCCTAGCGCCTGTTCTGCTATTTATGATTATTCATACTGCTTGTTCTGTGGGGTTTAAGAACAGGCGAGAGAATGAGCTGAAGGTGACGACTCATAGCTGAATGTTGACATCAGGATTAGTGAACCAGAATCCTACGTCCATGAAATAGCTTTGAAAACAGACAACTAGTATAGCTAAGCAATTAGTGATGGAAAGCAAACCCATTGACTACAAGAAGATGGATGAAAATGTGCTTCATTGACTACAAGAAGATGGATGAAAATGTGCTTCATTGACTACAAAAAGATGGATGAAAATGTGCTTCATTGACTACAAGAAGGTGGATGAAAATGTGCTTCATTGACTACAAAAAGATGGATGAAAATGTGCTTCATTGACTACAAGATGGATGAAAATGTGCTTCATTGACTACAAGATGATGGATGAAAATGTGCTTCATTGACTACAAGAAGATGGATGAAAATGTGCTTCATTGACTACAAGAAGATGGATGAAAATGTGCTTCATTGACTACAAGATGGATGAAAATGTGCTTCATTGACTACAAGATGATGGATGAAAATGTGCTTCATTGACTACAAGATGGATGAAAATGTGCTTCATTGACTACAAGAAGATGGATGAAAATGTGCTTCATTGACTACAAGATGGATGAAAATGTGCTTCATTGACTACAAGATGGATGAAAATGTGCTTCATTGACTACACGAAGATGGATGAAAATGTGCTTCATTGACTACAAGATGGATGAAAATGTGTTTCATTGACTACAAGATGGATGAAAATGTGCTTCATTGACTACAAGAAGATGGATGAAAATATGCTTCATTGACTACAAGATGGATGAAAATATGCTTCATTGACTACAAGATGGATGAAAATATGCTTCATTGACTACAAGATGGATGAAAATGTGCTTCATTGACTACAAGATGGATGAAAATGTGCTTCATTGACTACAAGAAGATGGATGAAAATGTGCTTCATTGACTACAAGATGGATGAAAATATGCTTCATTGACTACAAGAAGATGGATGAAAATGTGCTTCATTGACTACAAGATGGATGAAAATGTGCTTCATTGACTACAAGATGAATGAAAATGTGCTTCAGTGACTATAAGAATATGGATGAAAATGTGCTTCATTGACTACAAGAAGATGGATGAAAATGTGCTTCATTGACTACAAGAAGATGGATGAAAATGTGCTTCATTGACTACAGGAAGATGATGGATGAAAATGTGCTTCATTGACTACAAGAAGATGGATGAAAATGTGCTTCATTGACTACAAGAAGATGGATGAAAATGTGCTTCATTGACTACAAGATGGATGAAAATGTGCTTCATTGACTACAAGATGGATGAAAATATGCTTCATTGACTACAAGATGGATGAAAATGTGCTTCATTGACTACAAGATGGATGAAAATGTGCTTCATTGACTACAAGATGGATGAAAATATGCTTCATTGACTACAAGAAGATGGATGAAAATGTGCTTCATTGACTACAAGATGGATGAAAATGTGCTTCATTGACTACAAGATGAATGAAAATGTGCTTCCGTGACTATAAGAATATGGATGAAAATGTGCTTCATTGACTACAAGAAGATGGATGAAAATGTGCTTCATTGACTACAAGAAGATGGATGAAAATGTGCTTCATTGACTACAGGAAGATGATGGATAAAAATGTGCTTCATTGACTACAAGAAGATGGATGAAAATGTGCTTCATTGACTACAAGATGATGGATGAAAATGTGCTTCATTGACTACAAGAAGATGGATGAAAATGTGCTTCATTGACTACAAGATGGATGAAAATGTGCTTCATTGACTACAAGATGGATGAAAATGTGTTTCATTGACTACAAGATGGATGAAAATGTGCTTCATTGACTACAAGATGGATGAAAATGTGCTTCATTGACTACAAGATGGATGAAAATGTGCTTCATTGACTACAAGATGGATGAAAATGTGTTTCATTGACTACAAGATGGATGAAAATGTGTTTCATTGACTACATGATGGATGAAAATGTGCTTCATTGACTACAAGATGGATGAAAATGTGTTTCATTGACTACAAGAAGATGGATGAAAATGTGCTTCATTGACTACAAGAAGATGGATGAAAATGTGCTTCATTGACTACAGGAAGATGATGGATGAAAATGTGCTTCATTGACTACAAGAAAATGGATGAAAATGTGCTTCATTGACTACAAGATGGATGAAAATGTGCCTCATTGACTACAAGATGGATGAAAATGTGCTTCATTGACTACAAGATGGATGAAAATGTGCTTCATTGACTACAAGATGGATGAAAATGTGTTTTATTGACTACAAGAAGATGGATGAAAATGTGTTTCATTGACTACAAGAAGATGGATGAAAATGTGTTTCATTGACTACAAGAAGATGGATGAAAATGTGCTTCATTGACTACAAGATGGATGAAAATGTGCTTCATTGACTACAAGATGGATGAAAATGTGCTACATTGACTACAAGAAGATGGATGAAAATGTGCTTCATTGACTACAAGAAGATGGATGAAAATGTGCTTCATTGACTTCAAGAAGATGGATGAAAATGTGCTTCATTGACTACAAGAAGATGGATGAAAATGTGCTTCATTGACTACAAGATGGATGAAAATGTGCTTCATTGACTACAAGATGGATGAAAATGTGCTTCATTGACTACAAGAAGATGGATGAAAATGTGCTTCATTGACTACAAGATGGATGAAAATGTGCTTCATTGACTACAAGAAGATGGATGAAAATGTGCTTCATTGACTACAAGATGGATAAAAATATGCTTCATTGACTACAAGAAGATGGATGAAAATGTGCTTCATTGACTACAAGAAGATGGATGAAAATGTGCTTCATTGACTACAGGAAGATGATGGATGAAAATGTGCTTCATTGACTACAAGAAGATGGATGAAAATGTGCTTCATTGACTACAAGATGATGGATGAAAATGTGTTTCATTGACTACAAGAAGATGGATGAAAATGTGTTTCATTGACTACAAGAAGATGGATGAAAATGTGTTTCATTGACTACAAGATGGATGAAAATGTGCTTCATTGACTACAAGATGGATGAAAATGTGCTTCATTGACTACAAGAAGATGGATGAAAATGTGCTTCATTGACTACAAGATGGATGAAAATGTGTTTCATTGACTACAAGATGGATGAAAATGTGTTTCATTGACTACAAGATGATGGATGAAAATGTGTTTCATTGACTACAAGATGGATGAAAATGTGTTTCATTGACTACAAGAAGATGGATGAAAATGTGTTTCATTGACTACAAGAAGATGGATGAAAATGTGCTTCATTGACTACAAGATGGATGAAAATGTGCTTCATTGACTACAAGATGGATGAAAATGTGCTTCATTGACTACAAGAAAATGGATGAAAATGTGCTTCATTGACTACAAGAAGATATATGAAAATGTGCTTCATTGACTACAAGAAGATGGATGAAAATGTGCTTCATTGACTACAAGATGGATGAAAATGTGCTTCATTGACTACAAGATGGATGAAAATGTGCTTCATTGACTACAAGATGGATGAAAATGTGCTTCATTGACTACAAGATGGATGAAAATATGCTTCATTGACTACAAGATGGATGAAAATGTGCTTCATTGACTACAAGATGGATGAAAATGTGCTTCATCTACTATAAGATGGATGAAAATATGCTTCATTGACTACAAGATGGATTAAAATGTGCTTCATTGACTACAAGATGGATGAAAATGTGCTTCATTGACTACAAGAAGATGGATGAAAATGTGCTTCATTGACTACAAGAAGATGGATGAAAATGTGCTTCGTTGACTACAAGAAGATGGATGAAAATATGCTTCATTGACTACAAGATGGATGAAAATATGCTTCATTGACTACAAGATGGATGAAAATATGCTTCATTGACTACAAGATGGATGAAAATGTGCTTCATTGACTACAAGATGGATGAAAATGTGCTTCATTGACTACAAGATGGATGAAAATATGCTTCATTGACTACAAGAAGATGGATGAAAATGTGCTTCATTGACTACAAGATGGATGAAAATGTGCTTCATTGACTACAAGATGAATGAAAATGTGCTTCAGTGACTATAAGAATATGGATGAAAATGTGCTTCATTGACTACAAGAAGATGGATGAAAATGTGCTTCATTGACTACAAGAAGATGGATGAAAATGTGCTTCATTGACTACAGGAAGATGATGGATGAAAATGTGCTTCATTGACTACAAGAAGATGGATGAAAATGTGCTTCATTGACTACAAGAAGATATATGAAAATGTGCTTCATTGACTACAAGAAGATGGATGAAAATGTGCTTCATTGACTACAAGATGGATGAAAATGTGCTTCATTGACTACAAGATGGATGAAAATGTGCTTCATTGACTACAAGATGGATGAAAATGTGCTTCATTGACTACAAGATGGATGAAAATATGCTTCATTGACTACAAGATGGATGAAAATGTGCTTCATTGACTACAAGATGGATGAAAATGTGCTTCATTGACTACAAGATGGATGAAAATATGCTTCATTGACTACAAGATGGATTAAAATGTGCTTCATTGACTACAAGATGGATGAAAATGTGCTTCATTGACTACAAGATGGATGAAAATGTGCTTCATTGACTACAAGAAGATGGATGAAAATGTGCTTCGTTGACTACAAGATGGATGAAAATATGCTTCATTGACTACAAGATGGATGAAAATGTGTTTCATTGACTACAAGATGGATGAAAATGTGCTTCATTGACTACAAGAAGATGGATGAATATATGCTTCATTGACTGCAAGAAGATGGATGAAAATGTGCTTCATTGACTTCAAGAAGATGGATGAAAATGTGCTTCATTGACTACAAGAAGATGGATGAAAATGTGCTTCATTGACTACAAGATGGATGAAAATGTGCTTCATTGACTACAAGATGGATGAAAATGTGCTTCATTGACTACAAGAAGATGGATGAAAATGTGCTTCATTGACTACAAGATGGATGAAAATGTGCTTCATTGACTACAAGAAGATGGATGAAAATGTGCTTCATTGACTACAAGATGGATAAAAATATGCTTCATTGACTACAAGAAGATGGATGAAAATGTGCTTCATTGACTACAAGAAGATGGATGAAAATGTGCTTCATTGACTACAGGAAGATGATGGATGAAAATGTGCTTCATTGACTACAAGAAGATGGATGAAAATGTGCTTCATTGACTACAAGATGATGGATGAAAATGTGTTTCATTGACTACAAGAAGATGGATGAAAATGTGTTTCATTGACTACAAGAAGATGGATGAAAATGTGTTTCATTGACTACAAGATGGATGAAAATGTGCTTCATTGACTACAAGATGGATGAAAATGTGCTTCATTGACTACAAGAAGATGGATGAAAATGTGCTTCATTGACTACAAGATGGATGAAAATGTGTTTCATTGACTACAAGATGGATGAAAATGTGTTTCATTGACTACAAGATGATGGATGAAAATGTGTTTCATTGACTACAAGATGGATGAAAATGTGTTTCATTGACTACAAGAAGATGGATGAAAATGTGTTTCATTGACTACAAGAAGATGGATGAAAATGTGCTTCATTGACTACAAGATGGATGAAAATGTGCTTCATTGACTACAAGATGGATGAAAATGTGCTTCATTGACTACAAGAAAATGGATGAAAATGTGCTTCATTGACTACAAGAAGATATATGAAAATGTGCTTCATTGACTACAAGAAGATGGATGAAAATGTGCTTCATTGACTACAAGATGGATGAAAATGTGCTTCATTGACTACAAGATGGATGAAAATGTGCTTCATTGACTACAAGATGGATGAAAATGTGCTTCATTGACTACAAGATGGATGAAAATATGCTTCATTGACTACAAGATGGATGAAAATGTGCTTCATTGACTACAAGATGGATGAAAATGTGCTTCATCTACTATAAGATGGATGAAAATATGCTTCATTGACTACAAGATGGATTAAAATGTGCTTCATTGACTACAAGATGGATGAAAATGTGCTTCATTGACTACAAGAAGATGGATGAAAATGTGCTTCATTGACTACAAGATGATGGATGAAAATGTGCTTCATTGACTACAAGAAGATGGATGAAAATGTGCTTCATTGACTACAAGATGGATGAAAATGTGCTTCATTGACTACAAAATGGATGAAAATGTGTTTCATTGACTACAAGATGGATGAAAATGTGCTTCATTGACTACAAGATGGATGAAAATGTGCTTCATTGACTACAAGATGGATGAAAATGTGCTTCATTGACTACAAGATGGATGAAAATGTGTTTCATTGACTACAAGATGGATGAAAATGTGTTTCATTGACTACATGATGGATGAAAATGTGCTTCATTGACTACAAGATGGATGAAAATGTGTTTCATTGACTACAAGAAGATGGATGAAAATGTGCTTCATTGACTACAAGAAGATGGATGAAAATGTGCTTCATTGACTACAGGAAGATGATGGATGAAAATGTGCTTCATTGACTACAAGAAAATGGATGAAAATGTGCTTCATTGACTACAAGATGGATGAAAATGTGCCTCATTGACTACAAGATGGATGAAAATGTGCTTCATTGACTACAAGATGGATGAAAATGTGCTTCATTGACTACAAGATGGATGAAAATGTGTTTTATTGACTACAAGAAGATGGATGAAAATGTGTTTCATTGACTACAAGAAGATGGATGAAAATGTGTTTCATTGACTACAAGAAGATGGATGAAAATGTGCTTCATTGACTACAAGATGGATGAAAATGTGCTTCATTGACTACAAGATGGATGAAAATGTGCTACATTGACTACAAGAAGATGGATGAAAATGTGCTTCATTGACTACAAGAAGATGGATGAAAATGTGCTTCATTGACTTCAAGAAGATGGATGAAAATGTGCTTCATTGACTACAAGAAGATGGATGAAAATGTGCTTCATTGACTACAAGATGGATGAAAATGTGCTTCATTGACTACAAGATGGATGAAAATGTGCTTCATTGACTACAAGAAGATGGATGAAAATGTGCTTCATTGACTACAAGATGGATGAAAATGTGCTTCATTGACTACAAGAAGATGGATGAAAATGTGCTTCATTGACTACAAGATGGATAAAAATATGCTTCATTGACTACAAGAAGATGGATGAAAATGTGCTTCATTGACTACAAGAAGATGGATGAAAATGTGCTTCATTGACTACAGGAAGATGATGGATGAAAATGTGCTTCATTGACTACAAGAAGATGGATGAAAATGTGCTTCATTGACTACAAGATGATGGATGAAAATGTGTTTCATTGACTACAAGAAGATGGATGAAAATGTGTTTCATTGACTACAAGAAGATGGATGAAAATGTGTTTCATTGACTACAAGATGGATGAAAATGTGCTTCATTGACTACAAGATGGATGAAAATGTGCTTCATTGACTACAAGAAGATGGATGAAAATGTGCTTCATTGACTACAAGATGGATGAAAATGTGTTTCATTGACTACAAGATGGATGAAAATGTGTTTCATTGACTACAAGATGATGGATGAAAATGTGTTTCATTGACTACAAGATGGATGAAAATGTGTTTCATTGACTACAAGAAGATGGATGAAAATGTGTTTCATTGACTACAAGAAGATGGATGAAAATGTGCTTCATTGACTACAAGATGGATGAAAATGTGCTTCATTGACTACAAGATGGATGAAAATGTGCTTCATTGACTACAAGAAAATGGATGAAAATGTGCTTCATTGACTACAAGAAGATATATGAAAATGTGCTTCATTGACTACAAGAAGATGGATGAAAATGTGCTTCATTGACTACAAGATGGATGAAAATGTGCTTCATTGACTACAAGATGGATGAAAATGTGCTTCATTGACTACAAGATGGATGAAAATGTGCTTCATTGACTACAAGATGGATGAAAATATGCTTCATTGACTACAAGATGGATGAAAATGTGCTTCATTGACTACAAGATGGATGAAAATGTGCTTCATCTACTATAAGATGGATGAAAATATGCTTCATTGACTACAAGATGGATTAAAATGTGCTTCATTGACTACAAGATGGATGAAAATGTGCTTCATTGACTACAAGAAGATGGATGAAAATGTGCTTCATTGACTACAAGAAGATGGATGAAAATGTGCTTCGTTGACTACAAGAAGATGGATGAAAATATGCTTCATTGACTACAAGATGGATGAAAATATGCTTCATTGACTACAAGATGGATGAAAATATGCTTCATTGACTACAAGATGGATGAAAATGTGCTTCATTGACTACAAGATGGATGAAAATGTGCTTCATTGACTACAAGATGGATGAAAATATGCTTCATTGACTACAAGAAGATGGATGAAAATGTGCTTCATTGACTACAAGATGGATGAAAATGTGCTTCATTGACTACAAGATGAATGAAAATGTGCTTCAGTGACTATAAGAATATGGATGAAAATGTGCTTCATTGACTACAAGAAGATGGATGAAAATGTGCTTCATTGACTACAAGAAGATGGATGAAAATGTGCTTCATTGACTACAGGAAGATGATGGATGAAAATGTGCTTCATTGACTACAAGAAGATGGATGAAAATGTGCTTCATTGACTACAAGAAGATATATGAAAATGTGCTTCATTGACTACAAGAAGATGGATGAAAATGTGCTTCATTGACTACAAGATGGATGAAAATGTGCTTCATTGACTACAAGATGGATGAAAATGTGCTTCATTGACTACAAGATGGATGAAAATGTGCTTCATTGACTACAAGATGGATGAAAATATGCTTCATTGACTACAAGATGGATGAAAATGTGCTTCATTGACTACAAGATGGATGAAAATGTGCTTCATTGACTACAAGATGGATGAAAATATGCTTCATTGACTACAAGATGGATTAAAATGTGCTTCATTGACTACAAGATGGATGAAAATGTGCTTCATTGACTACAAGATGGATGAAAATGTGCTTCATTGACTACAAGAAGATGGATGAAAATGTGCTTCGTTGACTACAAGATGGATGAAAATATGCTTCATTGACTACAAGATGGATGAAAATGTGTTTCATTGACTACAAGATGGATGAAAATGTGCTTCATTGACTACAAGAAGATGGATGAATATATGCTTCATTGACTGCAAGAAGATGGATGAAAATGTGCTTCATTGACTTCAAGAAGATGGATGAAAATGTGCTTCATTGACTACAAGAAGATGGATGAAAATGTGCTTCATTGACTACAAGATGGATGAAAATGTGCTTCATTGACTACAAGATGGATGAAAATGTGCTTCATTGACTACAAGAAGATGGATGAAAATGTGCTTCATTGACTACAAGATGGATGAAAATGTGCTTCATTGACTACAAGAAGATGGATGAAAATGTGCTTCATTGACTACAAGATGGATAAAAATATGCTTCATTGACTACAAGAAGATGGATGAAAATGTGCTTCATTGACTACAAGAAGATGGATGAAAATGTGCTTCATTGACTACAGGAAGATGATGGATGAAAATGTGCTTCATTGACTACAAGAAGATGGATGAAAATGTGCTTCATTGACTACAAGAAGATGGATGAAAATGTGCTTCATTGACTACAAGATGGATGAAAATGTGCTTCATTGACTACAAGATGAATGAAAATGTGCTTCAGTGACTATAAGAATATGGATGAAAATGTGCTTCATTGACTACAAGAAGATGGATGAAAATGTGCTTCATTGACTACAAGAAGATGGATGAAAATGTGCTTCATTGACTACAGGAAGATGATGGATGAAAATGTGCTTCATTGACTACAAGAAGATGGATGAAAATGTGCTTCATTGACTACAAGAAGATATATGAAAATGTGCTTCATTGACTACAAGAAGATGGATGAAAATGTGCTTCATTGACTACAAGATGGATGAAAATGTGCTTCATTGACTACAAGATGGATGAAAATGTGCTTCATTGACTACAAGATGGATGAAAATGTGCTTCATTGACTACAAGATGGATGAAAATATGCTTCATTGACTACAAGATGGATGAAAATGTGCTTCATTGACTACAAGATGGATGAAAATGTGCTTCATTGACTACAAGATGGATGAAAATATGCTTCATTGACTACAAGATGGATTAAAATGTGCTTCATTGACTACAAGATGGATGAAAATGTGCTTCATTGACTACAAGATGGATGAAAATGTGCTTCATTGACTACAAGAAGATGGATGAAAATGTGCTTCATTGACTACAAGATGGATGAAAATATGCTTCATTGACTACAAGATGGATGAAAATGTGTTTCATTGACTACAAGATGGATGAAAATGTGCTTCATTGACTACAAGAAGATGGATGAATATATGCTTCATTGACTGCAAGAAGATGGATGAAAATGTGCTTCATTGACTTCAAGAAGATGGATGAAAATGTGCTTCATTGACTACAAGAAGATGGATGAAAATGTGCTTCATTGACTACAAGATGGATGAAAATGTGCTTCATTGACTACAAGATGGATGAAAATGTGCTTCATTGACTACAAGAAGATGGATGAAAATGTGCTTCATTGACTACAAGATGGATGAAAATGTGCTTCATTGACTACAAGAAGATGGATGAAAATGTGCTTCATTGACTACAAGATGGATAAAAATATGCTTCATTGACTACAAGAAGATGGATGAAAATGTGCTTCATTGACTACAAGAAGATGGATGAAAATGTGCTTCATTGACTACAGGAAGATGATGGATGAAAATGTGCTTCATTGACTACAAGAAGATGGATGAAAATGTGCTTCATTGACTACAAGATGATGGATGAAAATGTGTTTCATTGACTACAAGAAGATGGATGAAAATGTGTTTCATTGACTACAAGAAGATGGATGAAAATGTGTTTCATTGACTACAAGATGGATGAAAATGTGCTTCATTGACTACAAGATGGATGAAAATGTGCTTCATTGACTACAAGAAGATGGATGAAAATGTGCTTCATTGACTACAAGATGGATGAAAATGTGTTTCATTGACTACAAGATGGATGAAAATGTGTTTCATTGACTACAAGATGATGGATGAAAATGTGTTTCATTGACTACAAGATGGATGAAAATGTGTTTCATTGACTACAAGAAGATGGATGAAAATGTGTTTCATTGACTACAAGAAGATGGATGAAAATGTGCTTCATTGACTACAAGATGGATGAAAATGTGCTTCATTGACTACAAGATGGATGAAAATGTGCTTCATTGACTACAAGAAAATGGATGAAAATGTGCTTCATTGACTACAAGAAGATATATGAAAATGTGCTTCATTGACTACAAGAAGATGGATGAAAATGTGCTTCATTGACTACAAGATGGATGAAAATGTGCTTCATTGACTACAAGATGGATGAAAATGTGCTTCATTGACTACAAGATGGATGAAAATGTGCTTCATTGACTACAAGATGGATGAAAATATGCTTCATTGACTACAAGATGGATGAAAATGTGCTTCATTGACTACAAGATGGATGAAAATGTGCTTCATCTACTATAAGATGGATGAAAATATGCTTCATTGACTACAAGATGGATTAAAATGTGCTTCATTGACTACAAGATGGATGAAAATGTGCTTCATTGACTACAAGAAGATGGATGAAAATGTGCTTCATTGACTACAAGAAGATGGATGAAAATGTGCTTCGTTGACTACAAGAAGATGGATGAAAATATGCTTCATTGACTACAAGATGGATGAAAATATGCTTCATTGACTACAAGATGGATGAAAATATGCTTCATTGACTACAAGATGGATGAAAATGTGCTTCATTGACTACAAGATGGATGAAAATGTGCTTCATTGACTACAAGATGGATGAAAATATGCTTCATTGACTACAAGAAGATGGATGAAAATGTGCTTCATTGACTACAAGATGGATGAAAATGTGCTTCATTGACTACAAGATGAATGAAAATGTGCTTCAGTGACTATAAGAATATGGATGAAAATGTGCTTCATTGACTACAAGAAGATGGATGAAAATGTGCTTCATTGACTACAAGAAGATGGATGAAAATGTGCTTCATTGACTACAGGAAGATGATGGATGAAAATGTGCTTCATTGACTACAAGAAGATGGATGAAAATGTGCTTCATTGACTACAAGAAGATATATGAAAATGTGCTTCATTGACTACAAGAAGATGGATGAAAATGTGCTTCATTGACTACAAGATGGATGAAAATGTGCTTCATTGACTACAAGATGGATGAAAATGTGCTTCATTGACTACAAGATGGATGAAAATGTGCTTCATTGACTACAAGATGGATGAAAATATGCTTCATTGACTACAAGATGGATGAAAATGTGCTTCATTGACTACAAGATGGATGAAAATGTGCTTCATTGACTACAAGATGGATGAAAATATGCTTCATTGACTACAAGATGGATTAAAATGTGCTTCATTGACTACAAGATGGATGAAAATGTGCTTCATTGACTACAAGATGGATGAAAATGTGCTTCATTGACTACAAGAAGATGGATGAAAATGTGCTTCGTTGACTACAAGATGGATGAAAATATGCTTCATTGACTACAAGATGGATGAAAATGTGTTTCATTGACTACAAGATGGATGAAAATGTGCTTCATTGACTACAAGAAGATGGATGAATATATGCTTCATTGACTACAAGATGGATGAAAATATGCTTCATTGACTACAAGATGGATGAAAATATGCTTCATTGACTACAAGATGGATGAAAATGTGCTTCATTGACTACAAGATGGATGAAAATGTGCTTCATTGACTACAAGAAGATGGATGAAAATGTGCTTCATTGACTACAAGATGGATGAAAATATGCTTCATTGACTACAAGAAGATGGATGAAAATGTGCTTCATTGACTACAAGATGGATGAAAATGTGCTTCATTGACTACAAGATGAATGAAAATGTGCTTCAGTGACTATAAGAATATGGATGAAAATGTGCTTCATTGACTACAAGAAGATGGATGAAAATGTGCTTCATTGACTACAAGAAGATGGATGAAAATGTGCTTCATTGACTACAGGAAGATGATGGATGAAAATGTGCTTCATTGACTACAAGAAGATGGATGAAAATGTGCTTCATTGACTACAAGATGATGAATGAAAATGTGCTTCATTGACTACAAGAAGATGGATGAAAATGTGCTTCATTGACTACAAGATGGATGAAAATGTGCTTCATTGACTACAAGATGGATGAAAATATGCTTCATTGACTACAAGATGGATGAAAATGTGCTTCATTGACTACAAGATGGATGAAAATGTGCTTCATTGACTACAAGATGGATGAAAATATGCTTCATTGACTACAAGAAGATGGATGAAAATGTGCTTCATTGACTACAAGATGGATGAAAATGTGCTTCATTGACTACAAGATGAATGAAAATGTGCTTCCGTGACTATAAGAATATGGATGAAAATGTGCTTCATTGACTACAAGAAGATGGATGAAAATGTGCTTCATTGACTACAAGAAGATGGATGAAAATGTGCTTCATTGACTGCAGGAAGATGGATGAAAATGTGCTTCATTGACTACAAGATGGATGAAAATATGCTTCATTGACTACAAGAAGATGGATGAAAATGTGCTTCATTGACTACAAGATGGATGAAAATGTGCTTCATTGACTACAAGATGAATGAAAATGTGCTTCAGTGACTATAAGAATATGGATGAAAATGTGCTTCATTGACTACAAGAAGATGGATGAAAATGTGCTTCATTGACTACAAGAAGATGGAAGCCCAAATTAAGTGTAGATCTTGACCGTGGCCCTTCTCGCTATGTTTGTCCCATCTACAAGACTTCTGAGAGGAAAGGTGTTTTGTCTACCACTGGCCACTCCACCAACTTTGTTATCGCTGTTTATCTGAATTCTGGGAGCAAGCCAGTCCAGCATTGGATCAAGAGAGGATGTGCTTGTCTGTGTCAGACTGATAACTAGTGTTATCCAATAAGAGTTTAGTTATCAGTGCAATGATCCAGCTTGTGTCTTTACAGAAAATTAGGATTATCCAATCATTTTGTGTGTATAAATGTAATAATTTGAACTGTCCACTTAAATTGTTTATATTAGTGCAATAACTAGTATGTATGGTCACATTACTTATAGTGGTGCAGCAGATCAGTCCAATCATAGTGTCTGTATTAATACAATCACTGGAATTGTCCAATCACATTGTGTGTATCAATGCAACTAACCACTCCAATCATAGTGTCTGTATTAGTGCAATCACTGGAACTGTCCAATCACTTTGCTTGTATCAATGCAACAAAGTGAATAATTGCCCAATCAAAGTGTTTTTCATAGTACAATAGCTAATCTTTTCAGTATTAGTATTTGTTTCAGTATAATAATTAATATTTTAAAACATAAATAGCACCAATTACATTATCTCAACTATGTATCATATATTATTATGTTCTTTTGATGGAATCACTTTCATTGCAGTTGAGGCATCTCAGTATCTGCTCAAACCGCCCATCCCTGTATCTGCTCAACCACCCATCCCTGTATCTGCTCAACCACCCATCCCTGTATCTGCTCAACCACCCATCCCTGTATCTGCTCAACCACCCATCCCTGTATCTGCTCAACCACCCATCCCTGTATCTGCTCAAACCGCCCATCCCTGTATCTGCTCAACCACCCATCCCTGTATCTGCTCAAACCACCCATCTCTGTATCTGCTCAACCACCCATCCCTATATCTGCTCAAACCACCCATCCCTGTATCTGCTCAACCACCCATCCCTGTATCTGCTCAAACCGCCCATCCCTGTATCTGCTCAAATCACCCATCCCTGTATCTGCTCAACCACCCATCCCTGTATCTGCTCAACCCGCCCATCCCTGTATCTGCTCAAACCACCCATCCCTGTATCTGCTCAAACCACCCATCCCTGTATCTGCTCAACTGCCCATCCCAGCTGTTCTCGAAGCGTATATACAAACCGATTGTTCCTATAAGGCGTTTATTGTAGATACACTGCTTTTCTCACTGAGCACTTCGGTTCGACCAGAACCCTTTGCTACCTCTAGACCCATCAGTCTCTCAATATATATATATCATTGTCTTCATCGCCCATCTTCATTTACTATTAAGAAATGAAGAACTGACCTGGCGATGTCCTCTGTGTCAGAGTCAGATCATACTCCGTACCAGCGAGCTTATTGGCTATTTCATTGCCGTGTACACCAGCATGCCCTTGACATTACACCCAGTTACACTCACTTTAGAGCCAGGTGCCTCATGTTCTAAATGTGTCCATTCCTGCTGCAGAGGCTGCCTGTCAATCTTTCATAGTATATTATGCGAGTCCGTCACCAAGACTGTGATCCAACCATGTTGTCGCCGGCACTGCATTCTCATGCTGGACACCATAATGCTATACGATTACCAGATTTCCTAGCCACTTCTCTGTCATGTTGATGTGCCACAAAACCCCAGCCGCTGCTCTGTCTACAGAACCATTTGAGTAGATAATGTGGTCCTGAGATAATGACACACTTTTTGATGGATTCCCTTATTGTGACCTCGGTAGAGACATTCCCAACCGAGCTGGATGATTACTTTAGTTATGTAGTATGTGGGTGTGTATATATGTGTGTGTGTATATGTACAGAGTGAGAAAAAAGATAAGATATTTAGAGAGAGAGAAAAAGTAAAACATATAGTAGCTATATATTTTCTCTTTTCATGTATATAGTTGTGTACATTGCAATATTTGTAGTTATATTATTATAAAGAACAAATAATGTGTCTCAAGGAAATGTTACATTATAAATATACACATCCATGAACAAGCATGTACACAAATGTACATATACACATGAACCTGTATAGTACAATGTTTACTATATTTTATGAATCATCAAGGCTACCAATTTGTTTTACACTTTTTATATTTCACTAGTCTTGAATTGTCCCCAAATATCTATCTATTGACCTTTTGAGCCATGGCCGGCCCATATCGCATAGACACAGATCTCTTTTTATAAATTTTCTTTCTAGTAATCTCAATCCTTGCAAAAAACATTTATCAAATCTCACCATTTGTTTTTGTTCTCATTGAGGGTCCGATTCCTGCTGTTGTTGCTTCTCTGATCAATGCTCTTCTCAGTGTCTCTCTGAGTCAGCCTCTTTCCCTCTTACCTGTTGTTTCCCACATGAGGGCTTGCTTTGCTATTCAGTTATTATCTCTTCTCGTCACATGTCCAATATATGTCCATCGTCTTTTTTATTACAAATGATATTAGTATTTGATTGGCGATTTCTCTAATTTCCTCGTTTGTTTTGAATTCATTCCACGCTATACCAAGTATTTTCCTTAGACATTTATTTTCGAATGCATTCAACTTTGTTTCTATGTCTTGTTGTTTCCCAGCTCTCGCATGCATATGTAAAATATATAAACATAAAATATATATCCCCAAATATACTTTATTACTAATTGTGTTAAAATAATTCCTACTATCAAACTGTCTAACCGACAGAAACAATTACATTTATTTGATAAATAAAGCATTTAAGTAACATAGTCTTTCATTAACAAATATTACTTGTCTTGAATTTCTACTTTTATCTAATACAAGTTTCTATTTCATCAAATATTGATCTACTTTTTTATGAACTGCATCATTTTGGTGACAAAGTTCTATCTATCTATTGACCTTTCGAGCCGTAACCGGCCCATAGGGCGTAGACCAAGATACACCTTCTCCTATATGGATTTTTTGTTCTAGCAGTTTTCTTTTAAAGATATTTTATCAAATCTCGCCATCTGTCTCTGTTCTGTGCAAGCAGTTCTATCTCATTGAGGGAGCCGACTCCTGCTGCTCTTGCCTCTCTCATCAATGTTCTTCTCAGTGTCTCCCTGGGTCTTCCTCTTTTTCTTTTACCTGTTGTTTCCCATATGAGGGCTTGCTTTGCTATTCGGTTATTATCTCTTCTCATCACATGTCCAACGTATGACCATCGTCTTTTCTTTATTACTGAAGATATTAGTGGTTGATTGGCGATTTCTCTAATTTCCTCATTTGTTTTGAATTCGTTCCATGCTATACCAAGTATTTTCCTTAGACATTTATTTTCGAATGCGTTCAACTTTGTTTCTATATCTCTTGTTGTTTTCCAGCTTTCACACGCATACGTAAGGGTTGATAGTACATTTGATTTGAATAGCCTAAGTTTTGTGTTTGTGCTGATAAGTTTTGATTTCCACAACTTTTCAAGGCTTCTGAAAGACATTGCTGCTTTAGCTATTCTGATTTTAATTTCTTTGCTCGTATCCCCTTCTCGATCAATGTGACTTCCAAGATAGATAAAGTGATCGATCTCTTCAACTGGTTTGTTTTCCATGTATATTTTGTCACCTGTTGGAATTAAAACAAAGTTCTGCTTATATTTTAATGATGCAATTTCTTTTAGCAACTGATATACATTAATAAACTACACTATTTACTTTATTATAATTTGTTTCGTTTCTACATAGATGATGTTGTTCTGTCAGAGAATTATGTGAACTAATTGACTGGTTTTTTTTTTTAAGATTACTTTTGTCAATGCAAGTTCTGCATTGTCACAGACAGTATTGTTCTGTTGGTTAGGACCATCATGTTTTTCAACTTTTAATTTGTTCTGAGGGTGACAACATAGTGATGGTGTATTGGTTAAATAGTTGAAAGAAGATAAACTCTTTATTATTGCTTGCTATGTTATGTCACTTTTCATACTACTTGTTTTATTATTAATCATACTGCTTGTTTTATTATTAATCATACTTCCTAGCGCCTGTTCTGCTATTTATGATTATTCATACTGCTTGTTCTGTGGGGTTTAAGAACAGGCGAGAGAATGAGCTGAAGGTGACGACTCATAGCTGAATGTTGACATCAGGATTAGTGAACCAGAATCCTACGTCCATGAAATAGCTTTGAAAACAGACAACTAGTATAGCTAAGCAATTAGTGATGGAAAGCAAACCCATTGACTACAAGAAGATGGATGAAAATGTGCTTCATTGACTACAAGAAGATGGATGAAAATGTGCTTCATTGACTACAAAAAGATGGATGAAAATGTGCTTCATTGACTACAAGAAGGTGGATGAAAATGTGCTTCATTGACTACAAAAAGATGGATGAAAATGTGCTTCATTGACTACAAGATGGATGAAAATGTGCTTCATTGACTACAAGATGATGGATGAAAATGTGCTTCATTGACTACAAGAAGATGGATGAAAATGTGCTTCATTGACTACAAGAAGATGGATGAAAATGTGCTTCATTGACTACAAGATGGATGAAAATGTGCTTCATTGACTACAAGATGATGGATGAAAATGTGCTTCATTGACTACAAGATGGATGAAAATGTGCTTCATTGACTACAAGAAGATGGATGAAAATGTGCTTCATTGACTACAAGATGGATGAAAATGTGCTTCATTGACTACAAGATGGATGAAAATGTGCTTCATTGACTACACGAAGATGGATGAAAATGTGCTTCATTGACTACAAGATGGATGAAAATGTGTTTCATTGACTACAAGATGGATGAAAATGTGCTTCATTGACTACAAGAAGATGGATGAAAATATGCTTCATTGACTACAAGATGGATGAAAATATGCTTCATTGACTACAAGATGGATGAAAATATGCTTCATTGACTACAAGATGGATGAAAATGTGCTTCATTGACTACAAGATGAATGAAAATGTGCTTCATTGACTATAAGAATATGGATGAAAATGTGCTTCATTGACTACAAGAAGATGGATGAAAATGTGCTTCATTGACTACAAGAAGATGGATGAAAATGTGCTTCATTGACTACAGGAAGATGATGGATGAAAATGTGCTTCATTGACTACAAGAAGATGGATGAAAATGTGCTTCATTGACTACAAGATGATGAATGAAAATGTGCTTCATTGACTACAAGAAGATGGATGAAAATGTGCTTCATTGACTACAAGATGGATGAAAATGTGCTTCATTGACTACAAGATGGATGAAAATATGCTTCATTGACTACAAGATGGATGAAAATGTGCTTCATTGACTACAAGATGGATGAAAATGTGCTTCATTGACTACAAGATGGATGAAAATATGCTTCATTGACTACAAGAAGATGGATGAAAATGTGCTTCATTGACTACAAGATGGATGAAAATGTGCTTCATTGACTACAAGATGATGAAAATGTGCTTCCGTGACTATAAGAATATGGATGAAAATGTGCTTCATTGACTACAAGAAGATGGATGAAAATGTGCTTCATTGACTACAAGAAGATGGATGAAAATGTGCTTCATTGACTGCAGGAAGATGGATGAAAATGTGCTTCATTGACTACAAGATGGATGAAAATGTGCTTCATTGACTACAAGAAGATGGATGAAAATGTGCTTCATTGACTACAAGATGGATGAAAATGTGCTTCATTGACTACAAGATGAATGAAAATGTGCTTCATTGACTATAAGAATATGGATGAAAATGTGCTTCATTGACTACAAGAAGATGGATGAAAATGTGCTTCATTGACTACAAGAAGATGGAAGCCCAAATTAAGTGTAGATCTTGACCGTGGCCCTTCTCGCTATGTTTGTCCCATCTACAAGACTTCTGAGAGGAAAGGTGTTTTGTCTACCACTGGCCACTCCACCAACTTTGTTATCGCTGTTTATCTGAATTCTGGGAGCAAGCCAGTCCAGCATTGGATCAAGAGAGGATGTGCTTGTCTGTGTCAGACTGATAACTAGTGTTATCCAATAAGAGTTTAGTTATCAGTGCAATGATCCAGCTTGTGTCTTTACAGAAAATTAGGATTATCCAATCATTTTGTGTGTATAAATGTAATAATTTGAACTGTCCACTTAAATTGTTTATATTAGTGCAATAACTAGTATGTATGGTCACATTACTTATAGTGGTGCAGCAGATCAGTCCAATCATAGTGTCTGTATTAATACAATCACTGGAATTGTCCAATCACATTGTGTGTATCAATGCAACTAACCACTCCAATCATAGTGTCTGTATTAGTGCAATCACTGGAACTGTCCAATCACTTTGCTTGTATCAATGCAACAAAGTGAATAATTGCCCAATCAAAGTGTTTTTCATAGTACAATAGCTAATCTTTTCAGTATTAGTATTTGTTTCAGTATAATAATTAATATTTTAAAACATAAATAGCACCAATTACATTATCTCAACTATGTATCATATATTATTATGTTCTTTTGATGGAATCACTTTCATTGCAGTTGAGGCATCTCAGTATCTGCTCAAACCGCCCATCCCTGTATCTGCTCAACCACCCATCCCTGTATCTGCTCAACCACCCATCCCTGTATCTGCTCAACCACCCATCCCTGTATCTGCTCAACCACCCATCCCTGTATCTGCTCAACCACCCATCCCTGTATCTGCTCAAACCGCCCATCCCTGTATCTGCTCAACCACCCATCCCTGTATCTGCTCAAACCACCCATCTCTGTATCTGCTCAACCACCCATCCCTATATCTGCTCAAACCACCCATCCCTGTATCTGCTCAACCACCCATCCCTGTATCTGCTCAAACCGCCCATCCCTGTATCTGCTCAAATCACCCATCCCTGTATCTGCTCAACCACCCATCCCTGTATCTGCTCAACCCGCCCATCCCTGTATCTGCTCAAACCACCCATCCCTGTATCTGCTCAACCACCCATCCCTGTATCTGCTCAACTGCCCATCCCAGCTGTTCTCGAAGCGTATATACAAACCGATTGTTCCTATAAGGCGTTTATTGTAGATACACTGCTTTTCTCACTGAGCACTTCGGTTCGACCAGAACCCTTTGCTACCTCTAGACCCATCAGTCTCTCAATATATATATATCATTGTCTTCATCGCCCATCTTCATTTACTATTAAGAAATGAAGAACTGACCTGGCGATGTCCTCTGTGTCAGAGTCAGATCATACTCCGTACCAGCGAGCTTATTGGCTATTTCATTGCCGTGTACACCAGCATGCCCTTGACATTACACCCAGTTACACTCACTTTAGAGCCAGGTGCCTCATGTTCTAAATGTGTCCATTCCTGCTGCAGAGGCTGCCTGTCAATCTTTCATAGTATATTATGCGAGTCCGTCACCAAGACTGTGATCCAACCATGTTGTCGCCGGCACTGCATTCTCATGCTGGACACCATAATGCTATACGATTACCAGATTTCCTAGCCACTTCTCTGTCATGTTGATGTGCCACAAAACCCCAGCCGCTGCTCTGTCTACAGAACCATTTGAGTAGATAATGTGGTCCTGAGATAATGACACACTTTTTGATGGATTCCCTTATTGTGACCTCGGTAGAGACATTCCCAACCGAGCTGGATGATTACTTTAGTTATGTAGTATGTGGGTGTGTATATATGTGTGTGTGTATATGTACAGAGTGAGAAAAAAGATAAGATATTTAGAGAGAGAGAAAAAGTAAAACATATAGTAGCTATATATTTTCTCTTTTCATGTATATAGTTGTGTACATTGCAATATTTGTAGTTATATTATTATAAAGAACAAATAATGTGTCTCAAGGAAATGTTACATTATAAATATACACATCCATGAACAAGCATGTACACAAATGTACATATACACATGAACCTGTATAGTACAATGTTTACTATATTTTATGAATCATCAAGGCTACCAATTTGTTTTACACTTTTTATATTTCACTAGTCTTGAATTGTCCCCAAATATCTATCTATTGACCTTTTGAGCCATGGCCGGCCCATATCGCATAGACACAGATCTCTTTTTATAAATTTTCTTTCTAGTAATCTCAATCCTTGCAAAAAACATTTATCAAATCTCACCATTTGTTTTTGTTCTCATTGAGGGTCCGATTCCTGCTGTTGTTGCTTCTCTGATCAATGCTCTTCTCAGTGTCTCTCTGAGTCAGCCTCTTTCCCTCTTACCTGTTGTTTCCCACATGAGGGCTTGCTTTGCTATTCAGTTATTATCTCTTCTCGTCACATGTCCAATATATGTCCATCGTCTTTTTTATTACAAATGATATTAGTATTTGATTGGCGATTTCTCTAATTTCCTCGTTTGTTTTGAATTCATTCCACGCTATACCAAGTATTTTCCTTAGACATTTATTTTCGAATGCATTCAACTTTGTTTCTATGTCTTGTTGTTTCCCAGCTCTCGCATGCATATGTAAAATATATAAACATAAAATATATATCCCCAAATATACTTTATTACTAATTGTGTTAAAATAATTCCTACTATCAAACTGTCTAACCGACAGAAACAATTACATTTATTTGATAAATAAAGCATTTAAGTAACATAGTCTTTCATTAACAAATATTACTTGTCTTGAATTTCTACTTTTATCTAATACAAGTTTCTATTTCATCAAATATTGATCTACTTTTTTATGAACTGCATCATTTTGGTGACAAAGTTCTATCTATCTATTGACCTTTCGAGCCGTAACCGGCCCATAGGGCGTAGACCAAGATACACCTTCTCCTATATGGATTTTTTGTTCTAGCAGTTTTCTTTTAAAGATATTTTATCAAATCTCGCCATCTGTCTCTGTTCTGTGCAAGCAGTTCTATCTCATTGAGGGAGCCGACTCCTGCTGCTCTTGCCTCTCTCATCAATGTTCTTCTCAGTGTCTCCCTGGGTCTTCCTCTTTTTCTTTTACCTGTTGTTTCCCATATGAGGGCTTGCTTTGCTATTCGGTTATTATCTCTTCTCATCACATGTCCAACGTATGACCATCGTCTTTTCTTTATTACTGAAGATATTAGTGGTTGATTGGCGATTTCTCTAATTTCCTCATTTGTTTTGAATTCGTTCCATGCTATACCAAGTATTTTCCTTAGACATTTATTTTCGAATGCGTTCAACTTTGTTTCTATATCTCTTGTTGTTTTCCAGCTTTCACACGCATACGTAAGGGTTGATAGTACATTTGATTTGAATAGCCTAAGTTTTGTGTTTGTGCTGATAAGTTTTGATTTCCACAACTTTTCAAGGCTTCTGAAAGACATTGCTGCTTTAGCTATTCTGATTTTAATTTCTTTGCTCGTATCCCCTTCTCGATCAATGTGACTTCCAAGATAGATAAAGTGATCGATCTCTTCAACTGGTTTGTTTTCCATGTATATTTTGTCACCTGTTGGAATTAAAACAAAGTTCTGCTTATATTTTAATGATGCAATTTCTTTTAGCAACTGATATACATTAATAAACTACACTATTTACTTTATTATAATTTGTTTCGTTTCTACATAGATGATGTTGTTCTGTCAGAGAATTATGTGAACTAATTGACTGGTTTTTTTTTTTAAGATTACTTTTGTCAATGCAAGTTCTGCATTGTCACAGACAGTATTGTTCTGTTGGTTAGGACCATCATGTTTTTCAACTTTTAATTTGTTCTGAGGGTGACAACATAGTGATGGTGTATTGGTTAAATAGTTGAAAGAAGATAAACTCTTTATTATTGCTTGCTATGTTATGTCACTTTTCATACTACTTGTTTTATTATTAATCATACTGCTTGTTTTATTATTAATCATACTTCCTAGCGCCTGTTCTGCTATTTATGATTATTCATACTGCTTGTTCTGTGGGGTTTAAGAACAGGCGAGAGAATGAGCTGAAGGTGACGACTCATAGCTGAATGTTGACATCAGGATTAGTGAACCAGAATCCTACGTCCATGAAATAGCTTTGAAAACAGACAACTAGTATAGCTAAGCAATTAGTGATGGAAAGCAAACCCATTGACTACAAGAAGATGGATGAAAATGTGCTTCATTGACTACAAGAAGATGGATGAAAATGTGCTTCATTGACTACAAAAAGATGGATGAAAATGTGCTTCATTGACTACAAGAAGGTGGATGAAAATGTGCTTCATTGACTACAAAAAGATGGATGAAAATGTGCTTCATTGACTACAAGATGGATGAAAATGTGCTTCATTGACTACAAGATGATGGATGAAAATGTGCTTCATTGACTACAAGAAGATGGATGAAAATGTGCTTCATTGACTACAAGAAGATGGATGAAAATGTGCTTCATTGACTACAAGATGGATGAAAATGTGCTTCATTGACTACAAGATGATGGATGAAAATGTGCTTCATTGACTACAAGATGGATGAAAATGTGCTTCATTGACTACAAGAAGATGGATGAAAATGTGCTTCATTGACTACAAGATGGATGAAAATGTGCTTCATTGACTACAAGATGGATGAAAATGTGCTTCATTGACTACACGAAGATGGATGAAAATGTGCTTCATTGACTACAAGATGGATGAAAATGTGTTTCATTGACTACAAGATGGATGAAAATGTGCTTCATTGACTACAAGAAGATGGATGAAAATATGCTTCATTGACTACAAGATGGATGAAAATATGCTTCATTGACTACAAGATGGATGAAAATATGCTTCATTGACTACAAGATGGATGAAAATGTGCTTCATTGACTACAAGATGGATGAAAATGTGCTTCATTGACTACAAGAAGATGGATGAAAATGTGCTTCATTGACTACAAGATGGATGAAAATATGCTTCATTGACTACAAGAAGATGGATGAAAATGTGCTTCATTGACTACAAGATGGATGAAAATGTGCTTCATTGACTACAAGATGAATGAAAATGTGCTTCATTGACTATAAGAATATGGATGAAAATGTGCTTCATTGACTACAAGAAGATGGATGAAAATGTGCTTCATTGACTACAAGAAGATGGATGAAAATGTGCTTCATTGACTACAGGAAGATGATGGATGAAAATGTGCTTCATTGACTACAAGAAGATGGATGAAAATGTGCTTCATTGACTACAAGAAGATGGATGAAAATGTGCTTCATTGACTACAAGATGGATGAAAATGTGCTTCATTGACTACAAGATGGATGAAAATGTGCTTCATTGACTACAAGATGGATGAAAATGTGCTTCATTGACTACAAGATGGATGAAAATGTGCTTCATTGACTACAAGATGGATGAAAATATGCTTCATTGACTACAAGAAGATGGATGAAAATGTGCTTCATTGACTACAAGATGGATGAAAATGTGCTTCATTGACTACAAGATGAATGAAAATGTGCTTCCGTGACTATAAGAATATGGATGAAAATGTGCTTCATTGACTACAAGAAGATGGATGAAAATGTGCTTCATTGACTACAAGAAGATGGATGAAAATGTGCTTCATTGACTACAGGAAGATGATGGATGAAAATGTGCTTCATTGACTACAAGAAGATGGATGAAAATGTGCTTCATTGACTACAAGATGATGGATGAAAATGTGCTTCATTGACTACAAGAAGATGGATGAAAATGTGCTTCATTGACTACAAGATGGATGAAAATGTGCTTCATTGACTACAAGATGGATGAAAATGTGTTTCATTGACTACAAGATGGATGAAAATGTGCTTCATTGACTACAAGATGGATGAAAATGTGCTTCATTGACTACAAGATGGATGAAAATGTGCTTCATTGACTACAAGATGGATGAAAATGTGTTTCATTGACTACAAGATGGATGAAAATGTGTTTCATTGACTACATGATGGATGAAAATGTGCTTCATTGACTACAAGATGGATGAAAATGTGTTTCATTGACTACAAGAAGATGGATGAAAATGTGCTTCATTGACTACAAGAAGATGGATGAAAATGTGCTTCATTGACTACAGGAAGATGATGGATGAAAATGTGCTTCATTGACTACAAGAAAATGGATGAAAATGTGCTTCATTGACTACAAGATGGATGAAAATGTGCCTCATTGACTACAAGATGGATGAAAATGTGCTTCATTGACTACAAGATGGATGAAAATGTGCTTCATTGACTACAAGATGGATGAAAATGTGTTTTATTGACTACAAGAAGATGGATGAAAATGTGTTTCATTGACTACAAGAAGATGGATGAAAATGTGTTTCATTGACTACAAGAAGATGGATGAAAATGTGCTTCATTGACTACAAGATGGATGAAAATGTGCTTCATTGACTACAAGATGGATGAAAATGTGCTTCATTGACTACAAGAAGATGGATGAAAATGTGCTTCATTGACTACAAGAAGATGGATGAAAATGTGCTTCATTGACTTCAAGAAGATGGATGAAAATGTGCTTCATTGACTACAAGAAGATGGATGAAAATGTGCTTCATTGACTACAAGATGGATGAAAATGTGCTTCATTGACTACAAGATGGATGAAAATGTGCTTCATTGACTACAAGAAGATGGATGAAAATGTGCTTCATTGACTACAAGATGGATGAAAATGTGCTTCATTGACTACAAGAAGATGGATGAAAATGTGCTTCATTGACTACAAGATGGATAAAAATATGCTTCATTGACTACAAGAAGATGGATGAAAATGTGCTTCATTGACTACAAGAAGATGGATGAAAATGTGCTTCATTGACTACAGGAAGATGATGGATGAAAATGTGCTTCATTGACTACAAGAAGATGGATGAAAATGTGCTTCATTGACTACAAGATGATGGATGAAAATGTGTTTCATTGACTACAAGAAGATGGATGAAAATGTGTTTCATTGACTACAAGAAGATGGATGAAAATGTGTTTCATTGACTACAAGATGGATGAAAATGTGCTTCATTGACTACAAGATGGATGAAAATGTGCTTCATTGACTACAAGAAGATGGATGAAAATGTGCTTCATTGACTACAAGATGGATGAAAATGTGTTTCATTGACTACAAGATGGATGAAAATGTGTTTCATTGACTACAAGATGATGGATGAAAATGTGTTTCATTGACTACAAGATGGATGAAAATGTGTTTCATTGACTACAAGAAGATGGATGAAAATGTGTTTCATTGACTACAAGAAGATGGATGAAAATGTGCTTCATTGACTACAAGATGGATGAAAATGTGCTTCATTGACTACAAGATGGATGAAAATGTGCTTCATTGACTACAAGAAAATGGATGAAAATGTGCTTCATTGACTACAAGAAGATGGATGAAAATGTGCTTCATTGACTACAAGAAGATGGATGAAAATGTGCTTCATTGACTACAAGAAGATGGATGAAAATGTGCTTCATTGACTACAAGATGGATGAAAATGTGCTTCATTGACTACAAGATGGATGAAAATGTGCTTCATTGACTACAAGATGGATGAAAATGTGCTTCATTGACTACAAGATGGATGAAAATATGCTTCATTGACTACAAGATGGATGAAAATGTGCTTCATTGACTACAAGATGGATGAAAATGTGCTTCATCTACTATAAGATGGATGAAAATATGCTTCATTGACTACAAGATGGATTAAAATGTGCTTCATTGACTACAAGATGGATGAAAATGTGCTTCATTGACTACAAGAAGATGGATGAAAATGTGCTTCATTGACTACAAGAAGATGGATGAAAATGTGCTTCGTTGACTACAAGAAGATGGATGAAAATATGCTTCATTGACTACAAGATGGATGAAAATATGCTTCATTGACTACAAGATGGATGAAAATATGCTTCATTGACTACAAGATGGATGAAAATGTGCTTCATTGACTACAAGATGGATGAAAATGTGCTTCATTGACTACAAGATGGATGAAAATATGCTTCATTGACTACAAGAAGATGGATGAAAATGTGCTTCATTGACTACAAGATGGATGAAAATGTGCTTCATTGACTACAAGATGAATGAAAATGTGCTTCAGTGACTATAAGAATATGGATGAAAATGTGCTTCATTGACTACAAGAAGATGGATGAAAATGTGCTTCATTGACTACAAGAAGATGGATGAAAATGTGCTTCATTGACTACAGGAAGATGATGGATGAAAATGTGCTTCATTGACTACAAGAAGATGGATGAAAATGTGCTTCATTGACTACAAGAAGATATATGAAAATGTGCTTCATTGACTACAAGAAGATGGATGAAAATGTGCTTCATTGACTACAAGATGGATGAAAATGTGCTTCATTGACTACAAGATGGATGAAAATGTGCTTCATTGACTACAAGATGGATGAAAATGTGCTTCATTGACTACAAGATGGATGAAAATATGCTTCATTGACTACAAGATGGATGAAAATGTGCTTCATTGACTACAAGATGGATGAAAATGTGCTTCATTGACTACAAGATGGATGAAAATATGCTTCATTGACTACAAGATGGATGAAAATGTGCTTCATTGACTACAAGATGGATGAAAATGTGCTTCATTGACTACAAGATGGATGAAAATGTGCTTCATTGACTACAAGAAGATGGATGAAAATGTGCTTCGTTGACTACAAGATGGATGAAAATATGCTTCATTGACTACAAGATGGATGAAAATGTGTTTCATTGACTACAAGATGGATGAAAATGTGCTTCATTGACTACAAGAAGATGGATGAAAATATGCTTCATTGACTACAAGATGGATGAAAATGTGCTTCATTGACTACAAGATGGATGAAAATGTGCTTCATTGACTACAAGATGGATGAAAATGTGCTTCATTGACTACAAGATGGATGAAAATGTGCTTCATTGACTACAAGAAGATGGATGAAAATGTGCTTCATTGACTACAAGATGGATGAAAATGTGCTTCATTGACTACAAGAAGATGGATGAAAATGTGCTTCATTGACTACAAGATGGATGAAAATGTGCTTCATTGACTACAAGATGGATGAAAATGTGCTTCATTGACTACAAGAATATGGATGAAAATGTGCTTCATTGACTACAAGAAGATGGATGAAAATGTGCTTCATTGACTACAAGAAGATGGATGAAAATGTGCTTCATTGACTACAGGAAGATGATGGATGAAAATGTGCTTCATTGACTACAAGAAGATGGATGAAAATGTGCTTCATTGACTACAAGATGATGAATGAAAATGTGCTTCATTGACTACAAGAAGATGGATGAAAATGTGCTTCATTGACTACAAGATGGATGAAAATGTGCTTCATTGACTACAAGATGGATGAAAATGTGCTTCATTGACTACAAGATGGATGAAAATGTGCTTCATTGACTACAAGATGGATGAAAATGTGCTTCATTGACTACAAGATGGATGAAAATGTGCTTCATTGACTACAAGAAGATGGATGAAAATGTGCTTCATTGACTACAAGATGGATGAAAATGTGCTTCATTGACTACAAGATGGATGAAAATGTGCTTCATTGACTACAAGAATATGGATGAAAATGTGCTTCATTGACTACAAGAAGATGGATGAAAATGTGCTTCATTGACTACAAGAAGATGGATGAAAATGTGCTTCATTGACTACAGGAAGATGATGGATGAAAATGTGCTTCATTGACTACAAGAAGATGGATGAAAATGTGCTTCATTGACTACAAGATGATGGATGAAAATGTGCTTCATTGACTACAAGAAGATGGATGAAAATGTGCTTCATTGACTACAAGATGGATGAAAATGTGCTTCATTGACTACAAGATGGATGAAAATGTGTTTCATTGACTACAAGATGGATGAAAATGTGCTTCATTGACTACAAGATGGATGAAAATGTGCTTCATTGACTACAAGATGGATGAAAATGTGCTTCATTGACTACAAGATGGATGAAAATGTGTTTCATTGACTACAAGATGGATGAAAATGTGTTTCATTGACTACAAGATGGATGAAAATGTGCTTCATTGACTACAAGATGGATGAAAATGTGTTTCATTGACTACAAGAAGATGGATGAAAATGTGCTTCATTGACTACAAGAAGATGGATGAAAATGTGCTTCATTGACTACAGGAATGATGGATGAAAATGTGCTTCATTGACTACAAGAAAATGGATGAAAATGTGCTTCATTGACTACAAGATGGATGAAAATGTGCTTCATTGACTACAAGATGGATGAAAATGTGCTTCATTGACTACAAGATGGATGAAAATGTGCTTCATTGACTACAAGATGGATGAAAATGTGTTTCATTGACTACAAGAAGATGGATGAAAATGTGTTTCATTGACTACAAGAAGATGGATGAAAATGTGTTTCATTGACTACAAGAAGATGGATGAAAATGTGCTTCATTGACTACAAGATGGATGAAAATGTGCTTCATTGACTACAAGATGGATGAAAATGTGCTTCATTGACTACAAGAAGATGGATGAAAATGTGCTTCATTGACTACAAGAAGATGGATGAAAATGTGCTTCATTGACTACAAGAAGATGGATGAAAATGTGCTTCATTGACTACAAGAAGATGGATGAAAATGTGCTTCATTGACTACAAGATGGATGAAAATGTGCTTCATTGACTACAAGATGGATGAAAATGTGCTTCATTGACTACAAGAAGATGGATGAAAATGTGCTTCATTGACTACAAGATGGATGAAAATGTGCTTCATTGACTACAAGAAGATGGATGAAAATGTGCTTCATTGACTACAAGATGGATGAAAATGTGCTTCATTGACTACAAGAAGATGGATGAAAATGTGCTTCATTGACTACAAGAAGATGGATGAAAATGTGCTTCATTGACTACAAGATGATGGATGAAAATGTGCTTCATTGACTACAAGAAGATGGATGAAAATGTGCTTCATTGACTACAAGATGATGGATGAAAATGTGTTTCATTGACTACAAGAAGATGGATGAAAATGTGTTTCATTGACTACAAGAAGATGGATGAAAATGTGTTTCATTGACTACAAGATGGATGAAAATGTGCTTCATTGACTACAAGATGGATGAAAATGTGTTTCATTGACTACAAGAAGATGGATGAAAATGTGCTTCATTGACTACAAGATGGATGAAAATGTGTTTCATTGACTACAAGATGGATGAAAATGTGTTTCATTGACTACAAGATGATGGATGAAAATGTGTTTCATTGACTACAAGATGGATGAAAATGTGTTTCATTGACTACAAGAAGATGGATGAAAATGTGTTTCATTGACTACAAGAAGATGGATGAAAATGTGCTTCATTGACTACAAGATGGATGAAAATGTGCTTCATTGACTACAAGATGGATGAAAATGTGCTTCATTGACTACAAGAAAATGGATGAAAATGTGCTTCATTGACTACAAGAAGATGGATGAAAATGTGTTTCATTGACTACAAGAAGATGGATGAAAATGTGTTTCATTGACTACAAGAAGATGGATGAAAATGTGCTTCATTGACTACAAGATGGATGAAAATGTGCTTCATTGACTACAAGATGGATGAAAATGTGCTTCATTGACTACAAGAAGATGGATGAAAATGTGCTTCATTGACTACAAGAAGATGGATGAAAATGTGCTTCATTGACTACAAGAAGATGGATGAAAATGTGCTTCATTGACTACAAGAAGATGGATGAAAATGTGCTTCATTGACTACAAGATGGATGAAAATGTGCTTCATTGACTACAAGATGGATGAAAATGTGCTTCATTGACTACAAGAAGATGGATGAAAATGTGCTTCATTGACTACAAGATGGATGAAAATGTGCTTCATTGACTACAAGAAGATGGATGAAAATGTGCTTCATTGACTACAAGATGGATGAAAATGTGCTTCATTGACTACAAGAAGATGGATGAAAATGTGCTTCATTGACTACAAGAAGATGGATGAAAATGTGCTTCATTGACTACAAAGATGGATGAAAATGTGCTTCATTGACTACAAGAAGATGGATGAAAATGTGCTTCATTGACTACAAGATGATGGATGAAAATGTGTTTCATTGACTACAAGAAGATGGATGAAAATGTTTCATTGACTACAAGAAGATGGATGAAAATGTGTTTCATTGACTACAAGATGGATGAAAATGTGCTTCATTGACTACAAGATGGATGAAAATGTGCTTCATTGACTACAAGAAGATGGATGAAAATGTGCTTCATTGACTACAAGATGGATGAAAATGTGTTTCATTGACTACAAGATGGATGAAAATGTGTTTCATTGACTACAAGATGATGGATGAAAATGTGTTTCATTGACTACAAGATGGATGAAAATGTGTTTCATTGACTACAAGAAGATGGATGAAAATGTGTTTCATTGACTACAAGAAGATGGATGAAAATGTGCTTCATTGACTACAAGATGGATGAAAATGTGCTTCATTGACTACAAGATGGATGAAAATGTGCTTCATTGACTACAAGAAATGGATGAAAATGTGCTTCATTGACTACAAGAAGATGGATGAAAATGTGCTTCATTGACTACAAGAAGATGGATGAAAATGTGCTTCATTGACTACAAGAAGATGGATGAAAATGTGCTTCATTGACTACAAGATGGATGAAAATGTGCTTCATTGACTACAAGATGGATGAAAATGTGCTTCATTGACTACAAGATGGATGAAAATGTGCTTCATTGACTACAAGATGGATGAAAATGTGCTTCATTGACTACAAGATGGATGAAAATGTGCTTCATTGACTACAAGATGGATGAAAATGTGCTTCATTACTACAAGATGGATGAAAATGTGCTTCATTGACTACAAGATGGATGAAAATGTGCTTCATTGACTACAAGATGGATGAAAATGTGCTTCATTGACTACAAGAAGATGGATGAAAATGTGCTTCATTGACTACAAGAAGATGGATGAAAATGTGCTTCATTGACTACAAGAAGATGGATGAAAATGTGCTTCATTGACTACAAGATGGATGAAAATGTGCTTCATTGACTACAAGATGGATGAAAATGTGCTTCATTGACTACAAGATGGATGAAAATGTGCTTCATTGACTACAAGATGGATGAAAATGTGCTTCATTGACTACAAGATGGATGAAAATGTGCTTCATTGACTACAAGAAGATGGATGAAAATGTGCTTCATTGACTACAAGATGGATGAAAATGTGCTTCATTGACTACAAGATGGATGAAAATGTGCTTCATTGACTACAAGAAGATGGATGAAAATGTGCTTCATTGACTACAAGAAGATGGATGAAAATGTGCTTCATTGACTACAAGAAGATGGATGAAAATGTGCTTCATTGACTACAAGATGATGGATGAAAATGTGCTTCATTGACTACAAGAAGATGGATGAAAATGTGCTTCATTGACTACAAGAAGATGGATGAAAATGTGCTTCATTGACTACAAGAAGATGGATGAAAATGTGCTTCATTGACTACAAGATGGATGAAAATGTGCTTCATTGACTACAAGATGGATGAAAATGTGCTTCATTGACTACAAGATGGATGAAAATGTGCTTCATTGACTACAAGATGGATGAAAATGTGCTTCATTGACTACAAGATGGATGAAAATGTGCTTCATTGACTACAAGATGGATGAAAATGTGCTTCATTGACTACAAGATGGATGAAAATGTGCTTCATTGACTACAAGATGGATGAAAATGTGCTTCATTGACTACAAGATGGATGAAAATGTGCTTCATTGACTACAAGATGGATGAAAATGTGCTTCATTGACTACAAGAAGATGGATGAAAATGTGCTTCATTGACTACAAGATGGATGAAAATGTGCTTCATTGACTACAAGATGGATGAAAATGTGTTTCATTGACTACAAGATGGATGAAAATGTGCTTCATTGACTACAAGAAGATGGATGAAAATGTGCTTCATTGACTACAAGATGGATGAAAATGTGCTTCATTGACTACAAGATGGATGAAAATGTGCTTCATTGACTACAAGATGGATGAAAATGTGCTTCATTGACTACAAGAAGATGGATGAAAATGTGCTTCATTGACTACAAGAAGATGGATGAAAATGTGCTTCATTGACTACAAGATGGATGAAAATGTGCTTCATTGACTACAAGAAGATGGATGAAAATGTGCTTCATTGACTACAAGATGGATGAAAATGTGCTTCATTGACTACAAGATGGATGAAAATGTGCTTCATTGACTACAAGAATATGGATGAAAATGTGCTTCATTGACTACAAGAAGATGGATGAAAATGTGCTTCATTGACTACAAGAAGATGGATGAAAATGTGCTTCATTGACTACAAGATGATGGATGAAAATGTGCTTCATTGACTACAAGAAGATGGATGAAAATGTGCTTCATTGACTACAAGATGATGGATGAAAATGTGCTTCATTGACTACAAGAAGATGGATGAAAATGTGCTTCATTGACTACAAGATGGATGAAAATGTGCTTCATTGACTACAAGATGGATGAAAATGTGCTTCATTGACTACAAGATGGATGAAAATGTGCTTCATTGACTACAAGATGGATGAAAATGTGCTTCATTGACTACAAGATGGATGAAAATGTGCTTCATTGACTACAAGAAGATGGATGAAAATGTGCTTCATTGACTACAAGATGGATGAAAATGTGCTTCATTGACTACAAGATGAATGAAAATGTGCTTCATTGACTACAAGAAGATGGATGAAAATGTGCTTCATTGACTACAAGAAGATGGATGAAAATGTGCTTCATTGACTACAAGAAGATGGATGAAAATGTGCTTCATTGACTACAAGATGATGGATGAAAATGTGCTTCATTGACTACAAGAAGATGGATGAAAATGTGCTTCATTGACTACAAGATGATGGATGAAAATGTGCTTCATTGACTACAAGAAGATGGATGAAAATGTGCTTCATTGACTACAAGATGGATGAAAATGTGCTTCATTGACTACAAGATGGATGAAAATGTGTTTCATTGACTACAAGATGGATGAAAATGTGCTTCATTGACTACAAAATGGATGAAAATGTGCTTCATTGACTACAAGATGGATGAAAATGTGCTTCATTGACTACAAGATGGATGAAAATGTGTTTCATTGACTACAAGATGGATGAAAATGTGTTTCATTGACTACAAGATGGATGAAAATGTGCTTCATTGACTACAAGATGGATGAAAATGTGTTTCATTGACTACAAGAAGATGGATGAAAATGTGCTTCATTGACTACAAGAAGATGGATGAAAATGTGCTTCATTGACTACAAGAAGATGGATGAAAATGTGCTTCATTGACTACAAGAAATGGATGAAAATGTGCTTCATTGACTACAAGATGGATGAAAATGTGCTTCATTGACTACAAGATGGATGAAAATGTGCTTCATTGACTACAAGATGGATGAAAATGTGCTTCATTGACTACAAGATGGATGAAAATGTGTTTCATTGACTACAAGAAGATGGATGAAAATGTGTTTCATTGACTACAAGAAGATGGATGAAAATGTGTTTCATTGACTACAAGAAGATGGATGAAAATGTGCTTCATTGACTACAAGATGGATGAAAATGTGCTTCATTGACTACAAGATGGATGAAAATGTGCTTCATTGACTACAAGATGGATGAAAATGTGCTTCATTGACTACAAGAAGATGGATGAAAATGTGCTTCATTGACTACAAGAAGATGGATGAAAATGTGCTTCATTGACTACAAGAAGATGGATGAAAATGTGCTTCATTGACTACAAGAAGATGGATGAAAATGTGCTTCATTGACTACAAGATGGATGAAAATGTGCTTCATTGACTACAAGATGGATGAAAATGTGCTTCATTGACTACAAGAAGATGGATGAAAATGTGCTTCATTGACTACAAGATGGATGAAAATGTGCTTCATTGACTACAAGAAGATGGATGAAAATGTGCTTCATTGACTACAAGATGGATGAAAATGTGCTTCATTGACTACAAGAAGATGGATGAAAATGTGCTTCATTGACTACAAGAAGATGGATGAAAATGTGCTTCATTGACTACAGGAAGATGATGGATGAAAATGTGCTTCATTGACTACAAGAAGATGGATGAAAATGTGCTTCATTGACTACAAGATGATGGATGAAAATGTGTTTCATTGACTACAAGAAGATGGATGAAAATGTGTTTCATTGACTACAAGAAGATGGATGAAAATGTGTTTCATTGACTACAAGATGGATGAAAATGTGCTTCATTGACTACAAGATGGATGAAAATGTGTTTCATTGACTACAAGAAGATGGATGAAAATGTGCTTCATTGACTACAAGATGGATGAAAATGTGTTTCATTGACTACAAGATGGATGAAAATGTGTTTCATTGACTACAAGATGATGGATGAAAATGTGTTTCATTGACTACAAGATGGATGAAAATGTGTTTCATTGACTACAAGAAGATGGATGAAAATGTGTTTCATTGACTACAAGAAGATGGATGAAAATGTGCTTCATTGACTACAAGATGGATGAAAATGTGCTTCATTGACTACAAGATGGATGAAAATGTGCTTCATTGACTACAAGAAAATGGATGAAAATGTGCTTCATTGACTACAAGAAGATGGATGAAAATGTGCTTCATTGACTACAAGAAGATGGATGAAAATGTGCTTCATTGACTACAAGAAGATGGATGAAAATGTGCTTCATTGACTACAAGATGGATGAAAATGTGCTTCATTGACTACAAGATGGATGAAAATGTGCTTCATTGACTACAAGATGGATGAAAATGTGCTTCATTGACTACAAGATGGATGAAAATGTGCTTCATTGACTACAAGATGGATGAAAATGTGCTTCATTGACTACAAGATGGATGAAAATGTGCTTCATTACTACAAGATGGATGAAAATGTGCTTCATTGACTACAAGATGGATGAAAATGTGCTTCATTGACTACAAGATGGATGAAAATGTGCTTCATTGACTACAAGAAGATGGATGAAAATGTGCTTCATTGACTACAAGAAGATGGATGAAAATGTGCTTCATTGACTACAAGAAGATGGATGAAAATGTGCTTCATTGACTACAAGATGGATGAAAATGTGCTTCATTGACTACAAGATGGATGAAAATGTGCTTCATTGACTACAAGATGGATGAAAATGTGCTTCATTGACTACAAGATGGATGAAAATGTGCTTCATTGACTACAAGAAGATGGATGAAAATGTGCTTCATTGACTACAAGATGGATGAAAATGTGCTTCATTGACTACAAGAAGATGGATGAAAATGTGCTTCATTGACTACAAGATGGATGAAAATGTGCTTCATTGACTACAAGATGGATGAAAATGTGCTTCATTGACTACAAGAAGATGGATGAAAATGTGCTTCATTGACTACAAGAAGATGGATGAAAATGTGCTTCATTGACTACAAGAAGATGGATGAAAATGTGCTTCATTGACTACAAGATGATGGATGAAAATGTGCTTCATTGACTACAAGAAGATGGATGAAAATGTGCTTCATTGACTACAAGATGATGGATGAAAATGTGCTTCATTGACTACAAGATGATGGATGAAAATGTGCTTCATTGACTACAAGAAGATGGATGAAAATGTGCTTCATTGACTACAAGATGGATGAAAATGTGCTTCATTGACTACAAGATGGATGAAAATGTGCTTCATTGACTACAAGAAGATGGATGAAAATGTGCTTCATTGACTACAAGAAGATGGATGAAAATGTGCTTCATTGACTACAAGAAGATGGATGAAAATGTGCTTCATTGACTACAAGATGATGGATGAAAATGTGCTTCATTGACTACAAGAAGATGGATGAAAATGTGCTTCATTGACTACAAGAAGATGGATGAAAATGTGCTTCATTGACTACAAGATGATGGATGAAAATGTGCTTCATTGACTACAAGAAGATGGATGAAAATGTGCTTCATTGACTACAAGAAGATGGATGAAAATGTGCTTCATTGACTACAAGATGATGGATGAAAATGTGCTTCATTGACTACAAGAAGATGGATGAAAATGTGCTTCATTGACTACAAGATGGATGAAAATGTGCTTCATTGACTACAAGATGGATGAAAATGTGTTTCATTGACTACAAGATGGATGAAAATGTGCTTCATTGACTACAAGATGGATGAAAATGTGCTTCATTGACTACAAGATGGATGAAAATGTGCTTCATTGACTACAAGATGGATGAAAATGTGTTTCATTGACTACAAGATGGATGAAAATGTGTTTCATTGACTACAAGATGGATGAAAATGTGCTTCATTGACTACAAGATGGATGAAAATGTGTTTCATTGACTACAAGAAGATGGATGAAAATGTGTTTCATTGACTACAAGAAGATGGATGAAAATGTGCTTCATTGACTACAAGAAGATGGATGAAAATGTGCTTCATTGACTACAGGAAGATGATGGATGAAAATGTGCTTCATTGACTACAAGAAGATGGATGAAAATGTGCTTCATTGACTACAAGATGGATGAAAATGTGTTTCATTGACTACAAGAAGATGGATGAAAATGTGTTTCATTGACTACAAGAAGATGGATGAAAATGTGTTTCATTGACTACAAGATGATGGATGAAAATGTGTTTCATTGACTACAAGATGGATGAAAATGTGCTTCATTGACTACAAGATGGATGAAAATGTGCTTCATTGACTACAAGAAGATGGATGAAAATGTGCTTCATTGACTACAAGATGGATGAAAATGTGCTTCATTGACTACAAGATGGATGAAAATGTGCTTCATTGACTACAAGAAGATGGATGAAAATGTGCTTCATTGACTACAAGATGGATGAAAATGTGCTTCATTGACTACAAGATGGATGAAAATGTGCTTCATTGACTACAAGATGGATGAAAATGTGCTTCATTGACTACAAGATGGATGAAAATGTGCTTCATTGACTACAAGATGGATGAAAATGTGCTTCATTACTACAAGATGGATGAAAATGTGCTTCATTGACTACAAGATGGATGAAAATGTGCTTCATTGACTACAAGATGGATGAAAATGTGCTTCATTGACTACAAGAAGATGGATGAAAATGTGCTTCATTGACTACAAGAAGATGGATGAAAATGTGCTTCATTGACTACAAGAAGATGGATGAAAATGTGCTTCATTGACTACAAGATGGATGAAAATGTGCTTCATTGACTACAAGATGGATGAAAATGTGCTTCATTGACTACAAGATGGATGAAAATGTGCTTCATTGACTACAAGATGGATGAAAATGTGCTTCATTGACTACAAGAAGATGGATGAAAATGTGCTTCATTGACTACAAGATGGATGAAAATGTGCTTCATTGACTACAAGAAGATGGATGAAAATGTGCTTCATTGACTACAAGATGGATGAAAATGTGCTTCATTGACTACAAGATGAATGAAAATGTGCTTCATTGACTACAAGAATATGGATGAAAATGTGCTTCATTGACTACAAGAAGATGGATGAAAATGTGCTTCATTGACTACAAGAAGATGGATGAAAATGTGCTTCATTGACTACAGAAGATGATGGATGAAAATGTGCTTCATTGACTACAAGAAGATGGATGAAAATGTGCTTCATTGACTACAAGATGATGGATGAAAATGTGCTTCATTGACTACAAGATGATGGATGAAAATGTGCTTCATTGACTACAAGAAGATGGATGAAAATGTGCTTCATTGACTACAAGATGGATGAAAATGTGCTTCATTGACTACAAGATGAATGAAAATGTGCTTCATTGACTACAAGAATATGGATGAAAATGTGCTTCATTGACTACAAGAAGATGGATGAAAATGTGCTTCATTGACTACAAGAAGATGGATGAAAATGTGCTTCATTGACTACAGGAAGATGATGGATGAAAATGTGCTTCATTGACTACAAGAAGATGGATGAAAATGTGCTTCATTGACTACAAGAAGATGGATGAAAATGTGCTTCATTGACTACAAGATGATGGATGAAAATGTGCTTCATTGACTACAAGAAGATGGATGAAAATGTGCTTCATTGACTACAAGAAGATGGATGAAAATGTGCTTCATTGACTACAAGATGATGGATGAAAATGTGCTTCATTGACTACAAGAAGATGGATGAAAATGTGCTTCATTGACTACAAGATGGATGAAAATGTGCTTCATTGACTACAAGATGGATGAAAATGTGTTTCATTGACTACAAGATGGATGAAAATGTGCTTCATTGACTACAAGATGGATGAAAATGTGTTTCATTGACTACAAGATGGATGAAAATGTGCTTCATTGACTACAAGATGGATGAAAATGTGTTTCATTGACTACAAGATGGATGAAAATGTGTTTCATTGACTACAAGATGGATGAAAATGTGCTTCATTGACTACAAGATGGATGAAAATGTGTTTCATTGACTACAAGAAGATGGATGAAAATGTGTTTCATTGACTACAAGAAGATGGATGAAAATGTGCTTCATTGACTACAAGAAGATGGATGAAAATGTGCTTCATTGACTACAGGAAGATGATGGATGAAAATGTGCTTCATTGACTACAAGGAGATGGATGAAAATGTGTTTCATTGACTACAAGAAGATGGATGAAAATGTGCTTCATTGACTACAAGAAGATGGATGAAAATGTGTTTCATTGACTACAAGATGATGGATGAAAATGTGCTTCATTGACTACAAGAAGATGGATGAAAATGTGCTTCATTGACTACAAGATGGATGAAAATGTGCTTCATTGACTACAAGATGGATGAAAATGTGTTTCATTGACTACAAGAAGATGGATGAAAATGTGTTTCATTGACTACAAGAAGATGGATGAAAATGTGTTTCATTGACTACAAGAAGATGATGGATGAAAATGTGTTTCATTGACTACAAGATGGATGAAAATGTGCTTCATTGACTACAAGATGGATGAAAATGTGCTTCATTGACTACAAGAAGATGGATGAAAATGTGCTTCATTGACTACAAGATGATGGATGAAAATGTGTTTCATTGACTACAAGAAGATGGATGAAAATGTGTTTCATTGACTACAAGAAGATGGATGAAAATGTGTTTCATTGACTACAAGAAGATGGATGAAAATGTGCTTCATTGACTACAAGATGATGGATGAAAATGTGCTTCATTGACTACAAGAAGATGGATGAAAATGTGCTTCATTGACTACAAGATGGATGAAAATGTGCTTCATTGACTACAAGATGGATGAAAATGTGCTTCATTGACTACAAGATGGATGAAAATGTGTTTCATTGACTACAAGAAGATGGATGAAAATGTGCTTCATTGACTACAAGATGGATGAAAATGTGCTTCATTGACTACAAGATGATGGATGAAAATGTGCTTCATTGACTACAAGAAGATGGATGAAAATGTGCTTCATTGACTACAAGAAGATGGATGAAAATGTGTTTCATTGACTACAAGATGGATGAAAATGTGCTTCATTGACTACAAGATGGATGAAAATGTGTTTCATTGACTACAAGAAGATGGATGAAAATGTGTTTCATTGACTACAAGAAGATGGATGAAAATGTGCTTCATTGACTACAAGATGGATGAAAATGTGCTTCATTGACTACAAGATGGATGAAAATGTGTTTCATTGACTACAAGATGGATGAAAATGTGTTTCATTGACTACAAGATGGATGAAAATGTGTTTCATTGACTACAAGATGGATGAAAATGTGTTTCATTGACTACAAAAAGATGGATGAAAATGTGCTTCATTGACTACAAGATGGATGAAAATGTGCTTCATTGACTACAAGAAGATGGATGAAAATGTGCTTCATTGACTACAAGAAGATGGATGAAAATGTGCTTCATTGACTACAAGATGATGGATGAAAATGTGTTTCATTGACTACAAGAAGATGGATGAAAATGTGTTTCATTGACTACAAGATGGATGAAAATGTGCTTCATTGACTACAAGATGGATGAAAATGTGCTTCATTGACTACAAGATGGATGAAAATGTGCTTCATTGACTACAAGATGGATGAAAATGTGCTTCATTGACTACAAGATGGATGAAAATGTGCTTCATTGACTACAAGATGGATGAAAATGTGCTTCATTGACTACAAGAAGATGGATGAAAATGTGCTTCATTGACTACAAGATGGATGAAAATGTGCTTCATTGACTACAAGAAGATGGATGAAAATGTGCTTCATTGACTACAAGAAGATGGATGAAAATGTGCTTCATTGACTACAAGATGGATGAAAATGTGCTTCATTGACTACAAGATGGATGAAAATGTGTTTCATTGACTACAAGATGGATGAAAATGTGTTTCATTGACTACAAGATGGATGAAAATGTGCTTCATTGACTACAAGATGGATGAAAATGTGTTTCATTGACTACAAAAGATGGATGAAAATGTGCTTCATTGACTACAAGATGGATGAAAATGTGCTTCATTGACTACAAGAAGATGGATGAAAATGTGCTTCATTGACTACAAGAAGATGGATGAAAATGTGCTTCATTGACTACAAGATGATGGATGAAAATGTGCTTCATTGACTACAAGAAGATGGATGAAAATGTGCTTCATTGACTACAAGATGGATGAAAATGTGCTTCATTGACTACAAGATGGATGAAAATGTGCTTCATTGACTACAAGATGGATGAAAATGTGTTTCATTGACTACAAGATGGATGAAAATGTGCTTCATTGACTACAAGATGGATGAAAATGTGCTTCATTGACTACAAGATGGATGAAAATGTGCTTCATTGACTACAAGAAGATGGATGAAAATGTGCTTCATTGACTACAAGAAGATGGATGAAAATGTGCTTCATTGACTACAAGATGGATGAAAATGTGCTTCATTGACTACAAGATGGATGAAAATGTGCTTCATTGACTACAAGAAGATGGATGAAAATGTGCTTCATTGACTACAAGATGATGGATGAAAATGTGCTTCATTGACTACAAGAAGATGGATGAAAATGTGCTTCATTGACTACAAGATGGATGAAAATGTGCTTCATTGACTACAAGATGGATGAAAATGTGTTTCATTGACTACAAGATGGATGAAAATGTGCTTCATTGACTACAAGATGGATGAAAATGTGTTTCATTGACTACAAGATGGATGAAAATGTGCTTCATTGACTACAAGATGGATGAAAATGTGCTTCATTGACTACAAGATGGATGAAAATGTGCTTCATTGACTACAAGATGGATGAAAATGTGTTTCATTGACTACAAGATGGATGAAAATGTGTTTCATTGACTACAAGATGGATGAAAATGTGCTTCATTGACTACAAGATGGATGAAAATGTGTTTCATTGACTACAAGAAGATGGATGAAAATGTGCTTCATTGACTACAAGAAGATGGATGAAAATGTGCTTCATTGACTACAAGAAGATGGATGAAAATGTGCTTCATTGACTACAAGATGATGGATGAAAATGTGCTTCATTGACTACAAGAAGATGGATGAAAATGTGCTTCATTGACTACAAGATGGATGAAAATGTGCTTCATTGACTACAAGAAGATGGATGAAAATGTGCTTCATTGACTACAAGATGGATGAAAATGTGTTTCATTGACTACAAGATGGATGAAAATGTGCTTCATTGACTACAAGATGGATGAAAATGTGCTTCATTGACTACAAGATGGATGAAAATGTGCTTCATTGACTACAAGAAGATGGATGAAAATGTGCTTCATTGACTACAAGAAGATGGATGAAAATGTGTTTCATTGACTACAAGATGGATGAAAATGTGCTTCATTGACTACAAGATGGATGAAAATGTGCTTCATTGACTACAAGAAGATGGATGAAAATGTGCTTCATTGACTACAAGAGATGGATGAAAATGTGCTTCATTGACTACAAGAAGATGGATGAAAATGTGCTTCATTGACTACAAGATGGATGAAAATGTGCTTCATTGACTACAAGATGGATGAAAATGTGCTTCATTGACTACAAGATGGATGAAAATGTGCTTCATTGACTACAAGATGGATGAAAATGTGCTTCATTGACTACAAGATGGATGAAAATGTGCTTCATTGACTACAAGATGGATGAAAATGTGCTTCATTGACTACAAGATGGATGAAAATGTGCTTCATTGACTACAAGATGGATGAAAATGTGCTTCATTGACTACAAGATGGATGAAAATGTGCTTCATTGACTACAAGATGGATGAAAATGTGCTTCATTGACTACAAGATGGATGAAAATGTGCTTCATTGACTACAAGAAGATGGATGAAAATGTGCTTCATTGACTACAAGAAGATGGATGAAAATGTGCTTCATTGACTACAAGAAGATGGATGAAAATGTGCTTCATTGACTACAAGATGATGGATGAAAATGTGCTTCATTGACTACAAGAAGATGGATGAAAATGTGCTTCATTGACTACAAGATGGATGAAAATGTGCTTCATTGACTACAAGAAGATGGATGAAAATGTGCTTCATTGACTACAAGAAGATGGATGAAAATGTGCTTCATTGACTACAAGAAGATGGATGAAAATGTGCTTCATTGACTACAAGAAGATGGATGAAAATGTGCTTCATTGACTACAAGATGGATGAAAATGTGCTTCATTGACTACAAGATGGATGAAAATGTGCTTCATTGACTACAAGATGGATGAAAATGTGCTTCATTGACTACAAGATGGATGAAAATGTGCTTCATTGACTACAAGATGGATGAAAATGTGCTTCATTGACTACAAGATGGATGAAAATGTGCTTCATTGACTACAAGATGGATGAAAATGTGCTTCATTGACTACAAGATGGATGAAAATGTGCTTCATTGACTACAAGAAGATGGATGAAAATGTGTTTCATTGACTACAAGAAGATGGATGAAAATGTGCTTCATTGACTACAAGAAGATGGATGAAAATGTGCTTCATTGACTACAAGAGATGGATGAAAATGTGCTTCATTGACTACAAGAAGATGGATGAAAATGTGCTTCATTGACTACAAGATGGATGAAAATGTGTTTCATTGACTACAAGAAGATGGATGAAAATGTGCTTCATTGACTACAAGAAGATGGATGAAAATGTGTTTCATTGACTACAAGAAGATGATGGATGAAAATGTGCTTCATTGACTACAAGAAGATGGATGAAAATGTGCTTCATTGACTACAAGATGGATGAAAATGTGCTTCATTGACTACAAGATGGATGAAAATGTGTTTCATTGACTACAAGATGGATGAAAATGTGCTTCATTGACTACAAGATGGATGAAAATGTGCTTCATTGACTACAAGATGGATGAAAATGTGCTTCATTGACTACAAGATGGATGAAAATGTGTTTCATTGACTACAAGATGGATGAAAATGTGTTTCATTGACTACAAGATGGATGAAAATGTGCTTCATTGACTACAAGATGGATGAAAATGTGTTTCATTGACTACAAGAAGATGGATGAAAATGTGTTTCATTGACTACAAGAAGATGGATGAAAATGTGCTTCATTGACTACAAGAAGATGGATGAAAATGTGCTTCATTGACTACAAGATGATGGATGAAAATGTGCTTCATTGACTACAAGAAGATGGATGAAAATGTGCTTCATTGACTACAAGATGGATGAAAATGTGTTTCATTGACTACAAGAAGATGGATGAAAATGTGTTTCATTGACTACAAGAAGATGGATGAAAATGTGTTTCATTGACTACAAGAAGATGGATGAAAATGTGCTTCATTGACTACAAGATGGATGAAAATGTGCTTCATTGACTACAAGATGGATGAAAATGTGCTTCATTGACTACAAGAAGATGGATGAAAATGTGCTTCATTGACTACAAGATGGATGAAAATGTGCTTCATTGACTACAAGATGGATGAAAATGTGCTTCATTGACTACAAGAAGATGGATGAAAATGTGCTTCATTGACTACAAGATGGATGAAAATGTGCTTCATTGACTACAAGATGGATGAAAATGTGCTTCATTGACTACAAGATGGATGAAAATGTGCTTCATTGACTACAAGATGGATGAAAATGTGCTTCATTGACTACAAGATGGATGAAAATGTGCTTCATTGACTACAAGATGGATGAAAATGTGCTTCATTGACTACAAGATGGATGAAAATGTGCTTCATTGACTACAAGATGGATGAAAATGTGCTTCATTGACTACAAGAAGATGGATGAAAATGTGCTTCATTGACTACAAGAAGATGGATGAAAATGTGCTTCATTGACTACAAGAAGATGGATGAAAATGTGCTTCATTGACTACAAGATGGATGAAAATGTGCTTCATTGACTACAAGATGGATGAAAATGTGCTTCATTGACTACAAGATGGATGAAAATGTGCTTCATTGACTACAAGATGGATGAAAATGTGCTTCATTGACTACAAGAAGATGGATGAAAATGTGCTTCATTGACTACAAGATGGATGAAAATGTGCTTCATTGACTACAAGAAGATGGATGAAAATGTGCTTCATTGACTACAAGATGGATGAAAATGTGCTTCATTGACTACAAGATGGATGAAAATGTGCTTCATTGACTACAAGAAGATGGATGAAAATGTGCTTCATTGACTACAAGAAGATGGATGAAAATGTGCTTCATTGACTACAAGAAGATGGATGAAAATGTGCTTCATTGACTACAAGATGATGGATGAAAATGTGCTTCATTGACTACAAGAAGATGGATGAAAATGTGCTTCATTGACTACAAGATGATGGATGAAAATGTGCTTCATTGACTACAAAGATGGATGAAAATGTGCTTCATTGACTACAAGAAGATGGATGAAAATGTGCTTCATTGACTACAAGATGGATGAAAATGTGCTTCATTGACTACAAGATGGATGAAAATGTGCTTCATTGACTACAAGAAGATGGATGAAAATGTGCTTCATTGACTACAAGAAGATGGATGAAAATGTGCTTCATTGACTACAAGAAGATGGATGAAAATGTGCTTCATTGACTACAAGATGATGGATGAAAATGTGCTTCATTGACTACAAGAAGATGGATGAAAATGTGCTTCATTGACTACAAGAAGATGGATGAAAATGTGCTTCATTGACTACAAGAGATGGATGAAAATGTGCTTCATTGACTACAAGAAGATGGATGAAAATGTGCTTCATTGACTACAAGAAGATGGATGAAAATGTGCTTCATTGACTACAAGATGATGGATGAAAATGTGCTTCATTGACTACAAGAAGATGGATGAAAATGTGCTTCATTGACTACAAGATGGATGAAAATGTGCTTCATTGACTACAAGATGGATGAAAATGTGTTTCATTGACTACAAGATGGATGAAAATGTGCTTCATTGACTACAAGATGGATGAAAATGTGTTTCATTGACTACAAGATGGATGAAAATGTGCTTCATTGACTACAAGATGGATGAAAATGTGTTTCATTGACTACAAGATGGATGAAAATGTGCTTCATTGACTACAAGATGGATGAAAATGTGCTTCATTGACTACAAGATGGATGAAAATGTGTTTCATTGACTACAAGATGGATGAAAATGTGCTTCATTGACTACAAGATGGATGAAAATGTGCTTCATTGACTACAAGATGGATGAAAATGTGCTTCATTGACTACAAGATGGATGAAAATGTGTTTCATTGACTACAAGATGGATGAAAATGTGTTTCATTGACTACAAGATGGATGAAAATGTGCTTCATTGACTACAAGATGGATGAAAATGTGTTTCATTGACTACAAGAAGATGGATGAAAATGTGCTTCATTGACTACAAGAAGATGGATGAAAATGTGCTTCATTGACTACAAGAAGATGGATGAAAATGTGCTTCATTGACTACAAGATGATGGATGAAAATGTGCTTCATTGACTACAAGAAGATGGATGAAAATGTGCTTCATTGACTACAAGATGGATGAAAATGTGCTTCATTGACTACAAGAAGATGGATGAAAATGTGTTTCATTGACTACAAGAAGATGGATGAAAATGTGTTTCATTGACTACAAGAAGATGGATGAAAATGTGCTTCATTGACTACAAGAAGATGGATGAAAATGTGCTTCATTGACTACAAGATGGATGAAAATGTGCTTCATTGACTACAAGATGGATGAAAATGTGTTTCATTGACTACAAGATGGATGAAAATGTGCTTCATTGACTACAAGATGGATGAAAATGTGCTTCATTGACTACAAGATGGATGAAAATGTGCTTCATTGACTACAAGATGGATGAAAATGTGTTTCATTGACTACAAGATGGATGAAAATGTGTTTCATTGACTACAAGATGGATGAAAATGTGCTTCATTGACTACAAGATGGATGAAAATGTGTTTCATTGACTACAAGAAGATGGATGAAAATGTGTTTCATTGACTACAAGAAGATGGATGAAAATGTGCTTCATTGACTACAAGAAGATGGATGAAAATGTGCTTCATTGACTACAAGATGATGGATGAAAATGTGCTTCATTGACTACAAGAAGATGGATGAAAATGTGCTTCATTGACTACAAGATGGATGAAAATGTGTTTCATTGACTACAAGAAGATGGATGAAAATGTGTTTCATTGACTACAAGAAGATGGATGAAAATGTGTTTCATTGACTACAAGAAGATGGATGAAAATGTGTTTCATTGACTACAAGATGGATGAAAATGTGCTTCATTGACTACAAGATGGATGAAAATGTGCTTCATTGACTACAAGAAGATGGATGAAAATGTGCTTCATTGACTACAAGATGGATGAAAATGTGCTTCATTGACTACAAGATGGATGAAAATGTGCTTCATTGACTACAAGATGGATGAAAATGTGCTTCATTGACTACAAGATGGATGAAAATGTGCTTCATTGACTACAAGATGGATGAAAATGTGCTTCATTGACTACAAGATGGATGAAAATGTGCTTCATTGACTACAAGATGGATGAAAATGTGCTTCATTGACTACAAGATGGATGAAAATGTGCTTCATTACTACAAGATGGATGAAAATGTGCTTCATTGACTACAAGATGGATGAAAATGTGCTTCATTGACTACAAGATGGATGAAAATGTGCTTCATTGACTACAAGAAGATGGATGAAAATGTGCTTCATTGACTACAAGAAGATGGATGAAAATGTGCTTCATTGACTACAAGAAGATGGATGAAAATGTGCTTCATTGACTACAAGATGGATGAAAATGTGCTTCATTGACTACAAGATGGATGAAAATGTGCTTCATTGACTACAAGATGGATGAAAATGTGCTTCATTGACTACAAGATGGATGAAAATGTGCTTCATTGACTACAAGAAGATGGATGAAAATGTGCTTCATTGACTACAAGATGGATGAAAATGTGCTTCATTGACTACAAGAAGATGGATGAAAATGTGCTTCATTGACTACAAGATGGATGAAAATGTGCTTCATTGACTACAAGATGGATGAAAATGTGCTTCATTGACTACAAGATGGATGAAAATGTGCTTCATTGACTACAAGAAGATGGATGAAAATGTGCTTCATTGACTACAAGAAGATGGATGAAAATGTGCTTCATTGACTACAAGAGATGGATGAAAATGTGCTTCATTGACTACAAGAAGATGGATGAAAATGTGCTTCATTGACTACAAGATGATGGATGAAAATGTGCTTCATTGACTACAAGATGATGGATGAAAATGTGCTTCATTGACTACAAGAAGATGGATGAAAATGTGCTTCATTGACTACAAGATGGATGAAAATGTGCTTCATTGACTACAAGATGGATGAAAATGTGCTTCATTGACTACAAGAATATGGATGAAAATGTGCTTCATTGACTACAAGAAGATGGATGAAAATGTGCTTCATTGACTACAAGAAGATGGATGAAAATGTGCTTCATTGACTACAAGAGATGGATGAAAATGTGCTTCATTGACTACAAGAAGATGGATGAAAATGTGCTTCATTGACTACAAGAAGATGGATGAAAATGTGCTTCATTGACTACAAGATGATGGATGAAAATGTGCTTCATTGACTACAAGAAGATGGATGAAAATGTGCTTCATTGACTACAAGAAGATGGATGAAAATGTGCTTCATTGACTACAAGATGATGGATGAAAATGTGCTTCATTGACTACAAGAAGATGGATGAAAATGTGCTTCATTGACTACAAGATGGATGAAAATGTGCTTCATTGACTACAAGATGGATGAAAATGTGTTTCATTGACTACAAGATGGATGAAAATGTGCTTCATTGACTACAAGATGGATGAAAATGTGTTTCATTGACTACAAGATGGATGAAAATGTGCTTCATTGACTACAAGATGGATGAAAATGTGTTTCATTGACTACAAGATGGATGAAAATGTGTTTCATTGACTACAAGATGGATGAAAATGTGCTTCATTGACTACAAGATGGATGAAAATGTGTTTCATTGACTACAAGAAGATGGATGAAAATGTGTTTCATTGACTACAAGAAGATGGATGAAAATGTGCTTCATTGACTACAAGAAGATGGATGAAAATGTGCTTCATTGACTACAAGATGATGGATGAAAATGTGCTTCATTGACTACAAGAGATGGATGAAAATGTGTTTCATTGACTACAAGAAGATGGATGAAAATGTGCTTCATTGACTACAAGAAGATGGATGAAAATGTGTTTCATTGACTACAAGATGATGGATGAAAATGTGCTTCATTGACTACAAGAAGATGGATGAAAATGTGCTTCATTGACTACAAGATGGATGAAAATGTGCTTCATTGACTACAAGATGGATGAAAATGTGTTTCATTGACTACAAGAAGATGGATGAAAATGTGTTTCATTGACTACAAGAAGATGGATGAAAATGTGTTTCATTGACTACAAGAAGATGGATGAAAATGTGTTTCATTGACTACAAGATGGATGAAAATGTGCTTCATTGACTACAAGATGGATGAAAATGTGCTTCATTGACTACAAGAAGATGGATGAAAATGTGCTTCATTGACTACAAGATGATGGATGAAAATGTGTTTCATTGACTACAAGAAGATGGATGAAAATGTGTTTCATTGACTACAAGAAGATGGATGAAAATGTGTTTCATTGACTACAAGAAGATGGATGAAAATGTGCTTCATTGACTACAAGAAGATGGATGAAAATGTGCTTCATTGACTACAAGAAGATGGATGAAAATGTGCTTCATTGACTACAAGATGGATGAAAATGTGCTTCATTGACTACAAGATGGATGAAAATGTGCTTCATTGACTACAAGATGGATGAAAATGTGTTTCATTGACTACAAGAAGATGGATGAAAATGTGCTTCATTGACTACAAGATGGATGAAAATGTGCTTCATTGACTACAGAAGATGGATGAAAATGTGCTTCATTGACTACAAGAAGATGGATGAAAATGTGCTTCATTGACTACAAGAAGATGGATGAAAATGTGCTTCATTGACTACAAGATGGATGAAAATGTGCTTCATTGACTACAAGATGGATGAAAATGTGTTTCATTGACTACAAGAAGATGGATGAAAATGTGTTTCATTGACTACAAGAAGATGGATGAAAATGTGCTTCATTGACTACAAGATGGATGAAAATGTGCTTCATTGACTACAAGATGGATGAAAATGTGCTTCATTGACTACAAGATGGATGAAAATGTGCTTCATTGACTACAAGATGGATGAAAATGTGCTTCATTGACTACAAGATGGATGAAAATGTGTTTCATTGACTACAAGATGGATGAAAATGTGCTTCATTGACTACAAGATGGATGAAAATGTGCTTCATTGACTACAAGAAGATGGATGAAAATGTGCTTCATTGACTACAAGAAGATGGATGAAAATGTGCTTCATTGACTACAAGATGATGGATGAAAATGTGCTTCATTGACTACAAGAAGATGGATGAAAATGTGTTTCATTGACTACAAGATGGATGAAAATGTGCTTCATTGACTACAAGATGGATGAAAATGTGCTTCATTGACTACAAGATGGATGAAAATGTGTTTCATTGACTACAAGATGGATGAAAATGTGTTTCATTGACTACAAGATGGATGAAAATGTGTTTCATTGACTACAAGATGGATGAAAATGTGCTTCATTGACTACAAGAAGATGGATGAAAATGTGTTTCATTGACTACAAGAAGATGGATGAAAATGTGCTTCATTGACTACAAGATGGATGAAAATGTGCTTCATTGACTACAAGAAGATGGATGAAAATGTGCTTCATTGACTACAAGATGGATGAAAATGTGCTTCATTGACTACAAGATGGATGAAAATGTGCTTCATTGACTACAAGAAGATGGATGAAAATGTGTTTCATTGACTACAAGAAGATGGATGAAAATGTGTTTCATTGACTACAAGAAGATGGATGAAAATGTGTTTCATTGACTACAAGATGGATGAAAATGTGCTTCATTGACTACAAGATGGATGAAAATGTGCTTCATTGACTACAAGAAGATGGATGAAAATGTGCTTCATTGACTACAAGAAGATGGATGAAAATGTGTTTCATTGACTACAAGAAGATGGATGAAAATGTGCTTCATTGACTACAAGATGGATGAAAATGTGCTTCATTGACTACAAGATGGATGAAAATGTGCTTCATTGACTACAAGATGGATGAAAATGTGCTTCATTGACTACAAGATGGATGAAAATGTGTTTCATTGACTACAAGATGGATGAAAATGTGCTTCATTGACTACAAGATGGATGAAAATGTGCTTCATTGACTACAAGATGGATGAAAATGTGCTTCATTGACTACAAGATGGATGAAAATGTGTTTCATTGACTACAAGATGGATGAAAATGTGTTTCATTGACTACAAGATGGATGAAAATGTGCTTCATTGACTACAAGATGGATGAAAATGTGTTTCATTGACTACAAGAAGATGGATGAAAATGTGTTTCATTGACTACAAGAAGATGGATGAAAATGTGCTTCATTGACTACAAGAAGATGGATGAAAATGTGCTTCATTGACTACAAGATGATGGATGAAAATGTGCTTCATTGACTACAAGAAGATGGATGAAAATGTGCTTCATTGACTACAAGATGGATGAAAATGTGTTTCATTGACTACAAGAAGATGGATGAAAATGTGTTTCATTGACTACAAGAAGATGGATGAAAATGTGTTTCATTGACTACAAGAAGATGGATGAAAATGTGTTTCATTGACTACAAGATGGATGAAAATGTGCTTCATTGACTACAAGATGGATGAAAATGTGCTTCATTGACTACAAGAAGATGGATGAAAATGTGCTTCATTGACTACAAGATGGATGAAAATGTGCTTCATTGACTACAAGATGGATGAAAATGTGCTTCATTGACTACAAGAAGATGGATGAAAATGTGCTTCATTGACTACAAGATGGATGAAAATGTGCTTCATTGACTACAAGATGGATGAAAATGTGCTTCATTGACTACAAGATGGATGAAAATGTGCTTCATTGACTACAAGATGGATGAAAATGTGCTTCATTGACTACAAGATGGATGAAAATGTGCTTCATTACTACAAGATGGATGAAAATGTGCTTCATTGACTACAAGATGGATGAAAATGTGCTTCATTGACTACAAGATGGATGAAAATGTGCTTCATTGACTACAAGAAGATGGATGAAAATGTGCTTCATTGACTACAAGAAGATGGATGAAAATGTGCTTCATTGACTACAAGAAGATGGATGAAAATGTGCTTCATTGACTACAAGATGGATGAAAATGTGCTTCATTGACTACAAGATGGATGAAAATGTGCTTCATTGACTACAAGATGGATGAAAATGTGCTTCATTGACTACAAGATGGATGAAAATGTGCTTCATTGACTACAAGAAGATGGATGAAAATGTGCTTCATTGACTACAAGATGGATGAAAATGTGCTTCATTGACTACAAGAAGATGGATGAAAATGTGCTTCATTGACTACAAGATGGATGAAAATGTGCTTCATTGACTACAAGATGAATGAAAATGTGCTTCATTGACTACAAGAATATGGATGAAAATGTGCTTCATTGACTACAAGAAGATGGATGAAAATGTGCTTCATTGACTACAAGAAGATGGATGAAAATGTGCTTCATTGAAAACTTCATTGGAAGATGATGGATGAAAATGTGCTTCATTGACTACAAGAAGATGGATGAAAATGTGCTTCATTGACTACAAGATGATGGATGAAAATGTGCTTCATTGACTACAAGATGATGGATGAAAATGTGCTTCATTGACTACAAGAAGATGGATGAAAATGTGCTTCATTGACTACAAGATGGATGAAAATGTGCTTCATTGACTACAAGATGGATGAAAATGTGCTTCATTGACTACAAGAATATGGATGAAAATGTGCTTCATTGACTACAAGAAGATGGATGAAAATGTGCTTCATTGACTACAAGATGATGGATGAAAATGTGCTTCATTGACTACAAGAAGATGGATGAAAATGTGCTTCATTGACTACAAGAAGATGGATGAAAATGTGCTTCATTGACTACAAGATGATGGATGAAAATGTGCTTCATTGACTACAAGAAGATGGATGAAAATGTGCTTCATTGACTACAAGAAGATGGATGAAAATGTGCTTCATTGACTACAAGATGATGGATGAAAATGTGCTTCATTGACTACAAGAAGATGGATGAAAATGTGCTTCATTGACTACAAGATGGATGAAAATGTGCTTCATTGACTACAAGATGGATGAAAATGTGTTTCATTGACTACAAGATGGATGAAAATGTGCTTCATTGACTACAAGATGGATGAAAATGTGTTTCATTGACTACAAGATGGATGAAAATGTGCTTCATTGACTACAAGATGGATGAAAATGTGTTTCATTGACTACAAGATGGATGAAAATGTGTTTCATTGACTACAAGATGGATGAAAATGTGCTTCATTGACTACAAGATGGATGAAAATGTGTTTCATTGACTACAAGAAGATGGATGAAAATGTGTTTCATTGACTACAAGAAGATGGATGAAAATGTGCTTCATTGACTACAAGAAGATGGATGAAAATGTGCTTCATTGACTACAAGATGATGGATGAAAATGTGCTTCATTGACTACAAGAGATGGATGAAAATGTGTTTCATTGACTACAAGAAGATGGATGAAAATGTGCTTCATTGACTACAAGAAGATGGATGAAAATGTGTTTCATTGACTACAAAGATGGATGAAAATGTGCTTCATTGACTACAAGAAGATGGATGAAAATGTGCTTCATTGACTACAAGATGGATGAAAATGTGCTTCATTGACTACAAGATGGATGAAAATGTGTTTCATTGACTACAAGAAGATGGATGAAAATGTGTTTCATTGACTACAAGAAGATGGATGAAAATGTGTTTCATTGACTACAAGAGATGATGGATGAAAATGTGTTTCATTGACTACAAGATGGATGAAAATGTGCTTCATTGACTACAAGATGGATGAAAATGTGCTTCATTGACTACAAGAAGATGGATGAAAATGTGCTTCATTGACTACAAGATGATGGATGAAAATGTGTTTCATTGACTACAAGAAGATGGATGAAAATGTGTTTCATTGACTACAAGAAGATGGATGAAAATGTGTTTCATTGACTACAAGAAGATGGATGAAAATGTGCTTCATTGACTACAAGATGATGGATGAAAATGTGCTTCATTGACTACAAGAAGATGGATGAAAATGTGCTTCATTGACTACAAGATGGATGAAAATGTGCTTCATTGACTACAAGATGGATGAAAATGTGCTTCATTGACTACAAGATGGATGAAAATGTGTTTCATTGACTACAAGAAGATGGATGAAAATGTGCTTCATTGACTACAAGATGGATGAAAATGTGCTTCATTGACTACAAGATGGATGAAAATGTGCTTCATTGACTACAAGAAGATGGATGAAAATGTGCTTCATTGACTACAAGATGGATGAAAATGTGCTTCATTGACTACAAGAAGATGGATGAAAATGTGTTTCATTGACTACAAGAAGATGGATGAAAATGTGCTTCATTGACTACAAAGATGATGGATGAAAATGTGCTTCATTGACTACAAGAAGATGGATGAAAATGTGCTTCATTGACTACAAGAAGATGGATGAAAATGTGCTTCATTGACTACAGGAAGATGATGGATGAAAATGTGCTTCATTGACTACAAGAAGATGGATGAAAATGTGCTTCATTGACTACAAGAAGATGGATGAAAATGTGTTTCATTGACTACAAGATGGATGAAAATGTGCTTCATTGACTACAAGATGGATGAAAATGTGTTTCATTGACTACAAGAAGATGGATGAAAATGTGTTTCATTGACTACAAGAAGATGGATGAAAATGTGCTTCATTGACTACAAGATGGATGAAAATGTGTTTCATTGACTACAAGATGGATGAAAATGTGTTTCATTGACTACAAGATGGATGAAAATGTGTTTCATTGACTACAAGATGGATGAAAATGTGTTTCATTGACTACAAGATGGATGAAAATGTGTTTCATTGACTACAAAAGATGGATGAAAATGTGCTTCATTGACTACAAGATGGATGAAAATGTGCTTCATTGACTACAAGAAGATGGATGAAAATGTGCTTCATTGACTACAAGAAGATGGATGAAAATGTGCTTCATTGACTACAAGATGATGGATGAAAATGTGTTTCATTGACTACAAGAAGATGGATGAAAATGTGTTTCATTGACTACAAGATGGATGAAAATGTGCTTCATTGACTACAAGATGGATGAAAATGTGCTTCATTGACTACAAGATGGATGAAAATGTGTTTCATTGACTACAAGATGGATGAAAATGTGTTTCATTGACTACAAGATGGATGAAAATGTGTTTCATTGACTACAAGATGGATGAAAATGTGTTTCATTGACTACAAGATGGATGAAAATGTGCTTCATTGACTACAAGAAGATGGATGAAAATGTGTTTCATTGACTACAAGAAGATGGATGAAAATGTGCTTCATTGACTACAAGATTGATGAAAATGTGCTTCATTGACTACAAGAAGATGGATGAAAATGTGCTTCATTGACTACAAGATGGATGAAAATGTGCTTCATTGACTACAAGATGGATGAAAATGTGCTTCATTGACTACAAGAAGATGGATGAAAATGTGTTTCATTGACTACAAGAAGATGGATGAAAATGTGTTTCATTGACTACAAGATGGATGAAAATGTGCTTCATTGACTACAAGATGGATGAAAATGTGCTTCATTGACTACAAGAAGATGGATGAAAATGTGCTTCATTGACTACAAGAAGATGGATGAAAATGTGCTTCATTGACTACAAGAAGATGGATGAAAATGTGTTTCATTGACTACAAGATAATGGATGAAAATGTGCTTCATTGACTACAAGAAGATGGATGAAAATGTGCTTCATTGACTACAAGAAGATGGATGAAAATGTGCTTCATTGACTACAAGAAGATGGATGAAAATGTGCTTCATTGACTACAAGAAGATGGATGAAAATGTGCTTCATTGACTACAAGAAGATGGATGAAAATGTGCTTCATTGACTACAAGATGATGGATGAAAATGTGTTTCATTGACTACAAGAAGATGGATGAAAATGTGCTTTATTGACTACAAGATGGATGAAAATGTGCTTCATTGACTACAAGATGGATGAAAATGTGTTTCATTGACTACAAGATGGATGAAAATGTGTTTCATTGACTACAAGATGGATGAAAATGTGTTTCATTGACTACAAGATGGATGAAAATGTGTTTCATTGACTACAAGATGGATGAAAATGTGTTTCATTGACTACAAGATGGATGAAAATGTGTTTCATTGACTACAAGAAGATGGATGAAAATGTGCTTCATTGACTACAAGATGGATGAAAATGTGTTTCATTGACTACAAGATGGATGAAAATGTGCTTCATTGACTACAAGATGGATGAAAATGTGTTTCATTGACTACAAGAAGATGGATGAAAATGTGTTTCATTGACTACAAGAAGATGGATGAAAATGTGCTTCATTGACTACAAGATGGATGAAAATGTGCTTCATTGACTACAAGATGGATGAAAATGTGCTTCATTGACTACAAGAAGATGGATGAAAATGTGCTTCATTGACTACAAGAAGATGGATGAAAATGTGCTTCATTGACTACAAGAAGATGGATGAAAATGTGCTTCATTGACTACAAGATGGATGAAAATGTGCTTCATTGACTACAAGATGGATGAAAATGTGCTTCATTGACTACAAGATGGATGAAAATGTGCTTCATTGACTACAAGATGGATGAAAATGTGCTTCATTGACTACAAGAAGATGGATGAAAATGTGCTTCATTGACTACAAGATGGATGAAAATGTGCTTCATTGACTACAAGAAGATGGATGAAAATGTGCTTCATTGACTACAAGATGGATGAAAATGTGCTTCATTGACTACAAGATGGATGAAAATGTGCTTCATTGACTACAAGAAGATGGATGAAAATGTGCTTCATTGACTACAAGAAGATGGATGAAAATGTGCTTCATTGACTACAAGAAGATGGATGAAAATGTGCTTCATTGACTACAAGATGATGGATGAAAATGTGCTTCATTGACTACAAGAAGATGGATGAAAATGTGCTTCATTGACTACAAGATGATGGATGAAAATGTGCTTCATTGACTACAAGATGATGGATGAAAATGTGCTTCATTGACTACAAGAAGATGGATGAAAATGTGCTTCATTGACTACAAGATGGATGAAAATGTGCTTCATTGACTACAAGATGGATGAAAATGTGCTTCATTGACTACAAGAATATGGATGAAAATGTGCTTCATTGACTACAAGAAGATGGATGAAAATGTGCTTCATTGACTACAAGATGATGGATGAAAATGTGCTTCATTGACTACAAGAAGATGGATGAAAATGTGCTTCATTGACTACAAGAAGATGGATGAAAATGTGCTTCATTGACTACAAGATGATGGATGAAAATGTGCTTCATTGACTACAAGAAGATGGATGAAAATGTGCTTCATTGACTACAAGAAGATGGATGAAAATGTGCTTCATTGACTACAAGATGATGGATGAAAATGTGCTTCATTGACTACAAGAAGATGGATGAAAATGTGCTTCATTGACTACAAGATGGATGAAAATGTGCTTCATTGACTACAAGATGGATGAAAATGTGTTTCATTGACTACAAGATGGATGAAAATGTGCTTCATTGACTACAAGATGGATGAAAATGTGTTTCATTGACTACAAGATGGATGAAAATGTGCTTCATTGACTACAAGATGGATGAAAATGTGTTTCATTGACTACAAGATGGATGAAAATGTGTTTCATTGACTACAAGATGGATGAAAATGTGCTTCATTGACTACAAGATGGATGAAAATGTGTTTCATTGACTACAAGAAGATGGATGAAAATGTGTTTCATTGACTACAAGAAGATGGATGAAAATGTGCTTCATTGACTACAAGAAGATGGATGAAAATGTGCTTCATTGACTACAAGAAGATGGATGAAAATGTGCTTCATTGACTACAAGAGATGGATGAAAATGTGTTTCATTGACTACAAGAAGATGGATGAAAATGTGCTTCATTGACTACAAGAAGATGGATGAAAATGTGTTTCATTGACTACAAGATGATGGATGAAAATGTGCTTCATTGACTACAAGAAGATGGATGAAAATGTGCTTCATTGACTACAAGATGGATGAAAATGTGCTTCATTGACTACAAGATGGATGAAAATGTGTTTCATTGACTACAAGAAGATGGATGAAAATGTGTTTCATTGACTACAAGAAGATGGATGAAAATGTGTTTCATTGACTACAAGAAGAGATGGATGAAAATGTGTTTCATTGACTACAAGATGGATGAAAATGTGCTTCATTGACTACAAGATGGATGAAAATGTGCTTCATTGACTACAAGAAGATGGATGAAAATGTGCTTCATTGACTACAAGATGATGGATGAAAATGTGTTTCATTGACTACAAGAAGATGGATGAAAATGTGTTTCATTGACTACAAGAAGATGGATGAAAATGTGTTTCATTGACTACAAGAAGATGGATGAAAATGTGCTTCATTGACTACAAGATGATGGATGAAAATGTGCTTCATTGACTACAAGAAGATGGATGAAAATGTGCTTCATTGACTACAAGATGGATGAAAATGTGCTTCATTGACTACAAGATGGATGAAAATGTGCTTCATTGACTACAAGATGGATGAAAATGTGTTTCATTGACTACAAGAAGATGGATGAAAATGTGCTTCATTGACTACAAGATGGATGAAAATGTGCTTCATTGACTACAAGATGGATGAAAATGTGTTTCATTGACTACAAGAAGATGGATGAAAATGTGCTTCATTGACTACAAGATGGATGAAAATGTGCTTCATTGACTACAAGAAGATGGATGAAAATGTGTTTCATTGACTACAAGAAGATGGATGAAAATGTGCTTCATTGACTACAAGATGATGGATGAAAATGTGCTTCATTGACTACAAGAAGATGGATGAAAATGTGCTTCATTGACTACAAGAAGATGGATGAAAATGTGCTTCATTGACTACAGGAAGATGATGGATGAAAATGTGCTTCATTGACTACAAGAAGATGGATGAAAATGTGCTTCATTGACTACAAGAAGATGGATGAAAATGTGTTTCATTGACTACAAGATGGATGAAAATGTGCTTCATTGACTACAAGATGGATGAAAATGTGTTTCATTGACTACAAGAAGATGGATGAAAATGTGTTTCATTGACTACAAGAAGATGGATGAAAATGTGCTTCATTGACTACAAGATGGATGAAAATGTGTTTCATTGACTACAAGATGGATGAAAATGTGTTTCATTGACTACAAGATGGATGAAAATGTGTTTCATTGACTACAAGATGGATGAAAATGTGTTTCATTGACTACAAGATGGATGAAAATGTGTTTCATTGACTACAAGAAGATGGATGAAAATGTGCTTCATTGACTACAAGATGGATGAAAATGTGCTTCATTGACTACAAGAAGATGGATGAAAATGTGCTTCATTGACTACAAGAAGATGGATGAAAATGTGCTTCATTGACTACAAGATGATGGATGAAAATGTGTTTCATTGACTACAAGAAGATGGATGAAAATGTGTTTCATTGACTACAAGATGGATGAAAATGTGCTTCATTGACTACAAGATGGATGAAAATGTGCTTCATTGACTACAAGATGGATGAAAATGTGTTTCATTGACTACAAGATGGATGAAAATGTGTTTCATTGACTACAAGATGGATGAAAATGTGTTTCATTGACTACAAGATGGATGAAAATGTGTTTCATTGACTACAAGATGGATGAAAATGTGCTTCATTGACTACAAGAAGATGGATGAAAATGTGTTTCATTGACTACAAGAAGATGGATGAAAATGTGCTTCATTGACTACAAGATGGATGAAAATGTGCTTCATTGACTACAAGAAGATGGATGAAAATGTGCTTCATTGACTACAAGATGGATGAAAATGTGCTTCATTGACTACAAGATGGATGAAAATGTGCTTCATTGACTACAAGAAGATGGATGAAAATGTGTTTCATTGACTACAAGAAGATGGATGAAAATGTGTTTCATTGACTACAAGATGGATGAAAATGTGCTTCATTGACTACAAGATGGATGAAAATGTGCTTCATTGACTACAAGAAGATGGATGAAAATGTGCTTCATTGACTACAAGAAGATGGATGAAAATGTGCTTCATTGACTACAAGAAGATGGATGAAAATGTGTTTCATTGACTACAAGATGGATGAAAATGTGCTTCATTGACTACAAGAAGATGGATGAAAATGTGCTTCATTGACTACAAGAAGATGGATGAAAATGTGCTTCATTGACTACAAGAAGATGGATGAAAATGTGCTTCATTGACTACAAGAAGATGGATGAAAATGTGCTTCATTGACTACAAGAAGATGGATGAAAATGTGCTTCATTGACTACAAGATGATGGATGAAAATGTGTTTCATTGACTACAAGAAGATGGATGAAAATGTGCTTTATTGACTACAAGATGGATGAAAATGTGCTTCATTGACTACAAGATGGATGAAAATGTGTTTCATTGACTACAAGATGGATGAAAATGTGTTTCATTGACTACAAGATGGATGAAAATGTGCTTCATTGACTACAAGATGGATGAAAATGTGTTTCATTGACTACAAGATGGATGAAAATGTGTTTCATTGACTACAAGATGGATGAAAATGTGTTTCATTGACTACAAGAAGATGGATGAAAATGTGCTTCATTGACTACAAGATGGATGAAAATGTGTTTCATTGACTACAAGATGGATGAAAATGTGCTTCATTGACTACAAGATGGATGAAAATGTGTTTCATTGACTACAAGAAGATGGATGAAAATGTGTTTCATTGACTACAAGAAGATGGATGAAAATGTGCTTCATTGACTACAAGATGGATGAAAATGTGCTTCATTGACTACAAGAAGATGGATGAAAATGTGCTTCATTGACTACAAGAAGATGGATGAAAATGTGCTTCATTGACTACAAGAAGATGGATGAAAATGTGCTTCATTGACTACAAGAAGATGGATGAAAATGTGCTTCATTGACTACAAGAAGATGGATGAAAATGTGTTTCATTGACTACAAGATGGATGAAAATGTGCTTCATTGACTACAAGATGGATGAAAATGTGTTTCATTGACTACAAGAAGATGGATGAAAATGTGTTTCATTGACTACAAGAAGATGGATGAAAATGTGTTTCATTGACTACAAGAAGATGGATGAAAATGTGCTTCATTGACTACAAGATGGATGAAAATGTGCTTCATTGACTACAAGAAGATGGATGAAAATGTGCTTCATTGACTACAAGAAGATGGATGAAAATGTGCTTCATTGACTACAAGATGGATGAAAATGTGCTTCATTGACTACAAGATGGATGAAAATGTGCTTCATTGACTACAAGATGGATGAAAATGTGCTTCATTGACTACAAGATGGATGAAAATGTGCTTCATTGACTACAAGATGGATGAAAATGTGCTTCATTGACTACAAGATGGATGAAAATGTGCTTCATTGACTACAAGATGGATGAAAATGTGTTTCATTGACTACAAGAAGATGGATGAAAATGTGTTTCATTGACTACAAGAAGATGGATGAAAATGTGTTTCATTGACTACAAGAAGATGGATGAAAATGTGCTTCATTGACTACAAGATGGATGAAAATGTGCTTCATTGACTACAAGATGGATGAAAATGTGCTTCATTGACTACAAGAAGATGGATGAAAATGTGCTTCATTGACTACAAGATGATGGATGAAAATGTGCTTCATTGACTACAAGAAGATGGATGAAAATGTGCTTCATTGACTACAAGAAGATGGATGAAAATGTGCTTCATTGACTACAAGAAGATGGATGAAAATGTGCTTCATTGACTACAAGAAGATGGATGAAAATGTGCTTCATTGACTACAAGAAGATGGATGAAAATGTGCTTCATTGACTACAAGATGGATGAAAATGTGCTTCATTGACTACAAGATGGATGAAAATGTGCTTCATTGACTACAAGATGGATGAAAATGTGTTTCATTGACTACAAGAAGATGGATGAAAATGTGCTTCATTGACTACAAGATGGATGAAAATGTGCTTCATTGACTACAAGAAGATGGATGAAAATGTGCTTCATTGACTACAAGAAGATGGATGAAAATGTGCTTCATTGACTACAGAAGATGATGGATGAAAATGTGCTTCATTGACTACAAGAAGATGGATGAAAATGTGCTTCATTGACTACAAGAAGATGGATGAAAATGTGTTTCATTGACTACAAGATGGATGAAAATGTGCTTCATTGACTACAAGATGGATGAAAATGTGTTTCATTGACTACAAGAAGATGGATGAAAATGTGTTTCATTGACTACAAGAAGATGGATGAAAATGTGCTTCATTGACTACAAGATGGATGAAAATGTGTTTCATTGACTACAAGATGGATGAAAATGTGTTTCATTGACTACAAGATGGATGAAAATGTGTTTCATTGACTACAAGATGGATGAAAATGTGTTTCATTGACTACAAGATGGATGAAAATGTGTTTCATTGACTACAAGAAGATGGATGAAAATGTGCTTCATTGACTACAAGATGGATGAAAATGTGCTTCATTGACTACAAGAAGATGGATGAAAATGTGCTTCATTGACTACAAGAAGATGGATGAAAATGTGCTTCATTGACTACAAGATGATGGATGAAAATGTGTTTCATTGACTACAAGAAGATGGATGAAAATGTGTTTCATTGACTACAAGATGGATGAAAATGTGTTTCATTGACTACAAGATGGATGAAAATGTGTTTCATTGACTACAAGAAGATGGATGAAAATGTGTTTCATTGACTACAAGAAGATGGATGAAAATGTGTTTCATTGACTACAAGAAGATGGATGAAAATGTGTTTCATTGACTACAAGATGGATGAAAATGTGCTTCATTGACTACAAGATGGATGAAAATGTGCTTCATTGACTACAAGAAGATGGATGAAAATGTGCTTCATTGACTACAAGAAGATGGATGAAAATGTGCTTCATTGACTACAAGAAGATGGATGAAAATGTGCTTCATTGACTACAAGAAGATGGATGAAAATGTGCTTCATTGACTACAAGAAGATGGATGAAAATGTGCTTCATTGACTACAAGATGATGGATGAAAATGTGTTTCATTGACTACAAGAAGATGGATGAAAATGTGTTTCATTGACTACAAGATGGATGAAAATGTGCTTCATTGACTACAAGATGGATGAAAATGTGCTTCATTGACTACAAGAAGATGGATGAAAATGTGCTTCATTGACTACAAGAAGATGGATGAAAATGTGCTTCATTGACTACAAGAAGATGGATGAAAATGTGTTTCATTGACTACAAGATAATGGATGAAAATGTGCTTCATTGACTACAAGAAGATGGATGAAAATGTGCTTCATTGACTACAAGAAGATGGATGAAAATGTGCTTCATTGACTACAAGAAGATGGATGAAAATGTGCTTCATTGACTACAAGAAGATGGATGAAAATGTGCTTCATTGACTACAAGAAGATGGATGAAAATGTGCTTCATTGACTACAAGATGATGGATGAAAATGTGTTTCATTGACTACAAGAAGATGGATGAAAATGTGCTTCATTGACTACAAGATGGATGAAAATGTGCTTCATTGACTACAAGATGGATGAAAATGTGTTTCATTGACTACAAGATGGATGAAAATGTGTTTCATTGACTACAAGATGGATGAAAATGTGTTTCATTGACTACAAGATGGATGAAAATGTGTTTCATTGACTACAAGATGGATGAAAATGTGTTTCATTGACTACAAGATGGATGAAAATGTGTTTCATTGACTACAAGAAGATGGATGAAAATGTGCTTCATTGACTACAAGATGGATGAAAATGTGTTTCATTGACTACAAGATGGATGAAAATGTGCTTCATTGACTACAAGATGGATGAAAATGTGTTTCATTGACTACAAGAAGATGGATGAAAATGTGTTTCATTGACTACAAGAAGATGGATGAAAATGTGCTTCATTGACTACAAGATGGATGAAAATGTGCTTCATTGACTACAAGAAGATGGATGAAAATGTGCTTCATTGACTACAAGATGGATGAAAATGTGCTTCATTGACTACAAGAAGATGGATGAAAATGTGCTTCATTGACTACAAGAAGATGGATGAAAATGTGCTTCATTGACTACAAGAAGATGGATGAAAATGTGTTTCATTGACTACAAGATGGATGAAAATGTGCTTCATTGACTACAAGATGGATGAAAATGTGCTTCATTGACTACAAGAAGATGGATGAAAATGTGCTTCATTGACTACAAGAAGATGGATGAAAATGTGCTTCATTGACTACAAGAAGATGGATGAAAATGTGCTTCATTGACTACAAGATGGATGAAAATGTGCTTCATTGACTACAAGAAGATGGATGAAAATGTGCTTCATTGACTACAAGAAGATGGATGAAAATGTGCTTCATTGACTACAAGATGGATGAAAATGTGCTTCATTGACTACAAGATGGATGAAAATGTGCTTCATTGACTACAAGATGGATGAAAATGTGCTTCATTGACTACAAGATGGATGAAAATGTGCTTCATTGACTACAAGATGGATGAAAATGTGCTTCATTGACTACAAGATGGATGAAAATGTGTTTCATTGACTACAAGATGGATGAAAATGTGTTTCATTGACTACAAGAAGATGGATGAAAATGTGTTTCATTGACTACAAGAAGATGGATGAAAATGTGTTTCATTGACTACAAGAAGATGATGGATGAAAATGTGCTTCATTGACTACAAGATGGATGAAAATGTGCTTCATTGACTACAAGATGGATGAAAATGTGCTTCATTGACTACAAGAAGATGGATGAAAATGTGCTTCATTGACTACAAGATGATGGATGAAAATGTGTTTCATTGACTACAAGAAGATGGATGAAAATGTGTTTCATTGACTACAAGAAGATGGATGAAAATGTGCTTCATTGACTACAAGAAGATGGATGAAAATGTGCTTCATTGACTACAAAGATGGATGAAAATGTGCTTCATTGACTACAAGAAGATGGATGAAAATGTGCTTCATTGACTACAAGATGGATGAAAATGTGCTTCATTGACTACAAGATGGATGAAAATGTGCTTCATTGACTACAAGATGGATGAAAATGTGTTTCATTGACTACAAGAAGATGGATGAAAATGTGCTTCATTGACTACAAGATGGATGAAAATGTGCTTCATTGACTACAAGAAGATGGATGAAAATGTGTTTCATTGACTACAAGAAGATGGATGAAAATGTGCTTCATTGACTACAAGAGATGGATGAAAATGTGCTTCATTGACTACAAGAAGATGGATGAAAATGTGCTTCATTGACTACAAGAAGATGGATGAAAATGTGTTTCATTGACTACAAGATGGATGAAAATGTGCTTCATTGACTACAAGATGGATGAAAATGTGTTTCATTGACTACAAGAAGATGGATGAAAATGTGTTTCATTGACTACAAGAAGATGGATGAAAATGTGCTTCATTGACTACAAGATGGATGAAAATGTGTTTCATTGACTACAAGATGGATGAAAATGTGTTTCATTGACTACAAGATGGATGAAAATGTGTTTCATTGACTACAAGATGGATGAAAATGTGTTTCATTGACTACAAGATGGATGAAAATGTGTTTCATTGACTACAAGAAGATGGATGAAAATGTGCTTCATTGACTACAAGATGGATGAAAATGTGCTTCATTGACTACAAGAAGATGGATGAAAATGTGCTTCATTGACTACAAGAAGATGGATGAAAATGTGCTTCATTGACTACAAGATGATGGATGAAAATGTGTTTCATTGACTACAAGAAGATGGATGAAAATGTGTTTCATTGACTACAAGATGGATGAAAATGTGTTTCATTGACTACAAGATGGATGAAAATGTGTTTCATTGACTACAAGAAGATGGATGAAAATGTGTTTCATTGACTACAAGAAGATGGATGAAAATGTGTTTCATTGACTACAAGAAGATGATGGATGAAAATGTGTTTCATTGACTACAAGATGGATGAAAATGTGCTTCATTGACTACAAGATGGATGAAAATGTGCTTCATTGACTACAAGAAGATGGATGAAAATGTGCTTCATTGACTACAAGATGATGGATGAAAATGTGTTTCATTGACTACAAGAAGATGGATGAAAATGTGTTTCATTGACTACAAGAAGATGGATGAAAATGTGTTTCATTGACTACAAGAAGATGGATGAAAATGTGCTTCATTGACTACAAGATGATGGATGAAAATGTGCTTCATTGACTACAAGAAGATGGATGAAAATGTGCTTCATTGACTACAAGATGGATGAAAATGTGCTTCATTGACTACAAGATGGATGAAAATGTGCTTCATTGACTACAAGATGGATGAAAATGTGTTTCATTGACTACAAGAAGATGGATGAAAATGTGCTTCATTGACTACAAGATGGATGAAAATGTGCTTCATTGACTACAAGAAGATGGATGAAAATGTGCTTCATTGACTACAAGAAGATGGATGAAAATGTGCTTCATTGACTACAAGATGATGGATGAAAATGTGCTTCATTGACTACAAGAAGATGGATGAAAATGTGCTTCATTGACTACAAGAAGATGGATGAAAATGTGTTTCATTGACTACAAGATGGATGAAAATGTGCTTCATTGACTACAAGATGGATGAAAATGTGTTTCATTGACTACAAGAAGATGGATGAAAATGTGTTTCATTGACTACAAGAAGATGGATGAAAATGTGCTTCATTGACTACAAGATGGATGAAAATGTGTTTCATTGACTACAAGATGGATGAAAATGTGTTTCATTGACTACAAGATGGATGAAAATGTGTTTCATTGACTACAAGATGGATGAAAATGTGTTTCATTGACTACAAGATGGATGAAAATGTGTTTCATTGACTACAAGAAGATGGATGAAAATGTGCTTCATTGACTACAAGATGGATGAAAATGTGCTTCATTGACTACAAGAAGATGGATGAAAATGTGCTTCATTGACTACAAGAAGATGGATGAAAATGTGCTTCATTGACTACAAGATGATGGATGAAAATGTGTTTCATTGACTACAAGAAGATGGATGAAAATGTGTTTCATTGACTACAAGATGGATGAAAATGTGCTTTATTGACTACAAGATGGATGAAAATGTGCTTCATTGACTACAAGATGGATGAAAATGTGTTTCATTGACTACAAGATGGATGAAAATGTGTTTCATTGACTACAAGATGGATGAAAATGTGTTTCATTGACTACAAGATGGATGAAAATGTGTTTCATTGACTACAAGATGGATGAAAATGTGCTTCATTGACTACAAGAAGATGGATGAAAATGTGTTTCATTGACTACAAGAAGATGGATGAAAATGTGCTTCATTGACTACAAGATGGATGAAAATGTGCTTCATTGACTACAAGAAGATGGATGAAAATGTGCTTCATTGACTACAAGATGGATGAAAATGTGCTTCATTGACTACAAGATGGATGAAAATGTGCTTCATTGACTACAAGAAGATGGATGAAAATGTGTTTCATTGACTACAAGAAGATGGATGAAAATGTGTTTCATTGACTACAAGATGGATGAAAATGTGCTTCATTGACTACAAGATGGATGAAAATGTGCTTCATTGACTACAAGAAGATGGATGAAAATGTGCTTCATTGACTACAAGAAGATGGATGAAAATGTGCTTCATTGACTACAAGAAGATGGATGAAAATGTGTTTCATTGACTACAAGATGATGGATGAAAATGTGCTTTATTGACTACAAGAAGATGGATGAAAATGTGCTTCATTGACTACAAGAAGATGGATGAAAATGTGCTTCATTGACTACAAGAAGATGGATGAAAATGTGCTTCATTGACTACAAGAAGATGGATGAAAATGTGCTTCATTGACTACAAGAAGATGGATGAAAATGTGCTTCATTGACTACAAGATGATGGATGAAAATGTGTTTCATTGACTACAAGAAGATGGATGAAAATGTGCTTTATTGACTACAAGATGGATGAAAATGTGCTTCATTGACTACAAGATGGATGAAAATGTGTTTCATTGACTACAAGATGGATGAAAATGTGTTTCATTGACTACAAGATGGATGAAAATGTGCTTCATTGACTACAAGATGGATGAAAATGTGTTTCATTGACTACAAGATGGATGAAAATGTGTTTCATTGACTACAAGATGGATGAAAATGTGTTTCATTGACTACAAGAAGATGGATGAAAATGTGCTTCATTGACTACAAGATGGATGAAAATGTGTTTCATTGACTACAAGATGGATGAAAATGTGCTTCATTGACTACAAGATGGATGAAAATGTGTTTCATTGACTACAAGAAGATGGATGAAAATGTGTTTCATTGACTACAAGATGGATGAAAATGTGTTTCATTGACTACAAGATGGATGAAAATGTGTTTCATTGACTACAAGATGGATGAAAATGTGTTTCATTGACTACAAGATGGATGAAAATGTGCTTCATTGACTACAAGAAGATGGATGAAAATGTGCTTCATTGACTACAAGAAGATGGATGAAAATGTGCTTCATTGACTACAAGAAGATGGATGAAAATGTGTTTCATTGACTACAAGATGGATGAAAATGTGCTTCATTGACTACAAGATGGATGAAAATGTGTTTCATTGACTACAAGAAGATGGATGAAAATGTGTTTCATTGACTACAAGAAGATGGATGAAAATGTGCTTCATTGACTACAAGATGGATGAAAATGTGCTTCATTGACTACAAGATGGATGAAAATGTGCTTCATTGACTACAAGAAGATGGATGAAAATGTGCTTCATTGACTACAAGAAGATGGATGAAAATGTGCTTCATTGACTACAAGATGGATGAAAATGTGCTTCATTGACTACAAGAAGATGGATGAAAATGTGCTTCATTGACTACAAGAAGATGGATGAAAATGTGTTTCATTGACTACAAGATGGATGAAAATGTGCTTCATTGACTACAAGATGGATGAAAATGTGCTTCATTGACTACAAGAAGATGGATGAAAATGTGCTTCATTGACTACAAGAAGATGGATGAAAATGTGCTTCATTGACTACAAGAAGATGGATGAAAATGTGTTTCATTGACTACAAGATGATGGATGAAAATGTGCTTCATTGACTACAAGAAGATGGATGAAAATGTGCTTCATTGACTACAAGAAGATGGATGAAAATGTGCTTCATTGACTACAAGAAGATGGATGAAAATGTGCTTCATTGACTACAAGAAGATGGATGAAAATGTGCTTCATTGACTACAAGAAGATGGATGAAAATGTGCTTCATTGACTACAAGATGATGGATGAAAATGTGTTTCATTGACTACAAGAAGATGGATGAAAATGTGCTTCATTGACTACAAGATGGATGAAAATGTGCTTCATTGACTACAAGATGGATGAAAATGTGCTTCATTGACTACAAGATGGATGAAAATGTGTTTCATTGACTACAAGATGGATGAAAATGTGCTTCATTGACTACAAGATGGATGAAAATGTGCTTCATTGACTACAAGATGGATGAAAATGTGTTTCATTGACTACAAGATGGATGAAAATGTGTTTCATTGACTACAAGAAGATGGATGAAAATGTGCTTCATTGACTACAAGATGGATGAAAATGTGTTTCATTGACTACAAGATGGATGAAAATGTGCTTCATTGACTACAAGATGGATGAAAATGTGTTTCATTGACTACAAGAAGATGGATGAAAATGTGTTTCATTGACTACAAGATGGATGAAAATGTGCTTCATTGACTACAAAATGGATGAAAATGTGTTTCATTGACTACAAGATGGATGAAAATGTGCTTCATTGACTACAAGATGGATGAAAATGTGCTTCATTGACTACAAGAAGATGGATGAAAATGTGCTTCATTGACTACAAGAAGATGGATGAAAATGTGCTTCATTGACTACAAGAAGATGGATGAAAATGTGTTTCATTGACTACAAGATGGATGAAAATGTGCTTCATTGACTACAAGATGGATGAAAATGTGTTTCATTGACTACAAGAAGATGGATGAAAATGTGTTTCATTGACTACAAGAAGATGGATGAAAATGTGCTTCATTGACTACAAGATGGATGAAAATGTGTTTCATTGACTACAAGATGGATGAAAATGTGTTTCATTGACTACAAGAAGATGGATGAAAATGTGTTTCATTGACTACAAGAAGATGGATGAAAATGTGCTTCATTGACTACAAGATGGATGAAAATGTGCTTCATTGACTACAAGAAGATGGATGAAAATGTGCTTCATTGACTACAAGAAGATGGATGAAAATGTGCTTCATTGACTACAAGATGGATGAAAATGTGCTTCATTGACTACAAGATGGATGAAAATGTGCTTCATTGACTACAAGATGGATGAAAATGTGTTTCATTGACTACAAGATGGATGAAAATGTGTTTCATTGACTACAAGATGGATGAAAATGTGTTTCATTGACTACAAGATGGATGAAAATGTGTTTCATTGACTACAAGATGGATGAAAATGTGCTTCATTGACTACAAGAAGATGGATGAAAATGTGTTTCATTGACTACAAGAAGATGGATGAAAATGTGCTTCATTGACTACAAGAAGATGGATGAAAATGTGCTTCATTGACTACAAGAAGATGGATGAAAATGTGCTTCATTGACTACAAGAGATGGATGAAAATGTGCTTCATTGACTACAAGAAGATGGATGAAAATGTGCTTCATTGACTACAAGATGGATGAAAATGTGCTTCATTGACTACAAGATGGATGAAAATGTGCTTCATTGACTACAAGATGGATGAAAATGTGTTTCATTGACTACAAGAAGATGGATGAAAATGTGCTTCATTGACTACAAGATGGATGAAAATGTGCTTCATTGACTACAAGAAGATGGATGAAAATGTGCTTCATTGACTACAAGAAGATGGATGAAAATGTGCTTCATTGACTACAAGATGATGGATGAAAATGTGCTTCATTGACTACAAGAAGATGGATGAAAATGTGCTTCATTGACTACAAGAAGATGGATGAAAATGTGTTTCATTGACTACAAGATGGATGAAAATGTGCTTCATTGACTACAAGATGGATGAAAATGTGTTTCATTGACTACAAGAAGATGGATGAAAATGTGTTTCATTGACTACAAGAAGATGGATGAAAATGTGCTTCATTGACTACAAGATGGATGAAAATGTGTTTCATTGACTACAAGATGGATGAAAATGTGTTTCATTGACTACAAGATGGATGAAAATGTGTTTCATTGACTACAAGATGGATGAAAATGTGTTTCATTGACTACAAGATGGATGAAAATGTGTTTCATTGACTACAAGAAGATGGATGAAAATGTGCTTCATTGACTACAAGATGGATGAAAATGTGCTTCATTGACTACAAGAAGATGGATGAAAATGTGCTTCATTGACTACAAGAAGATGGATGAAAATGTGCTTCATTGACTACAAGATGATGGATGAAAATGTGTTTCATTGACTACAAGAAGATGGATGAAAATGTGTTTCATTGACTACAAGATGGATGAAAATGTGCTTCATTGACTACAAGATGGATGAAAATGTGCTTCATTGACTACAAGATGGATGAAAATGTGTTTCATTGACTACAAGATGGATGAAAATGTGTTTCATTGACTACAAGATGGATGAAAATGTGTTTCATTGACTACAAGATGGATGAAAATGTGTTTCATTGACTACAAGATGGATGAAAATGTGCTTCATTGACTACAAGAAGATGGATGAAAATGTGTTTCATTGACTACAAGAAGATGGATGAAAATGTGCTTCATTGACTACAAGATTGATGAAAATGTGCTTCATTGACTACAAGAAGATGGATGAAAATGTGCTTCATTGACTACAAGATGGATGAAAATGTGCTTCATTGACTACAAGATGGATGAAAATGTGCTTCATTGACTACAAGAAGATGGATGAAAATGTGTTTCATTGACTACAAGAAGATGGATGAAAATGTGTTTCATTGACTACAAGATGGATGAAAATGTGCTTCATTGACTACAAGATGGATGAAAATGTGCTTCATTGACTACAAGAAGATGGATGAAAATGTGCTTCATTGACTACAAGAAGATGGATGAAAATGTGCTTCATTGACTACAAGAAGATGGATGAAAATGTGTTTCATTGACTACAAGATGATGGATGAAAATGTGCTTTATTGACTACAAGAAGATGGATGAAAATGTGCTTCATTGACTACAAGAAGATGGATGAAAATGTGCTTCATTGACTACAAGAAGATGGATGAAAATGTGCTTCATTGACTACAAGAAGATGGATGAAAATGTGCTTCATTGACTACAAGAAGATGGATGAAAATGTGCTTCATTGACTACAAGATGATGGATGAAAATGTGTTTCATTGACTACAAGAAGATGGATGAAAATGTGCTTTATTGACTACAAGATGGATGAAAATGTGCTTCATTGACTACAAGATGGATGAAAATGTGTTTCATTGACTACAAGATGGATGAAAATGTGTTTCATTGACTACAAGATGGATGAAAATGTGCTTCATTGACTACAAGATGGATGAAAATGTGTTTCATTGACTACAAGATGGATGAAAATGTGTTTCATTGACTACAAGATGGATGAAAATGTGTTTCATTGACTACAAGAAGATGGATGAAAATGTGCTTCATTGACTACAAGATGGATGAAAATGTGTTTCATTGACTACAAGATGGATGAAAATGTGCTTCATTGACTACAAGATGGATGAAAATGTGTTTCATTGACTACAAGAAGATGGATGAAAATGTGTTTCATTGACTACAAGATGGATGAAAATGTGTTTCATTGACTACAAGATGGATGAAAATGTGTTTCATTGACTACAAGATGGATGAAAATGTGTTTCATTGACTACAAGATGGATGAAAATGTGTTTCATTGACTACAAGAAGATGGATGAAAATGTGCTTCATTGACTACAAGAAGATGGATGAAAATGTGCTTCATTGACTACAAGAAGATGGATGAAAATGTGTTTCATTGACTACAAGATGGATGAAAATGTGCTTCATTGACTACAAGATGGATGAAAATGTGTTTCATTGACTACAAGAAGATGGATGAAAATGTGTTTCATTGACTACAAGAAGATGGATGAAAATGTGCTTCATTGACTACAAGATGGATGAAAATGTGCTTCATTGACTACAAGATGGATGAAAATGTGTTTCATTGACTACAAGAAGATGGATGAAAATGTGTTTCATTGACTACAAGAAGATGGATGAAAATGTGCTTCATTGACTACAAGATGGATGAAAATGTGCTTCATTGACTACAAGAAGATGGATGAAAATGTGCTTCATTGACTACAAGAAGATGGATGAAAATGTGCTTCATTGACTACAAGATGGATGAAAATGTGCTTCATTGACTACAAGATGGATGAAAATGTGCTTCATTGACTACAAGATGGATGAAAATGTGTTTCATTGACTACAAGATGGATGAAAATGTGTTTCATTGACTACAAGATGGATGAAAATGTGTTTCATTGACTACAAGATGGATGAAAATGTGTTTCATTGACTACAAGATGGATGAAAATGTGCTTCATTGACTACAAGAAGATGGATGAAAATGTGTTTCATTGACTACAAGAAGATGGATGAAAATGTGCTTCATTGACTACAAGAAGATGGATGAAAATGTGCTTCATTGACTACAAGAAGATGGATGAAAATGTGCTTCATTGACTACAGGAAGATGATGGATGAAAATGTGCTTCATTGACTACAAGAAGATGGATGAAAATGTGCTTCATTGACTACAAGATGATGGATGAAAATGTGCTTCATTGACTACAAGATGATGGATGAAAATGTGCTTCATTGACTACAAGAAGATGGATGAAAATGTGCTTCATTGACTACAAGATGGATGAAAATGTGCTTCATTGACTACAAGATGGATGAAAATGTGCTTCATTGACTACAAGAATATGGATGAAAATGTGCTTCATTGACTACAAGAAGATGGATGAAAATGTGCTTCATTGACTACAAGAAGATGGATGAAAATGTGCTTCATTGACTACAAGATGATGGATGAAAATGTGCTTCATTGACTACAAGAAGATGGATGAAAATGTGCTTCATTGACTACAAGAAGATGGATGAAAATGTGCTTCATTGACTACAAGAAGATGGATGAAAATGTGCTTCATTGACTACAAGAAGATGGATGAAAATGTGCTTCATTGACTACAAGAAGATGGATGAAAATGTGCTTCATTGACTACAAGATGATGGATGAAAATGTGCTTCATTGACTACAAGAAGATGGATGAAAATGTGCTTCATTGACTACAAGATGGATGAAAATGTGCTTCATTGACTACAAGATGGATGAAAATGTGTTTCATTGACTACAAGATGGATGAAAATGTGCTTCATTGACTACAAGATGGATGAAAATGTGCTTCATTGACTACAAGATGGATGAAAATGTGCTTCATTGACTACAAGATGGATGAAAATGTGTTTCATTGACTACAAGATGGATGAAAATGTGTTTCATTGACTACAAGATGGATGAAAATGTGCTTCATTGACTACAAGATGGATGAAAATGTGTTTCATTGACTACAAGAAGATGGATGAAAATGTGTTTCATTGACTACAAGAAGATGGATGAAAATGTGTTTCATTGACTACAAGATGGATGAAAATGTGTTTCATTGACTACAAGATGGATGAAAATGTGTTTCATTGACTACAAGATGGATGAAAATGTGTTTCATTGACTACAAGATGGATGAAAATGTGTTTCATTGACTACAAGAAGATGGATGAAAATGTGCTTCATTGACTACAAGATGGATGAAAATGTGCTTCATTGACTACAAGAAGATGGATGAAAATGTGCTTCATTGACTACAAGAAGATGGATGAAAATGTGCTTCATTGACTACAAGATGATGGATGAAAATGTGTTTCATTGACTACAAGAAGATGGATGAAAATGTGTTTCATTGACTACAAAGATGGATGAAAATGTGCTTCATTGACTACAAGATGGATGAAAATGTGCTTCATTGACTACAAGATGGATGAAAATGTGTTTCATTGACTACAAGATGGATGAAAATGTGTTTCATTGACTACAAGATGGATGAAAATGTGTTTCATTGACTACAAGATGGATGAAAATGTGTTTCATTGACTACAAGATGGATGAAAATGTGCTTCATTGACTACAAGAAGATGGATGAAAATGTGTTTCATTGACTACAAGAAGATGGATGAAAATGTGCTTCATTGACTACAAGATTGATGAAAATGTGCTTCATTGACTACAAGAAGATGGATGAAAATGTGCTTCATTGACTACAAGATGGATGAAAATGTGCTTCATTGACTACAAGATGGATGAAAATGTGCTTCATTGACTACAAGAAGATGGATGAAAATGTGTTTCATTGACTACAAGAAGATGGATGAAAATGTGCTTCATTGACTACAAGATGGATGAAAATGTGCTTCATTGACTACAAGAAGATGGATGAAAATGTGCTTCATTGACTACAAGAAGATGGATGAAAATGTGCTTCATTGACTACAAGATGGATGAAAATGTGCTTTATTGACTACAAGATGGATGAAAATGTGCTTCATTGACTACAAGATGGATGAAAATGTGTTTCATTGACTACAAGATGGATGAAAATGTGTTTCATTGACTACAAGATGGATGAAAATGTGTTTCATTGACTACAAGATGGATGAAAATGTGTTTCATTGACTACAAGATGGATGAAAATGTGCTTCATTGACTACAAGAAGATGGATGAAAATGTGTTTCATTGACTACAAGAAGATGGATGAAAATGTGCTTCATTGACTACAAGAAGATGGATGAAAATGTGCTTCATTGACTACAAGAAGATGGATGAAAATGTGCTTCATTGACTACAAGATGATGGATGAAAATGTGCTTCATTGACTACAAGAAGATGGATGAAAATGTGCTTCATTGACTACAAGATGATGGATGAAAATGTGCTTCATTGACTACAAGATGATGGATGAAAATGTGCTTCATTGACTACAAGAAGATGGATGAAAATGTGCTTCATTGACTACAAGATGGATGAAAATGTGCTTCATTGACTACAAGATGAATGAAAATGTGCTTCATTGACTACAAGAATATGGATGAAAATGTGCTTCATTGACTACAAGAAGATGGATGAAAATGTGCTTCATTGACTACAAGAAGATGGATGAAAATGTGCTTCATTGACTACAGGAAGATGATGGATGAAAATGTGCTTCATTGACTACAAGAAGATGGATGAAAATGTGCTTCATTGACTACAAGAAGATGGATGAAAATGTGCTTCATTGACTACAAGAAGATGGATGAAAATGTGCTTCATTGACTACAAGAAGATGGATGAAAATGTGCTTCATTGACTACAAGAAGATGGATGAAAATGTGCTTCATTGACTACAAGATGATGGATGAAAATGTGCTTCATTGACTACAAGAAGATGGATGAAAATGTGCTTCATTGACTACAAGATGGATGAAAATGTGCTTCATTGACTACAAGATGGATGAAAATGTGTTTCATTGACTACAAGATGGATGAAAATGTGCTTCATTGACTACAAGATGGATGAAAATGTGCTTCATTGACTACAAGATGGATGAAAATGTGCTTCATTGACTACAAGATGGATGAAAATGTGTTTCATTGACTACAAGATGGATGAAAATGTGTTTCATTGACTACAAGATGGATGAAAATGTGCTTCATTGACTACAAGATGGATGAAAATGTGTTTCATTGACTACAAGAAGATGGATGAAAATGTGTTTCATTGACTACAAGAAGATGGATGAAAATGTGTTTCATTGACTACAAGATGGATGAAAATGTGTTTCATTGACTACAAGATGGATGAAAATGTGTTTCATTGACTACAAGATGGATGAAAATGTGTTTCATTGACTACAAGATGGATGAAAATGTGTTTCATTGACTACAAGAAGATGGATGAAAATGTGCTTCATTGACTACAAGATGGATGAAAATGTGCTTCATTGACTACAAGAAGATGGATGAAAATGTGCTTCATTGACTACAAGAAGATGGATGAAAATGTGCTTCATTGACTACAAGATGATGGATGAAAATGTGTTTCATTGACTACAAGAAGATGGATGAAAATGTGTTTCATTGACTACAAAATGGATGAAAATGTGCTTTATTGACTACAAGATGGATGAAAATGTGCTTCATTGACTACAAGATGGATGAAAATGTGTTTCATTGACTACAAGATGGATGAAAATGTGTTTCATTGACTACAAGATGGATGAAAATGTGTTTCATTGACTACAAGATGGATGAAAATGTGTTTCATTGACTACAAGATGGATGAAAATGTGCTTCATTGACTACAAGAAGATGGATGAAAATGTGTTTCATTGACTACAAGAAGATGGATGAAAATGTGCTTCATTGACTACAAGATTGATGAAAATGTGCTTCATTGACTACAAGAAGATGGATGAAAATGTGCTTCATTGACTACAAGATGGATGAAAATGTGCTTCATTGACTACAAGATGGATGAAAATGTGCTTCATTGACTACAAGAAGATGGATGAAAATGTGTTTCATTGACTACAAGAAGATGGATGAAAATGTGTTTCATTGACTACAAGATGGATGAAAATGTGCTTCATTGACTACAAGATGGATGAAAATGTGCTTCATTGACTACAAGAAGATGGATGAAAATGTGCTTCATTGACTACAAGAAGATGGATGAAAATGTGCTTCATTGACTACAAGAAGATGGATGAAAATGTGTTTCATTGACTACAAGATGATGGATGAAAATGTGTTTCATTGACTACAAGAAGATGGATGAAAATGTGCTTCATTGACTACAAGATGGATGAAAATGTGCTTCATTGACTACAAGAAGATGGATGAAAATGTGCTTCATTGACTACAAGAAGATGGATGAAAATGTGCTTCATTGACTACAAGATGGATGAAAATGTGCTTCATTGACTACAAGATGGATGAAAATGTGCTTCATTGACTACAAGATGGATGAAAATGTGTTTCATTGACTACAAGATGGATGAAAATGTGTTTCATTGACTACAAGATGGATGAAAATGTGTTTCATTGACTACAAGATGGATGAAAATGTGTTTCATTGACTACAAGATGGATGAAAATGTGCTTCATTGACTACAAGAAGATGGATGAAAATGTGTTTCATTGACTACAAGAAGATGGATGAAAATGTGCTTCATTGACTACAAGAAGATGGATGAAAATGTGCTTCATTGACTACAAGAAGATGGATGAAAATGTGCTTCATTGACTACAAGAAGATGATGGATGAAAATGTGCTTCATTGACTACAAGAAGATGGATGAAAATGTGCTTCATTGACTACAAGATGATGGATGAAAATGTGCTTCATTGACTACAAGATGATGGATGAAAATGTGCTTCATTGACTACAAGAAGATGGATGAAAATGTGCTTCATTGACTACAAGATGGATGAAAATGTGCTTCATTGACTACAAGATGAATGAAAATGTGCTTCATTGACTACAAGAATATGGATGAAAATGTGCTTCATTGACTACAAGAAGATGGATGAAAATGTGCTTCATTGACTACAAGAAGATGGATGAAAATGTGCTTCATTGACTACAGGAAGATGATGGATGAAAATGTGCTTCATTGACTACAAGAAGATGGATGAAAATGTGCTTCATTGACTACAAGAAGATGGATGAAAATGTGCTTCATTGACTACAAGATGATGGATGAAAATGTGCTTCATTGACTACAAGAAGATGGATGAAAATGTGCTTCATTGACTACAAGATGATGGATGAAAATGTGCTTCATTGACTACAAGAAGATGGATGAAAATGTGCTTCATTGACTACAAGATGGATGAAAATGTGCTTCATTGACTACAAGATGGATGAAAATGTGTTTCATTGACTACAAGATGGATGAAAATGTGCTTCATTGACTACAAGATGGATGAAAATGTGCTTCATTGACTACAAGATGGATGAAAATGTGCTTCATTGACTACAAGATGGATGAAAATGTGTTTCATTGACTACAAGATGGATGAAAATGTGTTTCATTGACTACAAGATGGATGAAAATGTGCTTCATTGACTACAAGATGGATGAAAATGTGTTTCATTGACTACAAGAAGATGGATGAAAATGTGTTTCATTGACTACAAGAAGATGGATGAAAATGTGTTTCATTGACTACAAGATGGATGAAAATGTGTTTCATTGACTACAAGATGGATGAAAATGTGTTTCATTGACTACAAGATGGATGAAAATGTGTTTCATTGACTACAAGATGGATGAAAATGTGTTTCATTGACTACAAGAAGATGGATGAAAATGTGCTTCATTGACTACAAGATGGATGAAAATGTGCTTCATTGACTACAAGAAGATGGATGAAAATGTGCTTCATTGACTACAAGAAGATGGATGAAAATGTGCTTCATTGACTACAAGATGATGGATGAAAATGTGTTTCATTGACTACAAGAAGATGGATGAAAATGTGTTTCATTGACTACAAGATGGATGAAAATGTGCTTTATTGACTACAAGATGGATGAAAATGTGCTTCATTGACTACAAGATGGATGAAAATGTGTTTCATTGACTACAAGATGGATGAAAATGTGTTTCATTGACTACAAGATGGATGAAAATGTGTTTCATTGACTACAAGATGGATGAAAATGTGTTTCATTGACTACAAGATGGATGAAAATGTGCTTCATTGACTACAAGAAGATGGATGAAAATGTGTTTCATTGACTACAAGAAGATGGATGAAAATGTGCTTCATTGACTACAAGATTGATGAAAATGTGCTTCATTGACTACAAGAAGATGGATGAAAATGTGCTTCATTGACTACAAGATGGATGAAAATGTGCTTCATTGACTACAAGATGGATGAAAATGTGCTTCATTGACTACAAGAAGATGGATGAAAATGTGTTTCATTGACTACAAGAAGATGGATGAAAATGTGTTTCATTGACTACAAGATGGATGAAAATGTGCTTCATTGACTACAAGATGGATGAAAATGTGCTTCATTGACTACAAGAAGATGGATGAAAATGTGCTTCATTGACTACAAGAAGATGGATGAAAATGTGCTTCATTGACTACAAGAAGATGGATGAAAATGTGTTTCATTGACTACAAGATGATGGATGAAAATGTGCTTTATTGACTACAAGAAGATGGATGAAAATGTGCTTCATTGACTACAAGAAGATGGATGAAAATGTGCTTCATTGACTACAAGAAGATGGATGAAAATGTGTTTCATTGACTACAAGAAGATGGATGAAAATGTGTTTCATTGACTACAAAATGGATGAAAATGTGCTTTATTGACTACAAGATGGATGAAAATGTGCTTCATTGACTACAAGATGGATGAAAATGTGTTTCATTGACTACAAGATGGATGAAAATGTGTTTCATTGACTACAAGATGGATGAAAATGTGTTTCATTGACTACAAGATGGATGAAAATGTGTTTCATTGACTACAAGATGGATGAAAATGTGCTTCATTGACTACAAGAAGATGGAAGAAAATGTGTTTCATTGACTACAAGAAGATGGATGAAAATGTGCTTCATTGACTACAAGATTGATGAAAATGTGCTTCATTGACTACAAGAAGATGGATGAAAATGTGCTTCATTGACTACAAGATGGATGAAAATGTGCTTCATTGACTACAAGATGGATGAAAATGTGCTTCATTGACTACAAGAAGATGGATGAAAATGTGTTTCATTGACTACAAGAAGATGGATGAAAATGTGTTTCATTGACTACAAGATGGATGAAAATGTGCTTCATTGACTACAAGATGGATGAAAATGTGCTTCATTGACTACAAGAAGATGGATGAAAATGTGCTTCATTGACTACAAGAAGATGGATGAAAATGTGCTTCATTGACTACAAGAAGATGGATGAAAATGTGTTTCATTGACTACAAGATGATGGATGAAAATGTGTTTCATTGACTACAAGAAGATGGATGAAAATGTGCTTCATTGACTACAAGATGGATGAAAATGTGCTTCATTGACTACAAGAAGATGGATGAAAATGTGCTTCATTGACTACAAGAAGATGGATGAAAATGTGCTTCATTGACTACAAGATGGATGAAAATGTGCTTTATTGACTACAAGATGGATGAAAATGTGCTTCATTGACTACAAGATGGATGAAAATGTGTTTCATTGACTACAAGATGGATGAAAATGTGTTTCATTGACTACAAGATGGATGAAAATGTGTTTCATTGACTACAAGATGGATGAAAATGTGTTTCATTGACTACAAGATGGATGAAAATGTGCTTCATTGACTACAAGAAGATGGAAGAAAATGTGTTTCATTGACTACAAGAAGATGGATGAAAATGTGCTTCATTGACTACAAGAAGATGGATGAAAATGTGCTTCATTGACTACAAGAAGATGGATGAAAATGTGCTTCATTGACTACAGGAAGATGATGGATGAAAATGTGCTTCATTGACTACAAGAAGATGGATGAAAATGTGCTTCATTGACTACAAGATGATGGATGAAAATGTGCTTCATTGACTACAAGATGATGGATGAAAATGTGCTTCATTGACTACAAGAAGATGGATGAAAATGTGCTTCATTGACTACAAGATGGATGAAAATGTGCTTCATTGACTACAAGATGAATGAAAATGTGCTTCATTGACTACAAGAATATGGATGAAAATGTGCTTCATTGACTACAAGAAGATGGATGAAAATGTGCTTCATTGACTACAAGAAGATGGATGAAAATGTGCTTCATTGACTACAGGAAGATGATGGATGAAAATGTGCTTCATTGACTACAAGAAGATGGATGAAAATGTGCTTCATTGACTACAAGAAGATGGATGAAAATGTGCTTCATTGACTACAAGATGATGGATGAAAATGTGCTTCATTGACTACAAGAAGATGGATGAAAATGTGCTTCATTGACTACAAGATGATGGATGAAAATGTGCTTCATTGACTACAAGAAGATGGATGAAAATGTGCTTCATTGACTACAAGATGGATGAAAATGTGCTTCATTGACTACAAGATGGATGAAAATGTGTTTCATTGACTACAAGATGGATGAAAATGTGCTTCATTGACTACAAGATGGATGAAAATGTGCTTCATTGACTACAAGATGGATGAAAATGTGCTTCATTGACTACAAGATGGATGAAAATGTGTTTCATTGACTACAAGATGGATGAAAATGTGTTTCATTGACTACAAGATGGATGAAAATGTGCTTCATTGACTACAAGATGGATGAAAATGTGTTTCATTGACTACAAGAAGATGGATGAAAATGTGTTTCATTGACTACAAGAAGATGGATGAAAATGTGTTTCATTGACTACAAGATGGATGAAAATGTGTTTCATTGACTACAAGATGGATGAAAATGTGTTTCATTGACTACAAGATGGATGAAAATGTGTTTCATTGACTACAAGATGGATGAAAATGTGTTTCATTGACTACAAGAAGATGGATGAAAATGTGCTTCATTGACTACAAGATGGATGAAAATGTGCTTCATTGACTACAAGAAGATGGATGAAAATGTGCTTCATTGACTACAAGAAGATGGATGAAAATGTGCTTCATTGACTACAAGATGATGGATGAAAATGTGTTTCATTGACTACAAGAAGATGGATGAAAATGTGTTTCATTGACTACAAGATGGATGAAAATGTGCTTTATTGACTACAAGATGGATGAAAATATGCTTCATTGACTACAAGATGGATGAAAATGTGTTTCATTGACTACAAGATGGATGAAAATGTGTTTCATTGACTACAAGATGGATGAAAATGTGTTTCATTGACTACAAGATGGATGAAAATGTGTTTCATTGACTACAAGATGGATGAAAATGTGCTTCATTGACTACAAGAAGATGGAAGAAAATGTGTTTCATTGACTACAAGAAGATGGATGAAAATGTGCTTCATTGACTACAAGATTGATGAAAATGTGCTTCATTGACTACAAGAAGATGGATGAAAATGTGCTTCATTGACTACAAGATGGATGAAAATGTGCTTCATTGACTACAAGATGGATGAAAATGTGCTTCATTGACTACAAGAAGATGGATGAAAATGTGTTTCATTGACTACAAGAAGATGGATGAAAATGTGTTTCATTGACTACAAGATGGATGAAAATGTGCTTCATTGACTACAAGATGGATGAAAATGTGCTTCATTGACTACAAGAAGATGGATGAAAATGTGCTTCATTGACTACAAGAAGATGGATGAAAATGTGCTTCATTGACTACAAGAAGATGGATGAAAATGTGTTTCATTGACTACAAGATGATGGATGAAAATGTGCTTTATTGACTACAAGAAGATGGATGAAAATGTGCTTCATTGACTACAAGAAGATGGATGAAAATGTGCTTCATTGACTACAAGAAGATGGATGAAAATGTGCTTCATTGACTACAAGAAGATGGATGAAAATGTGCTTCATTGACTACAAGAAGATGGATGAAAATGTGCTTCATTGACTACAAGATGATGGATGAAAATGTGTTTCATTGACTACAAGAAGATGGATGAAAATGTGCTTTATTGACTACAAGATGGATGAAAATGTGCTTCATTGACTACAAGATGGATGAAAATGTGTTTCATTGACTACAAGATGGATGAAAATGTGTTTCATTGACTACAAGATGGATGAAAATGTGCTTCATTGACTACAAGATGGATAAAAATGTGTTTCATTGACTACAAGATGGATGAAAATGTGTTTCATTGACTACAAGATGGATGAAAATGTGTTTCATTGACTACAAGAAGATGGATGAAAATGTGCTTCAGTGACTACAAGATGGATGAAAATGTGTTTCATTGACTACAAGATGGATGAAAATGTGCTTCATTGACTACAAGATGGATGAAAATGTGTTTCATTGACTACAAGAAGATGGATGAAAATGTGTTTCATTGACTACAAGAAGATGGATGAAAATGTGCTTCATTGACTACAAGATGGATGAAAATGTGCTTCATTGACTACAAGAAGATGGATGAAAATGTGCTTCATTGACTACAAGAAATGGATGAAAATGTGCTTCATTGACTACAAGAAGATGGATGAAAATGTGCTTCATTGACTACAAGAAGATGGATGAAAATGTGCTTCATTGACTACAAGAAGATGGATGAAAATGTGTTTCATTGACTACAAGATGGATGAAAATGTGCTTCATTGACTACAAGATGGATGAAAATGTGTTTCATTGACTACAAGATGGATGAAAATGTGTTTCATTGACTACAAGAAGATGGATGAAAATGTGTTTCATTGACTACAAGAAGATGGATGAAAATGTGCTTCATTGACTACAAGATGGATGAAAATGTGCTTCATTGACTACAAGATGGATGAAAATGTGCTTTATTGACTACAAGATGGATGAAAATGTGCTTCATTGACTACAAGATGGATGAAAATGTGTTTCATTGACTACAAGATGGATGAAAATGTGTTTCATTGACTACAAGATGGATGAAAATGTGTTTCATTGACTACAAGATGGATGAAAATGTGTTTCATTGACTACAAGATGGATGAAAATGTGCTTCATTGACTACAAGAAGATGGATGAAAATGTGTTTCATTGACTACAAGAAGATGGATGAAAATGTGCTTCATTGACTACAAGATGGATGAAAATGTGCTTCATTGACTACAAGAAGATGGATGAAAATGTGCTTCATTGACTACAAGATGGATGAAAATGTGTTTCATTGACTACAAGAAGATGGATGAAAATGTGTTTCATTGACTACAAGAAGATGGATGAAAATGTGCTTCATTGACTACAAGATGGATGAAAATGTGCTTCATTGACTACAAGAAGATGGATGAAAATGTGCTTCATTGACTACAAGAAGATGGATGAAAATGTGCTTCATTGACTACAAGATGATGGATGAAAATGTGTTTCATTGACTACAAGAAGATGGATGAAAATGTGCTTTATTGACTACAAGATGGATGAAAATGTGCTTCATTGACTACAAGATGGATGAAAATGTGTTTCATTGACTACAAGATGGATGAAAATGTGTTTCATTGACTACAAGATGGATGAAAATGTGCTTCATTGACTACAAGATGGATGAAAATGTGTTTCATTGACTACAAGATGGATGAAAATGTGCTTCATTGACTACAAGAAGATGGATGAAAATGTGCTTCATTGACTACAAGAAGATGGATGAAAATGTGCTTCATTGACTACAAGAAGATGGATGAAAATGTGCTTCATTGACTACAAGATGATGGATGAAAATGTGTTTCATTGACTACAAGAAGATGGATGAAAATGTGCTTTATTGACTACAAGATGGATGAAAATGTGCTTCATTGACTACAAGATGGATGAAAATGTGTTTCATTGACTACAAGATGGATGAAAATGTGTTTCATTGACTACAAGAAGATGGATGAAAATGTGCTTCATTGACAAGATGGATGAAAATGTGCTTCATTGACTACAAGAAGATGGATGAAAATGTGCTTCATTGACTACAAGAAGATGGATGAAAATGTGCTTCATTGACTACAAGATGATGGATGAAAATGTGTTTCATTGACTACAAGAAGATGGATGAAAATGTGTTTCATTGACTACAAGATGGATGAAAATGTGCTTTATTGACTACAAGATGGATGAAAATGTGCTTCATTGACTACAAGATGGATGAAAATGTGTTTCATTGACTACAAGATGGATGAAAATGTGTTTCATTGACTACAAGATGGATGAAAATGTGTTTCATTGACTACAAGATGGATGAAAATGTGTTTCATTGACTACAAGATGGATGAAAATGTGCTTCATTGACTACAAGAAGATGGAAGAAAATGTGTTTCATTGACTACAAGAAGATGGATGAAAATGTGCTTCATTGACTACAAGATTGATGAAAATGTGCTTCATTGACTACAAGAAGATGGATGAAAATGTGCTTCATTGACTACAAGATGGATGAAAATGTGCTTCATTGACTACAAGATGGATGAAAATGTGCTTCATTGACTACAAGATGATGGATGAAAATGTGCTTCATTGACTACAAGAAGATGGATGAAAATGTGTTTCATTGACTACAAGATGGATGAAAATGTGCTTCATTGACTACAAGATGGATGAAAATGTGCTTCATTGACTACAAGAAGATGGATGAAAATGTGCTTCATTGACTACAAGAAGATGGATGAAAATGTGCTTCATTGACTACAAGAAGATGAATGAAAATGTGTTTCATTGACTACAAGATGATGGATGAAAATGTGCTTTATTGACTACAAGAAGATGGATGAAAATGTGCTTCATTGACTACAAGAAGATGGATGAAAATGTGCTTCATTGACTACAAGAAGATGGATGAAAATGTGCTTCATTGACTACAAGAAGATGGATGAAAATGTGCTTCATTGACTACAAGAAGATGGATGAAAATGTGCTTCATTGACTACAAGATGATGGATGAAAATGTGTTTCATTGACTACAAGAAGATGGATGAAAATGTGCTTTATTGACTACAAGATGGATGAAAATGTGCTTCATTGACTACAAGATGGATGAAAATGTGTTTCATTGACTACAAGATGGATGAAAATGTGTTTCATTGACTACAAGATGGATGAAAATGTGCTTCATTGACTACAAGATGGATAAAAATGTGTTTCATTGACTACAAGATGGATGAAAATGTGTTTCATTGACTACAAGATGGATGAAAATGTGTTTCATTGACTACAAGAAGATGGATGAAAATGTGCTTCAGTGACTACAAGATGGATGAAAATGTGTTTCATTGACTACAAGATGGATGAAAATGTGCTTCATTGACTACAAGATGGATGAAAATGTGTTTCATTGACTACAAGAAGATGGATGAAAATGTGTTTCATTGACTACAAGAAGATGGATGAAAATGTGCTTCATTGACTACAAGATGGATGAAAATGTGTTTCATTGACTACAAGAAGATGGATGAAAATGTGCTTCATTGACTACAAGAAAATGGATGAAAATGTGCTTCATTGACTACAAGAAGATGGATGAAAATATGCTTCATTGACTACAAGAAGATGGATGAAAATGTGCTTCATTGACTACAAGAAGATGGATGAAAATGTGTTTCATTGACTACAAGATGGATGAAAATGTGCTTCATTGACTACAAGATGGATGAAAATGTGTTTCATTGACTACAAGAAGATGGATGAAAATATGTTTCATTGACTACAAGAAGATGGATGAAAATGTGCTTCATTGACTACAAGATGGATGAAAATGTGCTTCATTGACTACAAGAAGATGGATGAAAATGTGCTTCATTGACTACAAGAAGATGAATGAAAATGTGCTTCATTGACTACAAGATGGATGAAAATGTGCTTTATTGACTACAAGATGGATGAAAATGTGCTTCATTGACTACAAGATGGATGAAAATGTGCTTTATTGACTACAAGATGGATGAAAATGTGCTTCATTGACTACAAGATGGATGAAAATGTGTTTCATTGACTACAAGATGGATGAAAATGTGTTTCATTGACTACAAGATGGATGAAAATGTGTTTCATTGACTACAAGATGGATGAAAATGTGTTTCATTGACTACAAGATGGATGAAAATGTGCTTCATTGACTACAAGAAGATGGAAGAAAATGTGTTTCATTGACTACAAGAAGATGGATGAAAATGTGCTTCATTGACTACAAGATATTTGAAAATGTGCTTCATTGACTACAAGAAGATGGATGAAAATGTGCTTCATTGACTACAAGATGGATGAAAATGTGTTTCATTGACTACAAGAAGATGGATGAAAATGTGTTTCATTGACTACAAGAAGATGGATGAAAATGTGCTTCATTGACTACAAGATGGATGAAAATGTGCTTCATTGACTACAAGAAGATGGATGAAAATGTGCTTCATTGACTACAAGAAGATGGATGAAAATGTGCTTCATTGACTACAAGATGATGGATGAAAATGTGTTTCATTGACTACAAGAAGATGGATGAAAATGTGCTTTATTGACTACAAGATGGATGAAAATGTGCTTCATTGACTACAAGATGGATGAAAATGTGTTTCATTGACTACAAGATGGATGAAAATGTGTTTCATTGACTACAAGATGGATGAAAATGTGCTTCATTGACTACAAGATGGATGAAAATGTGTTTCATTGACTACAAGATGGATGAAAATGTGCTTCATTGACTACAAGATGGATGAAAATGTGCTTCATTGACTACAAGAAGATGGATGAAAATGTGCTTCATTGACTACAAGAAGATGGATGAAAATGTGCTTCATTGACTACAAGATGATGGATGAAAATGTGTTTCATTGACTACAAGAAGATGGATGAAAATGTGCTTTATTGACTACAAGATGGATGAAAATGTGCTTCATTGACTACAAGATGGATGAAAATGTGTTTCATTGACTACAAGATGGATGAAAATGTGTTTCATTGACTACAAGATGGATGAAAATGTGCTTCATTGACTACAAGATGGATGAAAATGTGTTTCATTGACTACAAGATGGATGAAAATGTGTTTCATTGACTACAAGATGGATGAAAATGTGTTTCATTGACTACAAGAAGATGGATGAAAATGTGCTTCATTGACTACAAGATGGATGAAAATGTGTTTCATTGACTACAAGAAGATGGATGAAAATGTGTTTCATTGACTACAAGAAGATGGATGAAAATGTGCTTCATTGACTACAAGATGGATGAAAATGTGCTTCATTGACTACAAGAAGATGGATGAAAATGTGCTTCATTGACTACAAGAAGATGGATGAAAATGTGCTTCATTGACTACAAGATGATGGATGAAAATGTGTTTCATTGACTACAAGAAGATGGATGAAAATGTGCTTTATTGACTACAAGATGGATCAAAATGTGCTTCATTGACTACAAGATGGATGAAAATGTGTTTCATTGACTACAAGATGGATGAAAATGTGTTTCATTGACTACAAGATGGATGAAAATGTGCTTCATTGACTACAAGATGGATGAAAATGTGTTTCATTGACTACAAGATGGATGAAAATGTGTTTCATTGACTACAAGATGGATGAAAATGTGTTTCATTGACTACAAGAAGATGGATGAAAATGTGCTTCAGTGACTACAAGATGGATGAAAATGTGTTTCATTGACTACAAGATGGATGAAAATGTGCTTCATTGACTACAAGATGGATGAAAATGTGTTTCATTGACTACAAGAAGATGGATGAAAATGTGTTTCATTGACTACAAGAAGATGGATGAAAATGTGCTTCATTGACTACAAGATGGATGAAAATGTGCTTCATTGACTACAAGAAGATGGATGAAAATGTGCTTCATTGACTACAAGAAGATGGATGAAAATGTGTTTCGTTGACTACAAGATGGATGAAAATATGCTTCATTGACTACAAGAAGATGGATGAAAATGTGCTTCATTGACTACAAGATGGATGAAAATGTGCTTCATTGACTACAAGATGAATGAAAATGTGCTTCAGTGACTATAAGAATATGGATGAAAATGTGCTTCATTGACTAGAAGAAGATGGATGAAAATGTGCTTCATTGACTACAGGAAGATGGATGAAAATGTGCTTCATTGACTACAAGAAGATGGATGAAAATGTGCTTCATTGACTACAAGATGGATGAAAATGTGCTTCATTGACTACAAGAAGATGGATGAAAATGTGCTTCATTGACTACAAGAAGATGGATGAAAATGTGCTTCATTGACTACAAGAAGATGGATGAAAATGTGCTTCATTGACTACAAGAAGATGGATGAAAATGTGCTTCATTGACTACAGGAAGATGGATGAAAATGTGCTTCATTGACTACAGGAAGATGGATGAAAATGTGCTTCATTGACTACAAGAAGATGGATGAAAATGTGCTTCATTGACTACAAGATGGATGAAAATGTGCTTCATTGACTACAAGAAGATGGATGAAAATGTGCTTCATTGACTACAAGAAGATGGATGAAAATGTGCTTCATTGACTACAAGATCATGGATGAAAATGTGCTTCATTGACTACAAGATGGATGAAAATGTGTTTCATTGACTACAAGAAGATGGATGAAAATGTCCTTCATTGACTACAGGAAGATGGATGAAAATGTGCTTCATTGACTACAAGAAGATGGATGAAAATGTGCTTCATTGACTACAAGAATATGGATGAAAATGAGCCCACATGTTCTAAATGCATCCACTCCTGGCACAGAGAGTGCTTGTCAAGCTTCCATAGTATATTTTGTGAGTCCATCACTATACTTTTGATAATTATGCAAGAATGATCAACTTCTTAATGCATTTACTTTACATTATTGCTTGTTGTTATTAACAACTCTTTATTTTGCTTGTTCTGTTTTTAATCTCTTAATATTTGGTTTGTTGTTTTTTTATCACTCTTTTTATTGTTTTTTTTTTTAAAGAAAACCATTATTCTTATTTGCCTTTTGTTGTTGCATCACACTTTAATCTCCTATAATAGATAGGAAACGGAGACACTGCCTGCTGAATATGTGTCGAGCTGATGAAGGGTAGGATATCAATACTCCATCAGTTCTGTTCTACTTTATTTCATAAATAGAACAGAGTCAATGGAGATTTAGGATATCTTGAAATAAATTGTCAACGTTAATAAGAATTTTTTTTTTTTAAAGTTCAAATGCAAGGAGCTAAATTTCATAAAAGACAAAACACTAAGGAAGCCAATAAATAGCACCACTAATACAAACATGAAGACACAGTTTGAAAGGTAGACATAAGCACTGATACAAATATTTAATTATATGCAAGGCTGTGAGCAGAGCTGCAGAGAACATATAAATTAGAACATAATCAAATGGTATGGAGCAGCTAAACTAATAGAAAGACAAGACAAACTACGTTTTGGCAAAAGCTTTCATCAGGTATAACAAACTATACAAATGTAACACTTAAATCCAAGCCAAAAAAACAACACTGATCTAAAAAAAAATGGCAGAAAAAGACTTTTAATCAAACTCAACATAAATCCTGACCACCATCTTTTTCTGGCACTTTGAAAGGTGAAGATGATCTTGACAAGAGAGGAAACAACATAAAGAATAGTACTGAGAAGGATGATGACCACAATGAAAAAGAAAGAAATGAGGGGAAAAAAAACATGACTGGCTATTTGCCACATCTCACAAGTTTAACATAACAAATATAGACAAACCATACGATGTACCATTTATAATGTTAACTCAAACAATTTTTTGACATGAAAGAATATTTAATTCTTTTCACAAGAGAGCAGAACAACATAAAAATAATAAATGTCATACACTGCCATGTAAAGGGCTAATAACATAATGAGACAGGAAAACAATGAACAAATGTTCTAATAAGAGCGTCTCAGTATCTCCAGTAATGAGGCAATAATGCTTCTCTACTACTCATGTAACTGGCTGTACTTGTTCACAACCACATATACTTGTCACAACTGTATGGCTAGCTCATTCACAACTATTGTAATAGGCATTCAAAGTTCAGTAACTTCACTCTTTACAGTTCATATTAGGCAAAATGTCAAATAGATCTGTGAACTATTTACTTTTTAAACATTTTTCTTACAATCTATTTAGTACTCTCCTGACAAAAATCTATTTAGTACTCTTGACAAAAATCTATTTAGTACTCTCCTGACAAAAATCTATTTAGTACTCTTGACAAAAATCTATTTAGTAATCTTGACAAAAATCTATTTAGTACTCTCCTGACAAAAATCTATTTAGTACTCTTGACAAAAATCTATTTAGTACTCTCCTGACAAAAATCTATTTAGTAATCTTGACAAAAATCTATTTAGTACTCTTGACAAAAATCTATTTAGTACTCTTGACAAAAATCTATTTAGTACTCTTGACAAAATTCTATTTAGTACTCTTGACAAAATTCTATTTAGTACTCTCCTGACAAAAATCTATTTAGTACTCTCCTGACAAAAATCTATTTAGTACTCTCCTGACAAAAATCTATTTTCATTCTCTTAGTGTCGTCAAGAAAAATGAGAAGCAGCAGATGGGATGGGATTTACGATTAGTCTCCTTCTTATTTCCTTCCTCATTTGCCTTTCAGCGTCAAGGGGAGATATAATTTGCAGTCTTTTGCTCTTTTGTTTGCCTTAGCTGCTGTTGTTTCCTAGTGTTTCTAATATTCCATCCTTTCATCTTTATCGTGGTCGACCATTGGGTCTGGTATTCTCACAACGTTTGTCGAAGGCTCGCTGTGTTGTGATCTTTTTGTCTTGTCATGTGGCCAAACCATTTTATCTGTTGTTTCTTTATATATTCTATGGCAGGGGCTATTCCTAGCTTCTTTCTCAGTTCTTCATTTCTGATCTTATCTCTCAGACTGTTTCCTGTCATTTGTCTAACACATTTCATCTCAGTAGAGGTTATTTTTCCTATTTTTCTTGCATCTAGGGTCCACAATCTGGCATTGGTAGCACAACGTTGGGATGAAGATTGTATTGTATAGTGCTCGTTTTGCCTCTAGAGTTATTTCCTTGTTGGACAATAGTGGTGATAACTGTCCAATGATTTGACAAGCTTTGTTGCATCTTGATTCTATCTCTGCTGTTTGTGAATTATCGTTTGTCATTAGACTTCCTAGATATTTGAATTCCTCTACTTGTTTTAATTGCGTGCCCTCTATAGTTATGTTGATGTTCTGTTTATTTTTGGCGACAATCATGACTTCTGTATTGTTGATGTTGATTTTCATGTTGTATTTTGTGCCTGAGCTGTTGAGTTTGTTTAAGTGTTCTTATAGGTCTTCTATTGTTTCATGTATTAGTGCCTGATCATCTGCAAATAAAAGCTTTTTGACCTCCTCTGTCTCTGATGGGCTGGCTAACTTACATATATAGTCCATGTATGTAATAAACAGTAGGGGGGATAGTACACACCCCTGTCTTACACCTGATCTAACTTCAAAGTGGTCTGTGTAGCCTGCTGCTGTTCTGACTGTGCAGCTGCTGTTGATGTAGAGACTTTTAATTAGGTTGGTTAGATGTTGGCTTACTCCATATGTTGTTAGTATCTCCCACATTTGGAGAGATTTGTCTCCAAATTTCTAATATTATATTGTCGAATGAAGTTTTTTTTAATTGAAAGAAGCACAATTTTTTTTAATTTAAAAAATGTTAAAGCCATTTCTTCTTTAATGATCAGCTATTACTATGCGTTTAGACCAGCATGGGTCATGAAAACGGTGTGTTTGAGGTCTTCACAGCTTCCTCATAACTTGTCATGCAGGGTTGTTTCTGTGGGCCATATTTTCATTCTTAGGGTGTTGAGAGTGCTGTTAAGCCATCCATTCACAAAAAGGCTACAATAAGTTGTTCCCCATCATACCTATTTTTAGTCTTACATGACCAGATATAGACTAGTATTGTAAAATTAACTAGAACTTAAAAACATGAAGAAATCTCCTTGCTTGCAGGTAAAACATTGTAAAATATAATCATATAATCAAACATCGAATGTTTGCATCAACAAAATAAATGTGATGTATAAAAACACAAATTTGGTAGATGGAACAATACAAGAAAATTCAGGATTAGTATTAAGTTCCACCTTCATAATATCATTATATGTGATATCGTTGTCAGAAGTAAAGATACATTGATATTAATGGATAATGAGACAGACTAACAATCATCAGAATAAACATGATCAAATAACAACAAAATATATTCATGATCCTAAATAAAATCAGATCTGGCCAACAAGAAACAAATATTAAAGATAACACATAGATCTTCACAATTAGTTTTTACTTTTCAAAATGGTTATGCAAGAAATAATGTAAATTCCATGTGTCAGTATTCACTGCAATTTTTGTGTGTAAAATACAAATTTGTACAAATAATTATTTTTCAGTTTTTTTTTAAATAAATAAAAAGTAATAAATACTCCCATGCAAGAATGCCCTATTTTCCCAGAGAATATCTCCGGTACACATTTTCAAAGGCTTTTCCAATATGTTTTTAGGAACAAATTCATTACATTTTAAAATTGAACACAAACCACCTGGTTAAACTGTAGATGTTTTAATGCAAAAAAACTAAACGTAAATGCAGATTATTTTTATGTCAAAAACCCAAGAAAAATAATACAAATATATATATCAATCAACATAGCTCAATCAAATAATACATATTAAGTTGAAAACAACTAAATTCATAAAAAAAAAAAATATATATGTATATAAGTTTATCCAATCAAAATAAAGAATCTCTATCTCTTCTTAAACAGACAGCTGCCTTCATAAGAAAGTCCGGAATCCTACTCTGAATGAGCCATGATCGCAGAAAAAGAAGAACCTCTTGTGCTGGACTCAACAAATTTAGCCCACTAGTTGACAATTCAATCAGACAACAATAACCACAAAAGTAAATGATTAGAGAGATGACTTTCTTCATTGGTGTGTGCCCAGTTTGTGTCATTGTTAGACCACTTTATTTAATTCATTTATCAGGTGCAGTCTCAGCATCAAAGGTTGGCTACCATTTTACTGTCTCTCCTCTTGATGGTCTTTATTTAATGGCAGTTATTTTTATTTTAAATACAAATATTTCTTGTTGACATCATGGACATTCTCCCAGAGGACATTTATCATTTCAAAAACATATTTGAATTCTGCCTACAAGCAAGTTCTGAATTTTGTTGATCCTCAATAATAATATAATTAAGAAGTAGGAAATAATGTGTTCAGTCTTATTTCTATTTCTGACTAAATCAACTGCCAATGACTGCATAAATAAGTATTTAATATGACAACATATACATACAGAATGGGAAAGTTGAGAGATGTATGTGCCTGTAAGAAATGACACAAAATATGGACAAAAAGTGCACTCATAACAGACTACTGACATTATTAAAGTTTGTTGACGAGCGTACAAGCATTTGACTATTAACTGATACAAATAAATGCTGGCATTATTAAAGTATGTTGATGAGCGTACAAGCATTTGATTGATACAAATAAATGCAACAGAATAAATCAAAAAGTAGCTTTCCTTCATAAAACTGCCAGAAGGGTAAGACAACATTATATCATGATATAACTAAACTTACATTTTTACCAGTAAAACCAAAGTATATACCAATAAATGCAAAAAAATTATTAAAATCCCTTAGTTTTTCTAGAACAAAAAAAAAAAAAAGCAATATAAACAAATTTTTGACAAACATGGCAAGTGTAAACATAGGAGATTCAAGGTTCTTTCAAGGTAGGTAACCTTTTATGGAATAGACTAGAAGTTGTCATCTAGCAAGAAGTGGAATTGTAGGTAAATCTATTTTTATTTCTATATATATCAGATATGAGAGAAGCAAAGTTGGCAGGCACAGACTCATTAGAAAAGATCAAACATCTCACCAAGAACAGAGATGGATGATGAAAAACACAACAAGCTAAATGCGATGTCTAGCAACTGAAGGATCATGATATATCATATATAAAAAAAAGTTTGTAATGTCAAATGGAGATGAATCTAGTCATGAGCAATTATTCCTCTGATTATTGTAACAATTATTACTCCAGTCATGCTCAACTAAAACAGAATATAACAATTATTATTCCAGTTATGGAGCTGAACTAAAACAAAATATAACAACTATTCTATAATTACAATTTTAGTCTCAACTCTGGAGTGTGTCAGTGGTTTCTAAAGGGCTGGAAAATAAAGGTTGCAAGCAGTTGCCCACAAGGCGGTCATTTTATAGAGGCGGTGAGTTTTTATTTCAACTCCAATAGAAAAAGAAGACAACTTCTATAATCCTATATTACTCAAGCCTGTGTTTTTCCATTTTGGAGTGCCACTGATCATCTTTATCCAGTTCTGCCATCCAAACATTTGTTTCAGACGTTAAATTTTCCCTCCATTATGCACACTGTATAATTATTAAATATAACAATTATTTCATTTTTCAAATTATATATCCCCTTCAAGTAAAACTGAATATAACAACTAATTCAGTTATCAAATTATGTCTCCCCCAACTATGGCTGAAAGAAACATTTATTTCAGTTATTAAATGATATCTGCTCTAACTAGGACTGATATAACAAATATTTCAGTTATTAAATGATATCCAAACATTTCTATGCCAGCTAAACAACAAATGATAAATAGCATCTTCATACCAACTTTGTGCTATGAAAGTCAAACATGGACCCTTTCTAAATCACATTTAAGAAAGATAAATACATGTGAGATGCGTTGTTTGAGAAAAGTAACAAACAACACAAGAAGAGATAGAATACCAAATGAAACCATAAGAAAAATAGTAGGAACAAAACCCTGCCAAGAATATATAGAACAACAACAATTTAAATGGTTTGGCCACCTGGTCAGAATGAATCCTCACCAATCACCATCAAGGGCGTTCTTCTCGAGAATGCATGGAAAAAGACCAAGAGGAAGACCCAGAAGAAGATGGATAGATGCAGTGAAAGAGACATGTAACAACAAAGGAAAATCACTAATTCAGACAATTCGAGCAGCACAAGAACGACAAATGATATAAACCACGACATCTTTTAGGTATCAGTGAAAGATAAAAGAAGAACAAGATTAAATGATATCTCCTCCAATAATTATAACTTACAATCATCAACCCAATTACTCACAAGGTATTTAATGCTTATCAAGTTTATATACATATCCACTTTCAACAAAAACAACATATTGAGCTTTTCTCCTCACCTCCAACTAATATCATGTAAATATAACAACTCGTATCACAAATACTGATAAATTGTATATTATTTATATGAAAAGTAAATAAAGTGACTGAAGTTAGTAATCGCTGTACATGACAACCCAACAGTACAGTTAGGTGAACACTTGGCATATGGAATGGTCAAATAATGTTGAACTTTAATCTAGGTGGTCTATTTGTTATAATAACTGGCCTCATTACATTCATGAGAAACCCATAGGTGGCTCAGTCTCTTTCAGTACATTAAGAAGGTCATGCTTAGGTAGGTTATCAGTAAAACATATTTTTAATAGGCTACCTGAGGTATGCCTTTCCCATTAGCTGGACTTTGAATCTCTCAAGTCTCAGCAGGACAGAAGTGTCATTTGTTGAGCCCTCAGTAAAAAAAAATAATACATGGCCAAATCATTTTATCTGTTGTTTCTTTATATATTTTATAGCAGGAACTATTCCTAACTTTTTTTCTCAGTTTTTCATTTCTGATCTTATCTCTCAGACTGTTTCATTGTCACAGCAGCCTCCACCAGTCATAGTTGACTGTGGATTTTGCAGTACCCTTAGAAATGTTATTTTTTTCTTTTCTTTCGCTGTGTATTCTCCTTTTCTATGAATCTGTCTGCTTCTTGTTTGAGTTGGAGCTTTAGAGTGCGTTTCCAAAGATTGCAGTATGCAGCTATTTCTTCCTAGGCTGTAGGGTTTATATTCAGAGTCTTCATGTCACGTTTACACACATCTACAAATCAAAGCTTCGGACGCCCCAGTTCTTTTGACACCTGCTAGTTGTCCATAGAGTATATCTTTTGGTATGCTGCCATCATTCATAAGGTGTAAGTGATCAAGCCAGTGTAAGGTGTAATCTTTTTCATTATCCAAGGAATTTTCTGTAGCATTTTGTTTAGAATTAATTGATTTTCTTCCTTGCTGTTTTAGACTCCCTGGGTATTTATATTCCTTCACTTGTTTTAAATGTCTGTCTTTTAATTCTTCTTTCCTTCCTCATTTGTCTTTCAGCGTTGAGGAGAGATATAATTTGCAGTCTTCTGCTCCTCAGTTCGCCTCTGCTGCTGTTATGTTTCCTAGTGCTTCTAGTATTCCGTCGATCCATCATTTTTGTGGTCGACCCTTGGGTCTGGTATTCTCACAACGTTTATTGAGGGCTCGTTGGGTTGCATTTTGATCTTTCTGTCGTGTCATGTGGTCAAACCATTTTATCTATTGTTTCTTTATATATTCTATGGCAGCGGCTATTCCTAGCTTTTTTCTCAGTTCTTCATTTCTGATCTTATCTCTCAGACTGTTTCCAGTCATTCGTCTGACACATTTCATCTCAGTAGAGGTTGTGCTGAAGTCGGGCTGAAAGGCGCAAATATCACAGTTATACTGCAAACCACAACACAACGCAGACACACCCACTTAACGTCCTTTTAAGGGTCGATGACGAAGAGGAATTCTATAGTCTATGAATACTCTAGAATACTTTAGTCATCGGGCGAACGCAAGCAAGCAAGCATCTCAGTAGAGGTTATTTTTCTTATTGTTCTTGCATCTAGGGTCCAGGACTGACATTAGTAGCACAACGTTGGGATGAAGATTTTAATTGGCTGCAGTAATTCCTTGTCCTGAGAAGTAATGTCTCCGCTTTGGTAATGAGGTCAATGTTAACTCCACCTGAGAGGTTGACTGCAGTACATTATCAATGGCTGTATCCTGAATTATTCCTACACTCTGACAGAATGCTATTGGTCAGTTTCTTGATATTACTCTCTCATCTACAGCATAATATAAACAACATGGACATATGTTGATAATACAGTCCTAATTATTAAGGAAGAAAATAATTTACAGAAAATGTCTGACATAATAGAGATGGAAAGCAGAAATAAAGATCTTGCCATCAACAACAAAAAGACAGAAGTAATAGTTGCAACAAAGAAAAGGTTATCTAAACACACAATTACAGTTTAAATGGGACAGTGTCAAAATAAATCAATGAACTGAAATATGTGGTAACAATGTTAACTGTGGATAGTAGATGTGTAAAAGAGGTGAAGCACAGAATTATTCAGATGGCATTCTTTCCAAAGAGTGAAACAAGATACATAATCCACCCTTTGACAAAGGAGATAAGATAAAAAAAAGTTCCAAGTGTTGTGTAGAGCCAATCTTGACATACAGAAGTGAATCCTGGACAATCAGACATGAAAATTGTTAGAGGACAGTGAGGTTTGGTTTTTTTACAGAAGAATTCTAAATTAACAAGCATGTTCTAAAAGAGCCCAAAGCAAAAAAGAAAATGTGTTGCCAAAATCTGAAGAAACAATCATTTGTTTGGTCATGCAATGAGGATGAAAGAACTGGAATGATAACGTAAAATGAAGAGAGGAAGACAGAGATGTTATGTTAAGATCATCATCATCGCACTCCAGGCACATCCATAGGTGATATTTTCCTGCAAAAACTGAGAGCCTCTAAGGAGAACACTTACTCATGAACACTGTTCTATGACCTGGGATCCATAAACTGTAGTTTCAATGTGTGAAATCTAACTTAAGAGTAACATCTTCTGTTGAATTATCTTGTTGTTGTGTCCAATCTTGCAGATCATTCTAGAGGCCGTCAGGTCAGAGTAGGCTCATGTCAAGGGAAGCAGAGAGAGACAAGATTCTGTGTAAGACTGACAGACTACCACTTTTAGTAGAGAAAAGAGGTGAGATGCAGAATGGCTCAGGCAAAAGCAGCTTTCCAAAAAATGAGGAAGATACTATGCAATCCATTTTTTGACAATAGAAACAAGAAAAATAGTTCTTAAAAGTTATGTAGAGCCAGTCTTAACATATGGATGCGAATCATGGACAATAGGACAACAGACAAGAAAATCACGAGTCTGTAGAAATGTGGTTTTACAGAAGAATGTTGAGAGTACTATGGACAACTAAGAAGAGTAATGAAGATGTTCTGAGAGAGGTCAAAGCAAAAAGAGAGCTAATTTCCAATATTAGGAAGAAACAATCATTTTTTGGCCATGTAATGAGAAGAGAACAACTGGAATATATTGTAACAACTGGAAAAATTGAGGGACGAAGAGATAGAGGGAAACAAAGAGAAAAAATAACAGACAGCTTAAGAGAATGGCTTGGCAGAAGGTCAACAACAGAAATGATAAATAGCTGCCGAGATCGAAAGTTGTGGAGAGACATGATCACCTACGCCAGTAGGCCCGGTACTTGATGATGATGATGAATACACTGAGAAACAGCTATTGGTCCATCTATTGTTGTTACTCTCTCGCATATAGCTTTATCTCCTTTGCTTATTTGCTTTCAACCTTTCCTTCTAGTATGACCTTCTGTATGATATTTATATGTCCAAAACTGTTATTTCTACGAGCACACAACTCCTTTAAGGTTACAGACTTTCATCCACTTATATCCCATGCATCTATGTAAGAACTTTTAAATACATGGAACGCTAATTAATCTGCCTGATATGGTTTTAGATAAGTATTTTATGACTTTCTATTAACGAATTAATTTTCTTGTCTACGCTCCAATACTCTTAAAATCATCATGTGCCATATTTGATGATGTTAAGTACCAACTTCACAGCCTGTTGTTGCCTTATTTTTTTTTCTGCTATCACAATATTTTATCCCAGATCTTTCATCCACCTTCATCTTGTGCACACTATCATTCCTAATGTCATTTTTACAGATATCTTACAATGTATATTTGATTCAAATAAACTTTCATAGTTATACATCCCTGAAATAGAAGGATCAAAAAGGTCCATTAAATAATGGTCCCTATAGACACTTCATAACCAAATCATGTTGATATATTAGGTATGATATGACATCACCAAACAATAACCAAACAGAAAATGACTTCAAGGCATTGGATTTAACAATGACATATGTTTTTACAGTAGCTCAATCTTCTCTATACCATAGATTCCTTCCTTCTTAAGCCTCTGTAGAATAGGCTGGTAGGTTTCCATTGCCAGTGGTGAACAGACACCTTTGGTTTGAATTTCACCTGAAAAAGGAGGGGAAAAAACAGAATTATCTTTTGTCATAACTTAGTGTACAGAGCATGAATACACTATTCTCAGATTCAGATGTCCTCAGTGTGAGAACAATTTGGTGCATACCTCAAGTATATACATCTATACGGCCTGTATTTGTCTTTGTTCATTACATTCCCTCCCACAATCCCCCAAATATATTTTGTACTTTAAATGAGAAGTCCAGGATGTGCTTCCTCATTGATCATCTTCTGTCGTTGATCATGTCATTGATCATCTCCTGTCATTGATCATCTCCTGTCATTGTTCATATGTCATTGATCATCTCCTGTCATTGATCATGTCATTGATCATTTCCTGTCATTGATCATCTCCTGTCATTGTTCATATGTCATTGATCATGTCATTGATCATTTCCTGTCATTGTTCATATGTCATTGATCATCTCCTGTCATTGATCATATGTCATTGATCATCTCCATCCACCTATAGTAGACTTTGTCTTGCATATTCAACCTTGACTGCTGCAACCCCATAGACATATAAGTTTTATATATATCCTGAGCCAGTCCTCCATCATTCATTTTGCCCTGTCACTATCATTCTAATAGTCATCTATTGAATCTGATGTTTTTGCAACAGCCAGTAAAATCTAAGTGCACAGCCAGATATGCCATGGGGTAAGTTGGTTTTCTACTGCATACAGTAATAATGACTGATCTTGATGTATCATGTCAGTCATATCAGTGTATGGTGACTGTCAGTCTTGAACTCCATTGATGAGGCAGACAGTAATGGCTTTCTAGATTTCCTGATTCTTGAAGAAGTTGAAGACTGCCCATCCTGAGGAGAGCAATACTTCCACTTCTGTCTCTCAACTTCCTGTGGAGCATAGGTTTTCAACAAACACCTTCCAAGCTGTCCTGTTTGCTGTCATTTTCTTAAAATTGCTCTATGTCTTCTATCTCTGTTTCCATCCACCTTCTCCAAGTATATTTTGACCTTCCCCTTTGACTAGTTCCCTGGGCATTTCAAAAAAAGGTCTGTCATGTAATGCTCTCCTCCAAGACAGAGAGCCTTATTTTTTTCCTGGATGGTGAAATTACTTTTTTACCCTCTTTTGACTTAGCAGATCATACCACTGCTGGGACTAAAATGTTTGACAGAAAGCAACACAGCCAAGTACAAACAAAATGTCTCATATGGCCTTACACACAACTTGACTCAATTCATTCATTAAAATCTTTGGCAGTTGTTGGAGCACTCATGATGACTCTTCACAATTTGACCTTTCAAATTCCACAATTAAAAGCCGCTTTCTGAAATATTTAAAAAAAAAAAAGTAAAGAGCCCCATCGTAAAAAGTAAAGTACCCCCGTCACGCCAAGTGGCATATAGGGAAATATGGTGTTAGTGACCCTATATTTTACAGACCTTCAGCACATGATTTTTGCCATTGGCATATAGGGAATATGGTGCTAGTGACCATAGTTTTTAAAGACCTTCGGTACATGATCTTTGGAGTAATGTGGTCGGTATTACACCGGTGTCACTTCACTTTTCCAGAAAAAAATCTGGTATCCATTTAAGGCTGGGTGAACCCAGAAGCTGTCGATCAGGATCAAACCTGACCTCTTGTCCTTTGTAGTCAAGTTCACAAACCACTGATCTATCGCGGCTTTTTTTAAAAATGTGGTCAAGATTAAATCTGGCTATTCTCTGATCCTTTGTCATTTTTTTCTGTGTTCTATCTTCTTTAGGCTGGTACTGTAACCTGTAGAATGGTTCTGGCAAGGCGTAGATCATGTAATATGTCCATACCACATTAATTTAGTTGCTTTACCAAGGACAGGAGGTCGTTTACTGATCACATAGATTGTTGAATTCAACTGTTAACTTTCCTTACTGATATAATCTCTACAGGATATACACAAAATATATCAGAGATTTTTCAGGGAAGTAAAGATGCCATGGCGTGATACTGACCACATTACACAAAAAATTGTCCCTGGTCATATAAAAATTAGGTCACTAACACCAAATACCCCATATGCTTAGGACGGGGTGGAGGAAACCTTTACTTTTCTTTTAAACATTTCCAAAGCCTGTATTCTTTAAAGATCAACCGAGAGTGCTTAGCTTTCAAAGGTATCTGGAAATACAGATGCCACTACTGATCTTTGTCCGTTAGGAGATACTTTTACTTTAATATACATATTGTTGTATCTTGTCAGGGTTGCCGCTGCGATTCTAGTCAAGACTTATAGCTTTATTAGGATCAGTACAACAGTAGCATTAGGGTTGATTTTATTGGCCAATAACAAGACTGCCTAACATGCCTTATGCCAGGGACTTTGGGATATCAAATGGTGATTACTGTTTTTAAATTTTCAGGTAATTTTTAAAATGAATTAAAGTTTCCATGCAACAAAATCAACCACTATGCCTTGGGACAGCTCATAATGTAGCATCAATTATTCTATTGACCAAAAAAAAGTAAAGAATAAAAAAAGGCAAGATAGTAAACAAGATTTAGGTTTATCATTGAGATATTTAAAGAATATTTTAAGTTAGACTTCTCGCAATCTTAAAACATTTTGCTTAATCATTTGAAAACTGACACCAGCTGATTGCGCCTGGCCTGATCATTTACCTTTCGCTACTGAAGCCACAGAAAAATACTTTTTTAGATTTGTTTTTCGCTACCGACGAAGCTTCGTCCTTTTCCCATGAAATTTCAATAACTAAAAAAGTGTATTATATATAGTATATAAAATAAGCTTTATTTTCCTTTTTACTGTGCTTAGATTAAAGTAATCTAAGGTATGCTGATGATACAGTTTTTATCGCTAAGAGTGAAAATGAGTTGTAAGAAATGTTAGACATTATAGTGAAAGAAAGCAAAAATAAAGGACTCAGTCTTAATAGCAAAAAGACAGAAGTAATGGCAACAACAAAGAAAAAGACATCCCCTCAGTGATGAAGTTTTTGCGACAAATTTGCAGCCACCATTTCTGTCCATACCTGCCTTACAGGCAGGGATGCCTTCTGTCTCCATTTCTCTTTCTACTGGCCATAGATTGGATTATGAAAATAACTCAAAACAACAGAAATGGGATCCAGTGGTCACTGACCAAACAACTTGATGATTTAGACTTTGCTGATGACATAGCTCTCCTATCACACAGCCATCAACAGATGCAGGATAAAATGAGCATACTTGATGAGAGATCACAACAGATAGGACTGAAGATTAATAGAGATAAGACCAACATTATGAGAATTAATACAGTTGGCAATAACCAAATAAAAGTAGGAGAAATACCTCTACTAGACGTACAATCTTACATATATCTGGGCAGTAATATAGATAAAGAGGGAGGAACAGAAAATGATACCAAAATAAGGATATCAAAAGCAAGAGGAGCATTCATTGCACTGGGAAGCATATGGAAATCCAAAGAAATTAGGATAAATACAAAAATAAACATTTTGAACTCAAATGGTAAGTCTGTCCTATTATATGGCTGTGAAACATGGATAACAACAAAATTGACAATCACAAATATACAGACTTTCATTAATGGATGCTTACACAGAATAAAAGGATGGAAGTGGCAGGACAAAATCACTAACATAGAATCATGGAAATGTACCAGTCAAATACCAGTGGATAAAGAGATACAGTGAAGACGATGGCGCTGGATAGGACACACACTACGGAAGCCAACTGAGAGTATTACACAACAGGCCCTTTTTTGGAATCCCCAGGGGAAAAGACAAAGAGCAAAGAGGAAGACCAAGGAATTCTTGGAGAAGATAGATAGAAGCAGATATGAAGATGATGGGGAAGACATGGAATGATCTTAAAAAAATGGCAAAAAACAGAATGACTTGGAAAATGTTTGTTGAAGACCTATGCTCCACTGGGAGCTAAAAAGGTAAGATTTCTGTCTATATATACTTGTTTAGTCTATTGACGTACTTTTTTGAATTTTATAGACATCCGGTAAATTAAAAATTGCTACACCGGCAGTGCCAAAATTTAGCTAAATTTAAACATATGTCAAATGAAGATCTGTTGATCCATTGATTTTATATGATTTTTTTTATATTATCGATTTTTTAGCGTTAGTAAATTTTCTAAAAAATGGACATTATTTGTTTATTCTTTGTTGCCCCTGGCAATAATTATTCATTAATAATGGCAATAATTATTCATTAATTCATCTAATTTAATGGATTTGTGCGCTGGATTTGATTTGATATTTAATATGGAATAATGATCCAATGTGATTGAAAGCTAAAGACAAGAAATATAATAATATTTACACTGATGAAGTGAAGTTGGGTGAGTCCGTGAACATCATACATTTATTTTTTCTTCACATTTAACAATAGATTGTGAACTCCTGAGCCTTAAGTTATATTATCTTTAGTTTAATCTGAAACTTTGTCCATTTTTCCTTTGTACAGTCAAGTTTGTGTGTTACTGTAAGCATAATTATTTTAAAATAGTTATGCTATTATTTCAGCAGAGTTTTTCCCCTAGTTTCAGGATTATAGGATTGAAAATATCTCAGTGGCTTCAGTATTAAAAGGGTGGATATTGTATTTAAAATAAATTCATTTACATTTTAAAAATGTGTATTAACTCTTAAATAAACATTTATCTATTACATAAAAATGTTCTATTTTTGATTGCTTAATTACATAAACTATATCATGTGTTCATTCAATACATCAGTTAAATTATCCATTCTATCAAATGGTCATATGTCTGGTCATATTTTTGTGCGTTTTATCTACAAGCACATAGTGAAGAAGAGGCATGAGTTGCTTTTCTTAATGAGAATTGGTACAACTTTTAATTTCTAAATAAATCAACCAACCATTGAGAACCATGCGAGCTGCTATTCCTGTGGGAATTCCAACAGTTTTGGCCATGGCAGAGAAGCCTCCAATGTCACCGTAGTTGACAAAGTCTATACTTCTCCGTTCCCTCTTCCCATCTCCCCACAGGATTCCAATATCATGACGCATCAAGATCATGTCACGCTCATTGGGGCCTGCAAAAAAAAATGTTGAAATGATACTCTGAATCATATGACACTCTGAATCTGAAGACTGAATGAGAGAAGCTAAATGAACTTTATATCAACATTTATGGGCAAGTGGGATATCTTCTTGCTGCTTACTTGTTGTCTGACATTATTTCATAGTTCTCTGGTCAAACCCATAGGTGTTCTGTTGCATGATTCAACAGATGACATACTGATGGTTCCAGTAGCCTGCTGGTTGTGCACATAACTAGTTTGTCCTTTAGATTATCATTTCCTACTTGTTTTAAATTGTATTTCAAACTCTTGCATCCTCATCAATATATCCTTGCATCCTCAACCATACTGATATCTAACATAAAATCATTGCTTCGTATGAAAATTGCCACCACCACAGGTGTGTTGAGTAAAAGCAGCTGCACAGATTTACAATGCTGATAAAGATTTTTTTTTTTCCATAGGCTAGTTACTGTATACAGAATGTGTAAATTAGCAGTAGATAGTTGTGATAGTTTTTTCGGCCCTAAAACAACAACAAAAATAGGATTCTGGAATGTTCGAACAATGGCCGCTCCGACGAAACATGCACAGGTCGCGAGCGAGATGGATAGATACGATCTAGATATTTTAGGATTAAGCGAAATGCGCTGGCTTGGAACAGGTAGGAGATCTGTGGATAATAAAATAGTAGTTTTTTCTGGAAGGGAAGATGGAAAACACCGTGAAGGAGTAGGCATAATGATGACAGACATAGCTGCAAGAAGTTTATTAGAATGGGAACCGGTAAATAGCCGTCTGATACGAACACGCTACAAAACAAAACATGGAAGACTTTCAATTATTCAATGTTATGCGCCTACTAACGAAGCTGATGATGAAGTTAAGGACGATTTTTATAACCAACTGCAACAACTTATAAACAAAATACCAAAACACGATCTTTTAATTGTAATGGGAGACTTCAACGCCAAAGTAGGACAAGATAACGCAGGAGTGGAACATGTGATGGGGAGAGAAGGCTGTGATAATACTAGTCAGAATGGAGAAAGATTAATAGAATTATGTTTAATAGAAAATTTAGTTATAGGTGGGACATTATTTCCACACAAAAATATTCACAAAACAACATGGATATCTCCTGATGATAGAACCTCCAATCAAATTGACCACCTATGTATTAAACAACAATTCAGATCATCATTAATAGATGTAAGAGCTTACAGAGGTGCTGATGTTAATAGTGACCACAACCTGTGCATTGGGAAAATAAGATTAAAATTTAGAAACCAACAGAAGAGGTCAATTACACATAAAATTGATAGTCATAAACTGAAAGATGAAGCCATAAAGGAAAAGTTTAACATAGAGCTAAGTAATTGTTATTCAGCACTCGGTGAAATAGACTTAGATATCAATGAGATGTGGGACTCACAGAGCAAAATACTAATGACAGCAGCAGAAGCAAGTGCTGGACTGAAGAAAATGGAAAAACGAGCTTGGATCTCAGACACCACGTGGAAATACATCAAAGAAAGAAGAGAAGCGAAGAGAGCCATGACTAATGTAAAGACAGATCTTGGAAAGGTTCTGGCAAAAGCAACATACAAAGAATTAGACAACAAAGTGAAAAGTTCAGCAAGAAGAGATACAAGAGCTTATATAGACAATTTGGCAGAGAAAGCAGAAACAGCTGCAATTACAGGAGACAGCAGAACTCTTTATACTGTGCAAAAGATGCTGACAAACACCTATACATCCAGTGGAACACCAATTCTAGACAAATCTGGATCAATGCTAACAACAAGCGCAGACATAAAAGCCCGTTGGGCGGAACACTTCAAAGAAATTCTTAACCGTCCACTACCCCACAGTTTAATAGATTTTGAAACTGAAACACCAGCAGCAGAATTAAATGTAAATTTAGATGACTTCACCTTGAGTGAAATAGAAACCACCTTAAAGCTTATGACCAATAACAAGGCTGCTGGAGAGGATAAGTTAACAGCTGAGATCCTCAAGGCAATTGATAGCCATAATCTAATACATCTCAAAAAATGTTCAACATCATTTGGAAAACAGAGAAGACGCCTCATAAATGGAAAAAAGGAATCATTGTTAAGATCCCAAAAAAGGGCAATCTTAGAGATTGTAACAACTGGAGAGGCGTGACACTTTTGTCAGTTGCCTCAAAGTTATTCTGCAAAATCATCCTAAATAGAATACAGGATTCAATAGATACAGTAATGCGTGAAGAACAGGCTGGGTTTAGAAAAGGGAGAAGCTGTATTGACCACATTTTCACTCTACGACTTATATTGGAGGAACACATTGAAAAGCAAAAACCTTTTGTACTTAACTTCATCGACTTCAAAAAAGCATTTGATAGTATTCATAGAGATTCTTTGTGGAAAATTCTGAAGCAATATGGTTTACCATCAAAAATCATAAATATTATCAAAGACATGTATGATGGTTACACATGTGCAGTTCGAACAGAGGAAGGACTGAGCGAATGTTTCCCAATAGAAACTGGGGTTAAACAAGGATGTATTTTATCGCCCTTGTTATTTGGAATTGTTATGGACTTCATAATGAAGAAATGCTGCACTGGTAATAAAGGCATCGAATGGATACAAGGAGACCATTTGGAGGACCTCGACTTTGCTGATGACATAGTCCTCATCAGCAGTCAGATAAAAACGATGCAGGAAAACACAAATGAACTATCATCAATAGCCAGCAAAATTGGGCTTGAGATCAATCATGAAAAGACTAAAGTCATGACTAGTTTAATTCCAACAGGTGACAAAATATACATGGAAAACAAACCAGTAGAAGAGATCGATCACTTTATCTATCTTGGAAGTCACATTGATCGAGAAGGGGATACGAGCAAAGAAATTAAAATCAGAATAGCTAAAGCAGCAATGTCTTTCAGAAGCCTTGAAAAGTTGTGGAAATCAAAACTTATCAGCACAAACACAAAACTTAGGCTATTCAAATCAAATGTACTATCAACCCTTACGTATGCGTGTGAAAGCTGGAAAACAACAAGAGATATAGAAACAAAGTTGAACGCATTCGAAAATAAATGTCTAAGGAAAATACTTGGTATAGCATGGAACGAATTCAAAACAAATGAGGAAATTAGAGAAATCGCCAATCAACCACTAATATCTTCAGTAATAAAGAAAAGACGATGGTCATACGTTGGACATGTGATGAGAAGAGATAATAACCGAATAGCAAAGCAAGCCCTCATATGGGAAACAACAGGTAAAAGAAAAAGAGGAAGACCCAGGGAGACACTGAGAAGAACATTGATGAGAGAGGCAAGAGCAGCAGGAGTCGGCTCCCTCAATGAGATAGAACTGCTTGCACAGAACAGAGACAGATGGCGAGATTTGATAAAATATCTTTAAAAGAAAACTGCTAGAACAAAAAAATCCATATAGGAGAAGGTGTATCTTGGTCTACGCCCTATGGGCCGGTTACGGCTCGAAAGGTCAATAGATAGATAGATAGATAGTTACTGTAGACAAATGTGGGATGCATTTCTATGAACCAGAGACTGAAAACCTGAGAAATCAAAGGGAAACATTTCTGTTTGTCAACACCGAAAATGCAAAGATGGTGGTGTCTGCTGTGGGAAATGTCATGCTCACCATCTTACGGGACTACTGCAAGGTAATACTCATTGACTACTTTCTTCATGGCCTATTATAAATTCTGTGTACTACCAAAGCCTTCTCTAGAAGCTATGAGAAGAAATCAAGCATAAAAGATGCAGGATGCTGTATAAATGCCTGCTTCAGGACAATTCAGCAGCTCATTAACACCACTGTCCTAGCACAGATATGCAACATCCTGCTCTACCCACCTCACTCACAGGACTTAACACACAATAATTTCTTCCTGTTTCCAAAACATGAAGAATCTGTATCATGTACATTGTTTTTTGAACAACCAGGATTTGATTACTAAAGTGGAGACATGATTAGGTGGAGGAGTTCTACAATCAGGAAATCAGAACAAATGAAGAAGTGATAGGAGAAGTGTGCTAACTGGTGAGGTGAATACATAGAGAAGATCTCAAATTCACATCAATTTTTTGGGTATTGTTGTTGTTGTTGCGTTCGCCAGCTTTCAACTCTGATGAAGTCCCTAGAGACTAGGAACTCAATTTTGCGTGTTAATCCATTTTTCCCTGACGGCCGTGTGCACAGGGGTCCCTCGCCGCACAGGCAGATAACTCCGACTTCGGAGGTACTCATGTTTTTTCCGTTGATGAGTAATTGACGTTTCAAGTCGGGCCTCGCTGCTGAGACCAGGGGTGGTTGTCGCAGAGAGAAATCATAAATAAAAATCCCAACCAATGTAGCAGAGATTTGAACCCACAACCTCTCTGTCCAGAGGCCAGCGTCTTGCCTCGAGACCAACCAGTTCCCCATGGACTTGGAATATGAGGAAACTGCAACAAGGAACACTTTTCATGCATAGCCTGCAATGGTTCCTGCTGCCTATCCACCATATACCAGAAGTTCACGTCCTCCCAAAAGTGATGATCGTCATATTTCTTTAAAAATGTATGATGATGTTAGGCCATCGTTGTTGACTCCAATTTTGAACATATAAACACACAGTTAGTCGTCAGATTAACCCCGTTGCACATCGAACAACAGACCGTAAGATTAGCGGACGGCCAGTCTAGGGATTTATGATGAGCCATTACGATGACGTAGCACACATAACAATGTCGCAAGCACAGTAATGACGCACCCTTTAGATTCTTGATTACTCTGGTGAATGTAGCCTACGACAAACAGAACATGGTGCAAATTCCCTAAAGAGATAAAACTGCGGCTGACGAAACAGTTCACATTAATGAGAACATATAAATAACTTGCGTCAAGCAAATCCAACAACGGTCATGAACAGCACCAATGTGACGTAAAGCGCAGAACAAGCCTAGACGATGGAAGGTCGCATTCACAACAATTGATTGAAAATGAAATATTGCCGGCATACGACATTGTTTTATCGGCGCAGATGTAATAAGTAGATCATCATCTTGACTTTAACACATAGGAGTGCAATTTAGAACCGAAATTAATCAGACATCGAATGCACTTTCTGCAGTGATCAAGAGAACGTGGACTAGATCCGCCATCTTAGAAATGGAAGTCCCCATTTTTTGGGTATATGGTTTGATTCCTTCATATTAAAATGCAAAACTGTTTGACCAATCCTTGTACTAGTAGCAAGAATTGTTTGCCAAAAATAGACCTACCACTCACCTCCATACATAGGAAAATGTGTAACTAGAAAGGTCTAAAGCTACTACCAACATCACTAGCAATGGAAAGTTAGTGTAATTTAACAAAGACCTTCCTTATATTTGGTGGTTCAATATAAAACTAGTAGAAAAATAGATACAAGATGATGGTATTGGAAGTGACCCACACAGCGGAAGTTAACTAGAAGTATTACACAACAAATCCTCTTTTTGAGTCCCCAAGTGATCTTTAGAAAATGGTACCAAACAGGATAGCTTGGAAATGTTTGTTTCAGATTTGTGCTTCATAGAGATGTGAAAAGAAGAAGAATATAAAATTAAAAATAACTGTTACTGGTTAACAAAACTGACATAAAAATCTTCCTTTTAAAAAGTAAATAGCAAAAGATGTGTCTTCAGATGGCTCTTTTAGATGGCTTGTTGTACATATTTCTCATTTGCCCTGCCTAAGTGTTATTTCTAATTAACCACATTGTATTCTATATTGTTTAAAAGTGATGTCTTTATCTTCTCTCTACACTCACTGCCTACAACAGTTCTCAAGTATAAAAGAGCTTACCATAAGCCAGTCTTTTTGCCAGATAATTGGACAATGTATCAATGGGCGAGCCCTTCTTGTCAATGAGATCATTTTCAATCAGGCCCAGCCTAAGTTAAATACAAATAAGAGTGTTTTCATCAGCTGTCAACAAACTGACAGGGGGTTGTTATGAAACATTAAAACAACAATTATCCAATACATATTAACCCTAGATTACAACCGGGTCGTAAAAATTAGCATTTAAAAGTTCAAATTTGTAAAAATCTAGTTTGCTGTGTGCTGCTTTTTTCAATTCTAATATCTTATCTATCTATCTATCTATTGACCTTTCGAGCCGTAGCCGGCCCATAGGGTGTAGACCAAGATACTCCCTCTCTTATCTGAATTTTTGTTTTAGCAGTCTTCAATTCTTTTAAAAATATTTCATCAAATCTCGCCATTTGTCTCTGTTCTGTGCAAGCAGCTCTATCTCATTGAGGGAGCCGAATCCTGTTGCTCTTGCCTCTCTCATCAATGTTCTTCTTAGTGTCTCTCTGGGTCTTCCTCTTTTCCTCTTGCCTGTTGTTTCCCACATGAGGGCTTGCTTTGCTATTCGGTTATTATCTCTTCTCATCACATGTCCAACATATGACCATCGTCTTTTCTTTATTACTGAAGATATTAGTGGTTGATTGGCAATTTCTCTAATTTCCTCGTTTGTTTTGAATTCGTTCCACGCTATACCAAGTATTTTTCTTAGACATTTATTTTCGAATGCTTTCAACTTCTACTGCTAATTTACACATTCTGTAGCAGATCTATGTTTCATTAACAAAATCGTTTTTACGATAGCGGCTTGTTAAACCTCTGATCAACGGTTCTATACCAAGCCGGAGAAAATATCTTATACAATGAGAAAAACTCCCATTCATCATGGCAACATTTAGGAGTCAGAGAGTAAGGTGGCTGGGTCATGCAAGAAGAAAGGCAAACAATCATATTCCCAAACAAATATTGTATGGCAAACTTAGGGATAGAAGTGACCAAAGGGCAGACCAGTGTTGACATATAAGGATGTTTGCAGGGTTTCCTTGAGTGAATTTTTATCAGTGAAAGAAACTGGGAAAATTAGCTGCAAATTGAAGCACACAGAGAACAAAAATACAAAATTGCACAGGAACTTTCAAGGCATCGATATCAAATTCAGAAGACAAAAGGCGCAGAAGAAAGGATACGAGGCCAGGCACCACAAATACATCTTATTCATTCTGCAGTCGAATCTGTCTGTCCAATATTGGCAAATTCAGCCACAAGAGAAGCTGTTCAGCATCCAGCATAAAATATTAATATTTTACCAAACTACAGATTTATGATTGCTTGTTATTGTCTACCAAGGCGCTAAAGGCCATATGCTGCTTTTTACCTCCATTGGACCTAAATGTTCCAGCTAGTCATCCGTGATACGTCCTTGTGTTTATGCTTTGGACGTTTTTATGAGCCCGATTTACAAGTCTCTTATTGTAAATCTATAGTGATTTTATTCAGTTCTGTTAACCCTTAGTGAAAACATTTCAAAACTATGGTTTTTATAAGCCCCATTATCAGCACAAATCTACACATGCCACAAAATAAATCAAATATCTGCTATTTTCAGTTGCTCAATCATGCATTCTATATCAAAATGTTCAAGAACGACAGCTCTTTCCATTTAAAATGGCATAAGATGTCTGCATAATAAATGTGGCATACAAAATTTGCTGTATGGAGAAAAAAAAGAGAATACGAATTGCACAAAATTAATGAGAATAAAACATTCACTAATCCTACACAACATAAGCATAACAAAAATAACTTCCATTCATTGTATGCCCATAACATTTACATAACTCAAGTTAATTACATCTCTAATGAGGGACAAATCAAATGCTGACCATTTATAGTGGAAGCGAAAGTAATACTTTTAAGGAAAAAAAAAAATTTGCAAGAAAAATCAGATTTCACTAATTTTTTGCAAAATTTATTAGCAGAGTCAAAATGAAAATGATTATGGTGGTCAAGAAAAGATCTTTTTTTTTTTTGTGTGTGATTTATTATTAGTTGGATTGGTTGGATTAAAATAAGGCAACTTTAAAGCGTGTACAACTAAGTGCCACTCTATTCTGGGTATTGTAAGATTAATGACCCAAATGCTACTTGAAGTAGTGCATGATCAGTTAAACTGTTAAATTAAGATTTCCTTTCTCTTTCTTTTAAAATGAATCAAATATTTTTTTCATTTTTTCCTTACTATAATTTTCATCACATACTTTTCTTTTTGTAACTGTTATAACTCTATAAGCATCCAAAGTTGTCAACAAACCGAGCATATTGAAGGTGTATGTAATGCTGAAGAACCATATAGTATTTCTTCTCCTTCCTTACCCTAATGACACTTCATGTTTACTTCTCTATAACATGTTTTAGAGCCCATTATCTATATATATCTATTTAAAACAGCTTTTCATAGAACCAAAGATTACTGTATGTCTCATTTGGTGTTTTAATATTCAGTGTACATCTAGTATGCAACCATTTAGACTTCTCACATTATCAAGATTATTGATATCTCAAGTTGGGTTTGTTTGTTTTTCTAATGAAGATCTCTTAGAGTCACAACCTTGACTTATTTTAGTCTTGTCTTCTCTTCAAGGTTGAAACATCCTAATGTTTAGTTATTTAATTGTAATTATTTAAACAGCTAAATTCAAGTATATTTGTACAGATCAAAAACGCTTTCATTACCTTACTATACAGTCCAGTTTAAACTGGTCTCCACCAAACTTGTCAAGAATGAGGTCCTTTAGTGTGTCCTCCAGGATGTCTCCAGACCTGTTAAACTTGCTGCACATAAACTCTTTCTGTTGACAAATGGACAGAATGTAAGTCAAACTGAAGTAAAGACATCAAAGTTTCTAATGTAGTCTAAATATCTTATCTCCACATTTCTCAAACATTTATAAATGTCTCAAATGTATTATCAGCATTGAAAATGTCATTTAAACACCCAATTTCTTTCTGAATATTTCAAATACCATCTAAACATCTCAAATGCACTGAGTGTATCAAAAATTCTATCTAAACCTCTCAAATAAAAAGTAATGCCCCATAAAATATGTATTGTTTTAGGAGAGTTAACACTAGATTACTTTACATCTTCATCAAAATGACAAAGACAAAATTAGTATTTTTGGAATTTCAACAGTTTGTAGCACACACAATTTTATTCCCTCTATACACTTTACAATTATTCCCACCAGTGACCCCTGATAAGTCATTGTTAGCAGATTTTTTTTTTTTAAAAACAACAATGCACATTTGGTGATAACTGCTAATGTAATGTTAAAGTGCAGCTTCTTTTTGATAAATTTGGCCATAAGTGCAATATTTTTGTTTTACTTCTAGCTGTGAAAATCTCTTTGGCTGTTGGCGAGACATTAAACAAACCTTTGTAAACATTGGATAGGCAACAAAATCTAAATATCTTGAAACCATTCAGTGATCTCAAATATGATAACAATTGCTCAAATAAATTCATTAAAAATCTAATGCTATTCAGTTTTTTCTCTAAGGTGCTTAAAGTATTAATAACAAATATACAAATTCAGACAAAAAGCTCATTCATTCCATGGTAGTAAAATTGTGTACTGCAACCAAAATTATAATTATGAAAATCTCTCTCGCTCTGCGATCAAGACTCAATCAGAGTAGGATTCCAGACTCTCTCATGAAGTCAGCTGTCTGTTTAAGTGAATCAACTGCCCCATATAGTTTCTCCTCCAGGGAGGTGGACATCGACCACATTGCTCTTCTCAGGTCTGTGTACTGGGGGCAATCCTGTAGAACATGTTTTGTAGTCATATTGTCCAGTGTACAGTGGCATAAGCTGGTTGTACCTATTTTGAATTTGGTGAACATGTGATTTCTCATTCTGTTGTGGCCTGTGCGTAGGCGAAGTATGATGACTTGATCCCTCCTTGATAGTTGGTGGTATCCGTCACTCTCGTTATGCTTTGGGTGTTCTCGTTCGTTTCCATTTTTCATGGAACTGACCCTTGAGGATGGATTTGGCTTCATCATAACTGAGCGGATGGTTCTCTTGTGGTAATCTCCCTCCCTCCTTAGCTAATTTATCTGCGCATTCATTCCCGTGTATGTTACAGTGTGAAGGTATCCACTGAATGACTACTCTCTGGAAGTTATTGCATTGCTGGACCAGGGTAGTTCTCAAGTCATCTACTTCATTGTTCTTGGGGCTTTTTAGAGCTGATAATACTGACAGTGTATCAGTCAGAATCACCAATTTATTGTGCATGTTATTTTTGTGTTGAGTAGCCAGTGTTGCAGAATCTCTGATGGCCTCAGTTTCTGCTTTAAAGTTGTTTGAGAATTTTCCAGTAGTATTTTTGGAAAATTCTACTATTATGAAAATAACTATTTTTTTTTTTTTTTTTTACTTTAGTTTTTCATCTGTTTGCAAAACCTGACACCCCATTAAGGCATTAACAAAGACAACCATGGCCCATATACATACCCATGTGATTTCTGGCCCATTTGGATGAAGTTGTGAATGTTGTTCTGTTTCAAAAAGTCCCATAGCAATGAGGCCACGAATTCCTTCATTGAAGCCCTGAAGATTAAATAAATTGGAAGGACTTCATGTTCTCACAGATTCAATCAGCAAATTTGTGAAGAAAATTAAACAAGAATAAGCATGAAGAATGCTGTTACAAATAAAAATAGAGGAGTGTCCACATGAAAGCCACAAATATTGATTAAAAAAACAGACAAAGAATTGCTTAAATGGAAACATAAAATGTGAATAACTATTTGTATTCGTACTTTGTTGTCAAGTAATGTGAATATAAAATATGAGTAACTCATCTTCTTTAGTTTTTTTCTGTTAATTAATGTGAATATAAAATATGAGTAACTCATCTTCTTTAATTTTTTCTGTTAATTAATGTGAATATAAAATATGAGTAACTCATCTCCTTTAGTTCTTTCTGTCAATTAATGTGAATATAAAATATGAGTAACTCATCTCCTTTAGTTCTTTCTGTCAATTAATGTGAATATAAAATATGAGTAACTCATCTCCTTTAGTTCTTTCTGTCAATTAATGTGAATATAAAATATGAGTAACTCATCTCCTTTAGTTCTTTCTGTCAATTAATGTGAATATAAAATATGAGTAACTCATCTCCTTTAGTTCTTTCTGTCAATTAATGTGAATATAAAATATGAGTAACTCATCTTCTTTAGTTCTTTCTGTCAATTAATGTGAAAATAAAATATGAGTAACTCATCTCCTTTAGTACTTTCTGTGTATTAATGTGAAAGGGCAGGCTTTCGGCATGAACAAAGAAGAGCTCACCTTGTATCTAATAGTACCTCTGATGATAGTGCGAGCTGATTCTATGCCATACTCCTTGGCATAGACAGTAGAATCTCTGTTGGGAAATCCCTCCAGGTTGAGTCCAGGCAAAAACGTGAGATCCTCTACAACATCTAAGAGACCTCCTCTCCCAGGAATTTCAACAACCTGTATGGAAATGTCCACGTTGTGAATATTTTTTTCCCTACAAACTATGTAACAATAAAATATCTGTAACAGCTCAAACAAAAAATATGTTTTACTAAATTCATTATGTGTCTTTAGTAAAAGACCTAAAAGCCTTAGTAAGAACAGAAACATTATAACAGACACAGAAAGACAAAAAGTAATAATCTCCAATGAGATTTTTAACCTTATCTTGTAGTATGAAAGTAAGGTCAATGCATCCCATGCACCAAATATTTATCATCTATAAATAACACGACTTAAACCAATATTATAGCGTGTATCTCGCAAATGTATGTCTTCCTGAAGCTCAATTTAGATCACTTGTCATATTTAATTTAGTCATATTGTATATTTTACTTTACATTGATGAGCCGGGTGAAGCTGTTAACACTGATGTGTTTCAGAAAAGCCCCATACCAAAGAGGCCAAGAACTTTCATTAAGCCCTTGTGAGCAAACAATCTAAAACATTTTTTAATAGTTCTCATTGATTCTATTCATAAAAAATATTAAGGAATCACAGAAGCCATTGGATGAAGCAAACAGTATGTTAATGTGGCTGTAGAATGTCAGGATATAAAACATGTGCCAGATTTCAAATATCAAAATACATTATCCACATGTGATAAAATTGACGAAGAAAGTGACATCTGATGCAGCATTAGGGAAGTTAGCCTCTCTCCTTCAATAAATACCGTGTCAGCACAAAGAGACTTATAGAAAGTATTTTCATTCCCACCCTATCCTAAGGGTAACAAAAATGGCCACTCATGGCACAATGGTCAGACACAGAAGTTAATCACCTCAGCAATGTTTGAGCAAATGGTTAGTGACCAGAAATGGAAGAATTAGAAATGAGACAAAAAAAAGAAAGAGATGGCATAGAACCAATTTTAAATTACATACAGAAACAACAATTCAATTGGTTTAACCATTCAGTTTTCCAAAGATGATTGGAGTGTGTGAGCCACGGCACTGGTTTAGGGAAAAAAATCAGCACACATGCTTATACAAGTACGGACCATGTGACCAGCTCATCATGTGTTATGATGTTGTTCTTACCCCTCCATCATGAAACAGGGCAAATAGTCAAGTTCACATGATCACGAGACTTGGAAACTGAAGAGGAAGAAAGCATGGTATAACCACCTGAAGAGAATGCTGAGTGGCTATAAACCATGAAAGGCAAATACAAAAAGTGGAGGGGGGACAGTGCTCAAAAGCAGACCAATAAGATGGAGGAACTTTACAACTGCATCGCATGACAATAGTTGAGGCTGCCTGAACCTCAAGCGAGAGCTACAACTTATCTGTCTTTTCACTTGAAGGGGTTTAAAGGGAAATTAAATAGAGAAAGAAAGCGCTCTAGCTAACAGTCAGAGCTTTCATGTTGGATTTAACACATACCTTTCCATCTTTTAGGTACTTTGCTGGAGACATAACATTCATGAGCACTCCTTTAGGGAACCAGCTGCAACAAGTAAAACAATTATTATTAACAAAGGCTCACATAAATATACAGAGAAAGTGCTAACCAATATGACACTAACTTACAAGAAATAGTACAATTTTAGTGAATATTAAATAAACATACATAAGAGTACTACTGTGTTTATGCATTTAACTTAACAGAAAGTAGTCAATGTTTACTTGGTCATGGTAATAGCAACTTCCACTTCAGATTTCCAACATCTGACCTCATTTTCCTTAAGATTAATTAGTTGGCAAGACAAGATTAAAAGTGATGTCAGCAGTTGTCTTAGAGTAGGAACTGAAAGTGTGTATGCATCATTATAGTTTCTAGAAACAACAACAAACATATAATGCATTGGTACAAAAAATAAGCATGAAGCCAAATTTAAGTGGAAAAACTTGAGATGATTCTCCATTTATCATTACGTGTGTCATCAAGGCCATGGCTGATGATTGCAGTCAAAGATATGTAAAAATGGTAATATATGTCCATCTCTGTTTAAAGGGATCTGAAGTCTTGAAGAGGTTGGCTAAAATAACTCACCTGAACTTGTAGTGTAGGGGTGTCGCAGAATTTTCTGGTGCTGGTATGCCACCACAGTAACTTATGTAGGATGTGACCTGTTAAGAAGCACACGGATAGGCATGAATGAATAAAAAATATAAAAATAGAGTAAATACATGAAAACACAGGCAGGCAATTCTAGAGGGAGCACAAAACTAAGTCCCTGCAGAAAATGAAAATAGGATGATACATAATCATCAATAGACAAAATATGCAAATAAAACAAATGAAGAGCCATAGAAACACGAAGCATACTAAAAAGAGGAATTAAATTAAATGAGCCGCATTTTATTTGTATCCGCTCTCATAAAAGCAATGGAAAGCATACAGATATTTAAAACTGAAGTCAAAGTGAATAACAATTTATGTTTAAAGAAGTGAGAAAATTTAGAAATGTTATTTATACCACATAATTTGATATTATCATTGTTTCTATTGTTAACTGGAGTCACCTTTTATGTTATAGAAAACACACAACAGCACATAGCCCATAATATGGATACAAAATATTACTATAAAGCATCTAATTTTATGGCATGTATATAAAATTTAATTCACATTATTACAATATTATTTTCCCCATTAAGGATGTTAAATGTTTCTGAGGTTATGGTTATGAAATGTTTCTATCACTCAGTAATTAGTTTATAACACGGAATATAAATTACATTTTTAAATGATGTTACAGATACCAAATTTATCAGTTGTACTCGTACTGGATAGAAGAGTTTTTATAACATAATGAACAAATCAAGATCATATCAGATACCAAATTTATCAGCTGTACTCGTTCGTACTGGATAAAAGAGTTTCTATAACATAATGAACATATCAAGATCATATCAGATACCAAATTTATAAGCTGTACTCGTTCGTACTGGATAGAAGAGTTTTTATAACATAATGAACATATCAAGATCATATGATAAAACAGACACACGATTTGTCCAACCTTTCCACCAGCCCGGTGCACCTCATCGAAACACTGCATGGCCAACATATGATCAATCCCTGGGTCTACTCCAACTTCATTCATGATGGTTATGCCTGCTTCCTTAGCTCTAAAATAGAGGACATTAAAAGGGGGTATTAGTTTGATGACTCGGGTGGAGGGGGGGACACTAAGTGCCAGGATTTGACTTCTTGGTCATATCCATACAAACATCAAACTGGAGCAACAACATGAGTCTGAGTGTTTGTACTATTGTTTGCTAACCATGATAATGACCTCTTAACACTGCCAAGGGAAATACAAAATAGAAATAAATAAAGAAAATGAGAATTAATTTTACATGACAATTTGATACCACAACATAAAAATAAAGTATCTTGACTCAGATATCTTAAATATAAATCTATTTCTTTTTGGTGAAGTCCCCAGTGTACTGTGGTGTATTGTGTATCATTATAAAGAAACATTATTGGTTAAAATTTCTTGTGAGCGCATGCAGGATGCTGTGTGAAAGAGAAATTGGAGGCAAACTGTTATGTGGTAAATCAGGCAGTGTCATGGGTTGGCCAAACTGGAAAGAGAAATTGGAGGCAAACTGTTATGTGGTAAATCAGGCAGTGTCATGGGTTGGCCAAATTGGAAAGAGAAATTGGAGGCAAACTGTTATGTGGTAAATCAGGCAGTGTCATGGGTTGACCAAATTGGAAAGAGAAATTGGAGGCAAACTGTTATGTGGTAAATCAGGCAGTGTCATGGGTTGGCCAAATAGTTTTGTAGTTTAATATGAAGGTATCAAAACATGCACCTGAAAATTGATGCAAACTTTAGAATTCCTCAAAATATTCACCTTTTAGCTGATGCACTTCTCCCATTGGGTTGGCGGGGTAGAGTTCTGCCTTACCAAAGGAGGAGTAAGACGTCTCCTTTCCTCCGCTAGTCTTCGGGACACCCCTGGGCAAGGTGGAGCTCCCGTTTAGCCCCCCTATCAGGGTTATGTGAAGCCATTGGAGCAGGTGGTGGATGGTGCTGTGGGAGCAGCCGACAAGTAGTGCCGGTTATGGTCCCCACACCGCGATGGCAGGCAGAGGATCTCATGTATTGAGACAATGGCTGCGATCTCCGACTAGTACAGTCACTGCCAAGAAGGAAAGGAATGGCAAACTACCTTCTTAAATTGCCTGGACTAATCATGACAAATCACAACCTTATATTTACAGCTAACGGCGTTAATGGGGACTTCACAGCCACCTCGTCCGGTAGGGAGCGTCATGTGCTACAGGTGACACCCGATCGTCATCAAACAACTGTATGCAAGATCAAAAATAAAGAGACACTAGCAATAGGAACTTGGAACATTAGATCAGCATTCCAGGTTGGAAAACTAGAAAACATCAGTCAAGAAATGAAGAGAATGAAATTGAACATCTTGGGACTATGTGAAATGAGATGGACAGGAGCAGGATTATTACAACGCGACAGTGGAAATGTAATTTACTCTGGGGGAACCACACACGAAAGAGGAGTAGGCATCATGTTAGATAGAGAAAGAAGCAAAACAGTGAAAGGATTTTGGCCAGTATCAGACAGAATTCTGCTAGTAAAATTGAGAGGCAGACCAATGGATATCAACATAATTCAAGTTTATGCACCGACAAGTAATAGCAAAGAAGACATTGACACTTTTTACGAGGAGCTAGAGGCGACCATGGAACAGTGTAAATCCCAAGAAATAACTATTATATTAGAGGATTTCAACGCAAAGGTAGGAACAGCTAAAATGCAAAATGTGACTGGGGGGCATGGCCTTTGAGAGACGAATGACAAAGGGGATAGATTGATAGATTGGGCAAAGACACATGAAATGATTATAGGTAACACCTGGTTCAAACAACACCCTAGGCGACTATGGACATGGCAAAGCCCAGACAAAAAAGTACACAATCAAATTGATTTTATACTGGTACAGAGAAGATTCAGGAATGGGCTAACATCGGTTAAAACAAGGCCAGGGTCAGATTGCAACAGTGACCATGTACCAGTAGTTGGAAAGATAAGAATAAAACTGCGGAAGGCACAGAAATCACCAAGAAATGTAAAATTAGAACTAGATATGCTAAGAGTAGATAAACAGATGAGTGATAAGTACAGCACAATAGTACAAAATAGATATAATGCTATTGAGAAAATACAGGACATCCAGGAGCAGTGGGAAATGCTCAAACAATCAATTCAACAAACATCAAAAGAAGTAATACCAGCGACCAAAAGAATCAACAAAAAGAAATGGATGACAGAAGAAATATTACAACTAATGGACAAAAGAAGAAAACATAAGAAAGAAGAACGGAGATACAAAATATTGCACAAAGATTTCCAAAACAAGTGCAGTGAAGCAAAGGTAGGATGGTTAAAACAGAAATGTGAAGAAATGGAAAAACAAAAGAAAGACTCAAAATTTATGCACAATCAGTAAAATGAATGAACAGGAAGAAAAGAAGTCAAATTTTCAGGATGTGTGAAATCAAAGGAAGGAAATATAATAATGGGACAGGAGAAGACAATGAGAAGATGGACAGAATATATCAGTCAACTCTATGATGATGAAAGACCAGAATTAAACAATTCAAATGAAGACACAGGGCCACCAATAATGCAGAGTGAAGTGGAGGACGCAATTCAACACATGAAAAGAGGCAAAGCTCCAGGTCCTGACAATATAACAATCGAAGAGATAAATCAGTCTTAATAGCAGAGACAGAGAACGAACTACAAGAAATGATAGACATAATAGTAAAAGAAAGCAACAAGAAAGGTCTCAGTCTGAATAGTAAGAAAACAGAAGTAATGGTTATATCGAAGAAACAATCATCACCATCATGCAGCATAAAAATAAACAAGACAATTCCGAAACAAGTGCAACGTTTCAAATACTTGGGCACAATAATAACATCAGATGGGAGATGCACCACAGAAATAAAAAGTAGAATAGCTCAGGCCAAAATAGCATTTCAGAAAATGAAAAATATCTTATGCAACAAATCTATGTCAATAGAAATGAGAAAGAGAGTTCATCGGTGCTATATAGAACAAATTCTGACCTATGGAAGCGAATCATGGACAGTAGACAAACAAATGAAAAGATGATTAGAGGCCACAGAGATGGGATTTCTCAGAAGAATGTTGAAAGTTCCATGGACAGCTAAAAAGACCAATGAGGAAGTTCTCAAAGAGGCCAACACAAAAAGGGAGCTCTTAAAAAACATCAGAAAGTAGCAATCAACATTTTTCGGGCACATCATGAGAAGAGGAAAGTTGGAATACTTGGTTACAACTGGCAAAATAAAAGGAAAGAGAGATCGTGGACGACAAAGGAGAGAAAATACTGGATAGCTTGGTGTCATGGCATGGAAAACAGTCAACAACAGAACTGATACGATGCACTGTAGATAGAAGATTGTGGAGGGACACGATCACCTACGCCAACTGGTATGGCACATGATGATGACTTCTCCCATCGCTTCTTTGCCTTCCCATTGTCTGAACTCCCCAAATCTGGACCCCAAGCCATGTATGTCTTCAGTTCAGTAATCTGATCTCCTGCTTCTGTTTCACACGCACTCCAGGTTTTCCATGTGCTCATGAGGCCCTAAGTTGACTCAGCTAAATGAAACTTGGAGGCCCTAAGTTGACTCAGCTAAATGAAACTTGGAGGCTCTAAGTTGGCTCAGCTAAATGAAACTTGGAGGCCCTAAGTTGGCTCAGCTAAATGAAACTTGGAGGCCCTAAGTTGGCTCAGCTAAATGAAACTAGGAGGCTCTAAGTTGGCTCAGCTAAATGAAACTTGGAGGCTCTAAGTTAGCTCAGCTAGATGAACCTTTGAGGCCCTAAGATGACTCAGTTAAATGAAACTTGGAGGCCCTAAGTTGGCTCAGCTAGATGAACCTTTGAGACCCTAAGTTGGCTCAGCTAAATGAAACTTGGAAGTTGGCTCAGCTAAATGAAACTTGGAGGCTATAAGTTGGCTCAGCTAAATGAAACTTGGAGGCTCTAAGTTGGTTCAGCTAAATGAAACTTGGAGGCTCTAAGTTGGCTCAGCTAAATGAAACCTGGAAGCCCTAAGTTGGCTCAGCTAAATGAAACTTGGAGGCCCAAGTTGGCTCAGCTAAATGAAACTTGGAGGCCCAAGTTGGCTCAGCTAAATGAAACTTGGAGGCTATAAGTTGGCTCAGCTAAATGAAACTTGGAGGCTCTAAGTTGGTTCAGCTAAATGAAACCTGGAAGCCCTAAGTTGGCTCAGCTAGATGAAACTTGGAGGCCCTAAGTTGGCTCAGCTAAATGAAACTTGGAGGCCCAAGTTGGCTCAGCTAAATGAAACTTGGAGGCTCTAAGTTGGTTCAGCTAAATGAAACCTGGAAGCCCTAAGTTGGCTCAGCTAGATGAAACTTGGAGACTCTAAGTTGGCTCAGCTAAATGAAACTTGGAGGCCCAAGTTGGCTCAGCTAAATGAAACTTGGAGGCTATAAGTTGGTTCAGCTAAATGAAACTTGGAGGCTCTAAGTTGGTTCAGCTAAATGAAACCTGGAAGCCCTAAGTTGGCTCAGCTAAATGAAACTTGGAAGCCCTAAGTTGGCTCAGCTAAATGAAACTTGGAAGCCCTAAGATGGCTCAGCTAAATTAAACTTGGAAGCCCTAAGATGGCTCAGCTAAATGAAACTTGGAAGTCCTAAGTTGGGTCAGCTAAATGAAACTTGGAAGCCCTACGTTGGCTCAGCTAAATGAAACTTGGAAGCCCTAAGTTGGCTCAGCTAAATGAAACTTGGAAGCCCTAAGTTGGCTCAGCTAAATGAAACTTGGAAGCCCTAAGTTGGCTCAGCTAAATGAAACTTAGAAGCCCTAAGACGGCTCAGCTAAATGAAACTTGGTGACCCCACCCTGTTCACAAATTAATCAGATTGTCTCTATTATAGAAACTAAAAAATTATTAGTTTCCCTTTGCTGTTGGAAATTTTAAAATAAATCAAGATTACTACCTAAAACAGAGTGAGAAGTGCACAGTACCTCTATTGTACGAAGAGATGTGTTTAACTTTTGTTACTTTCATCTGCAAATATTTATTCCTGATGTGGGAAACACGCACACTGTCTGTTATTTATGTCAATGAGTTTCATTTTTCTTTTATAGACTTCGAGTAAAGTAAAAGTTCCCTCCACACCTCGCTAGGCATATGGGGAATATGGTGTTAGTGACCATAATTTTTATGACCACTGCACATTTTTGAGTGATGTGGTTGCTATCATCCAAGGCTGACTTTACTTCCCAGAATAATCTCTGAAGCCCATTTTTAGTGGCTGGGTGAACCCTGGAGCTATGTCGTAAAAAAAAAAAAAAAATCCACCACATATGCGGACCGAACCTGGACCCTTCTGATCAGAAAGCAAGGATCACACTAACTGCTCAGCCATAGAGGCTCCCATTACAGACTTACAGGTTAAGGCATAACAAGATTTAAGGCATGACTATGACAAGGTGTTTATTTTGTGACACATTTATAGTGTCAAACTCTACAGACATACACCAGTTCAAAGTTTAGTGTGTACATTTATTATTTAGTAATTATGTTCAATACTTTTTCATATTTTAATTTGTTAACATAACGTACGCTGAATGCAGTTCTCTCATTTGAGGGCTGATGTAACTGGCTGTCACCATGTTCTTATGGTGTTTGATGCAAAACTTGGCTACCTCAGAGTGGTAATTGTATGGAAGCAAGCTGGCAAGAACAAAAATTTGATAAGAAATAATGAACTAACATTTGACAAGAACATAGTACACCAATAATGCATGACAAAAATATTTCCATGAATTCAACAAACTTTATTTAATAACAAAAGTCATGCTAACAAGGGCCATTGAAGTAAATAGAATGTTAATAAATGTAACTTTATCAGTTTCAAAGAAAAAACAAGAGCTTTTCTTAAATATAACAAATTTCACGTATAAAAAAAAATCTTGAAAATTTATATTAAAATAAATTATTTCAGCAAATTAAATTAAGCTGACCTTCAGCAAAAATAAATATTACTGATCTGGTCTACCACTAATAATAAACTATTTTTTAATCACACAAAATCTGATGAACCACAAAACTAGTTAAACAATCTTTCCAAGTCACAACAAAACAACACTAGTTTATAATAATCAACGATATAAAGACACATGTGAAGTAATTCACCACACTGACCTGATAACTAAGTCACAGTCCTTAATCACTTTCTCTAGTTCTTCAAAAGTAGGGCCTAAAACCATCAGAATTGTGTCAACATTTGGGGAAATTTTGCGTGTATTGTCCAGTTCATCTTGAAACTGTGAGGCTAAAACATTTATTTGGTTGAAAAATCAAACTATTGCATCTAACCTCTAAAAGTGACATTATACATTAACAATATTAACCCTACCAGACCTGTGGCCCTGAACCTAACTGTCCCATACACCTGGGCTCCTGAGCATTAAAAAGAAAAACCAACATGATATAGAAAAATGTTAGTTACATGTAAAAAAGTTATTAGAATAAGATGGAACTTGGAGACATTGTAGAAAATAGGTCTACTTTTCACCTAGTGCCAATATTCCACCTTTGTGTGCCAATCCACCCAGCAGGATGAGCCTTGTTTCACACAGAGGTACTCCCTTCAGCTATTTGAGGGAAACGTCCCCTTCTCTTACTATCGATCTAGCTCTAGATCTATAAGGTTCAAGATTCTCCTCATCACTCGAGCTCTCACTGTCTGTGTCACTTGAACTGGAGACATATTTTTTATGAAAATCTGACTCCTCAAAGTCTGTGTCACTTGAACTGGAAACATATTTTTTATGAAAATCTGACTCCTCAAAGTCTGTGTCACTTGAACTGGAAACATATTTTTTATGAAAATCTGACTCCTCAAAGTCTGAATCACTTGAACTGGAGACATATTTTTTATGAAAATCTGACTCCTCAAAGTCTGAATCACTTGAACTGGAGACATATTTTTTATGAAAATCTGACTCCTCAAAGTCTGAATCACTTGAACTGGAGACATATTTTTTATGAAAATCTGACTCCTCAAAGTCTGAATCACTTGAACTGGAGACATATTTTTTATGAAAATCTGACTCCTCAAAGTCTGAATCACTTGAACTGGAGACATATTTTTTATGAAAATCTGACTCCTCAAAGTCTGAATCACTTGAACTGGAGACATATTTTTTATGAAAATCTGACTCCTCAAATCCTCAAAGTCTGAATCAACCAAAGTATCAATCTCCTGTTGGAATGTGAGAAGTCTAGACCTGCTTCAATTTCCTGTTGGAGTGCTTGGTTCATCAGCCGCTCGTTTCATTGTGAATTTTCATAATTTTTCACATCAAACCACACAAAATCAATTCAAACACACAGGAGCAGACATTTGCAATGGCTAACCATGAGGTTTGACCACAATTGGTTGGTTATTTTTAGTTTGTGATGCATTTTTTTACATACTAGGCAAAGTACTGAAACTTAGGGACAGCAGCATAGTGGCAGATTCAGAAATTACCGAAAACTAGGTACAGCGGTCTGGTAGGGTTAAGTTTAGCTTAGAACAATGAGCAGATATAAACAAGAAATAAAAATAATATTCAGTGGCATTGTTCTAACTTCCACTCAATATGGCAGATAGGCGAAATGAACCATTGAGGTTCTGTTTGAAAAGTGTTCCTTGTTGCAGTTTCCTCGTATTCTAAATCCAGCTTGCTGCCAGAGCTACTAAGTTTTAGTGCTCTGTGCACACCGTAAGCTGTGTATTTCATCCAGATTGAGTTTCGATATTTTGAACGTTTATGATGAATGATGATATCGTATGACGAAGGACAGTTTGGTTGTGTTCACTTTCGGCGTGGCTATGTCTTATGGCATGTGTTTTAGCTGATATGATGGGGACTGCAGTGCCTTTCTTTGTTTGGATCCTTCAATGAGAGGAGATGTTTATTTGGATGATTCCACTAGCAAGGATGGTTGAGCAATTATGGATTTAATTCGTTTGCAGTGATACCTGGGCCTTTGACTAACTACAACTACAACTACAAAAATAATAATGGCAACAGTCATGTCAGATTCTCAATTCATGCTTAGCTATGCTGAAAATGGATGACTAAAAGCCACTTATTATTTGTACTTTCAGGCCTTCAATATGGATCTTTAATTAAAGACATCCATAAGTCCAGGAGTGCTGACAGATTAGTTCAGAAAGATTCAGCAAGGACACTAATTATGGAGTATGAGTGACACTAATAAGCAAATGTTCATCCACACAGTTTTGAGGGAACAATGGTCATCATGTAATGAAAAGGTTATGGTTTATGTTTCTCTTAAACTGAAAAAAAAAAAACCTGACTCCATCAGAGATTACACTAAGCTCAACTGATGGGAAAATAATTAGTCCAGTTCTCCTCTCAGCTTACCCATTGCCAATTCCCAATGAACAATTTATTTTCAACACAATTTATTTTCAACACTCACAGAAAATATATTAGTAATATCCCAATTCATTTGAATCACTTTCTCATACATTACAAAAATGTATATTGTTATTCTATCCTCTTTTTATTTACATAACCCTAAGGGTAGTTGTAACACGACTGACACTTCATTACATTTTTCCATGTATTTTAACCCTAGATTATGATACCTATCAGTGAGTCATGTTTTTAACGACACCCTGGTAAAAATTACTACTACTGAATTGTTACATTTGGGGTTAGGAAAATAAGATTTTCTTTGAACTTTTGGTACACAGCCGTGTGTTTACCCTAGCAGACACATGGAAATTGGATGTTGTTATCATTTCCTGGCTTAGATTAGATTTATGGCCTGAAATTCAACCCCATTACGCCATTGCTACCAGTGGTGTTATGTTTACTGATACGGCGGCCTTAAGTCCATCAATCCAGCTGTATGTGTCCCCTTTTAATGTTATTCACTGCCTATACCATATTACAAAGATTTGTTGATGTCTGCGCTGACAGTCAAGATTCCCCGTCAAAAAAAAAATGAATTTCTTAAAAATTAGCAAAATTTAAAATAAAAACCAGCCCAGCCCCTCTTGTATGATGAAGTAGTACTTTTTATAGTGTGTACATTTGTGTCTGATCCAACATCAAAGGAAACAAATCCAACACTCAGGGGTCACCGAAAGTAGTAATTAGGAAGGTATAGGAAGGGTGAGAAATATATGCTCAAAGCAAACTGGCAAATTTCAAGAATTTGTATTTTGAGATGGTAATTTTAACGATGGTATAATAATATAGGGTTAATCTTCAGTCATTCTTTAGGGCTCTAATAAGCCAAGGCCTGTTGATTCTTTGATGTTATCGTCCCATTTATTTGTCTACCTCTCTTTATTCCTCCTTTCATATTTCCTTGCAGAATGGTCTTTTCCAGAGCAGATGATCAAGCGGTACATGACAAAGTCCTTTCATTTTCTATTTCTTCACATCATCAAGTATTCCAAATGATTTTTGTATCCTTTTATGAACTTTTTCATTCATTATACAAGTAAGAGATGCCCAAAACCTTGTGATAACATTTCATCTCCATAACTTCTATATTAGTCTGTTGCTCTGCTGTAATTGTTCATGCTCCGCAAGCTGTTTTATACTTTCTGTAATTTGTTTTACATCAACTCAAGAACCACAATTTTAATAATTAATGATAAAAAAATGTAAAATATCACTTCCACGTTTACAACATATCCGACACTTTCACAAAACATGGTTAGAATACATATTTTTAATTACCCACAGTACTTAAAAACACCCATATCTTTTCACGTACCTACAGTTATACCAGTATTTTTTTCCCTTGCCAGATATTGCACTACAGGTCCTGAAACATACCCAGCACCCAAAATGACCACTTTTTCCTCAGCTTTCGTACGTTTGGCCTTCTGGGTAGATCTGCATTATAATCATATGTATGTGTATGAATTTGCAAGCAAATATATATATATATAAAGTAACTACTATCTTTCTCCCTTCCGCCTTACCGATCCCAGAACTAAATACAAAGTTATTTTTCCCTTTGATTTTGAATTTTTGTTGTGTCAGTTTCTCATTATCAAAGAAATTTATCTGAGATGGTATATGAAAGATAAAAATGAGAAGTGCGGAAACACCCTCTGTATTTGTTGTTGGTTGTGTTATGACTTTCTCATTTTATGGGATAGAAATATAGAGCTCTGGTAAACTTGGTTTCTTTTTAGAAACATTTTTTAAAAAACTGCATATATACATGTAAAATAATATATATATATAAACATAGTGACAATTACAACAAATAGATATGGATTAGGGGGAAAGACAACAGTCTGTAACCATCAGCAACACGACCTGGAAGTGAGATTCATGAGGAGCCTCATTCAGGTGTTAAAAAAGGCTGAGATAGCCTTGAAGTGGGACACAAGTGACATTAGAGAATATATATATTGTATATTTTCTGTATATTGGTCTTTTCTGTTTAAACATAACTGTTGCCTCTTTACTTTTCAACAGATAAAATAAACATAAAATGGTATTGAGCAGCTAGACTAACAGAAAGACAAGTCAAACTTCTACAACATTTCGGCACAAGCCTTCATCGGGTACATCAATCAAACTATACAAATGAAACCAGTGGCGTATACTGGTTTTGAGGTCTGGGCTACCGCTGACATAATAAATAAAGACATACATTATATTCAGTAGGCTAACATGAAGTAATATTTGCTAATGACATCACTACATTTTAAATTACGTACTTATTTATATGTAAACTCTATCCGTCTTGTTTGGGACGAAAATGTCTCGATGACTTTGTCATTGAAAGTACTGTTGGATTGGTTTCTAAGTTTCTGAAGGAATGATTTCTTAATGGACATTATTGTTAAACCAGATAAGCGTTTTTGTGTCTGAGTTGAGCAACAATAAGATTTGATTCTCTTGAGAGCAGAAAAAGTTCTTTCTACAAATGCTGATGCGCATAACGTAGTTATAAATAGGTTAGGAAGTTCCGGTAATCAACATAGTTTCACTTTCATTTTGTGATGATTCTGATTGGCTAGAGCTAAAAATAACCCATGAAACCGCATTAGTATAGAGGTAGCTCTCGTCCGTATAATTTCGACGGGAATTTTTTAATGTCAAGGTCATTAATTCTAAGTCGGAGAGAAGAGAAATGTACCGCTGCTGATTAGCGGTTTCTTGTACTATTTTTTAATAGTACAGTCGAACCTGTCTAAGGCGACCATTCACGGGACTTTCAAAAACTGGTCCCATAGGACAGGTGGTCCTGCCTCACAGGTTTCACATAATAAATAGAGCGATAAAAAAAATTTTATCCTAAGCACTATGAAAACTAACCTGCAAATCAGCGTAATCCATGAGTAGAACATAGTGCACATGTCGGTCTACAATAGCCACTGGTTGGACACTTTTCATAAAACACGATAGTTTAAACACACACAAATATTTTGTCGAATCACTGATATTCGTTCTTCCAGCGTTAATGCTTTTGGTTTTACACTTTTGACACTGGCCATTTCCTATATTGTGTGTAACACTTTTAAAATCCACAAAAATAATTCACTGAGATACTGTACATGTACGTGAATACACTCTAAGCGGGCAATGACTAATTCTTTAGTTAATTCCTGTAATTTATACGGGCCACGCAATGGTCTACTCTGGTCTAGACGGAACCGCGAAGTGATGTCACTTCACGAATCATAGATCTCTGTCTGCCGTGTTTCTCACACCAGTATTGACTGATAAACGTAACACGTCCCACTGTAATCTGGGACTCACTAAATACGGGAAAACTTCAACACCTGTAGACACCTGTGTCGATCATTTATGGCTCCCAGCGAGACGGAGGACTGGCTGGTCAGTGTATCGTTATCAGTGTTACCCGCGTGTCGTAAACGGGATAAATAACATTGGCGGCGGTTAATTAGCCTGGTCTCTGGTCGCGTCGTACGGTGAGCGCCGTAATCAGTGTTAGCATATAGTAAAAAACTCGGGGAAATTGTAGACCCGGTCCTATAACCAGGGAAACGCTTTAAACAGGTGGTCCTAAGACCAGGTTCGACTGTAGTTTCAGCTTCATTCACAAACGTTATAGTGGCCATAGGAAAATCTTGCTTTAATAAATGCAAATCAAAGCAAATAAATCATATTGGCCTATGAAATGTGTAATAGAATATTCTAAAATTTGTAATATAATTATGAAAACAATGTAATAAATTATCATTTTTTTTTGTATTTCGTTAATATGTTCAGGCTACCGGCGGTAGCCGTGGTAGCATAGAGAATACACCGCTGAATGAAACATATAAATCCTATTCAAAGGACACAACACAGCTCCATAGAAATGGCGGAAAGAATGGAGGTTAAGACTATGGCCAGGATTTACATAGAGTCTGGTTAAAAGATTAATAGACAACAGGGCAGGTAGGATTTAATTAGACTTTCTAGCACAAATCATAATATGGAATGAGTACAAGAAAAACAAAAGTCATTTATTTTACTCACTGTGATCGCTGCCTCAGTTCTCGAATGTACTCAAAGTTGGGTGTCAGTTTCCCATTGCTTGTTATAACAGCCTGACAAAATAATCAATCTAATCTGTAGATTACCAAATACATCACTCACTCATTCTGTTTGCTTTTAGAGTATTTGGAACAAGGATGTCTGCAGTCAATGATCTTCATATTTCTCTGTCTTTCACACCACCACTGAGTCATTTAAATCAAGCTGTTCATTTCTTGTTACATTCCTTTACCCATCTTTCATCCTCATACAATTCCCTCTAATATTTCTTTATCTAGTCCCGATGAACAGAAATTTGCTTGTGCCACTCCCATTTATGTTTCTTTATAGTTGTATTTAAATTATCAATTTTGCCCAAATGCTTACTGAATTCTGTTATGGATATCTTTGTAGGTCACATGATCTAAATATGAGGTGTACCAAATTCTTGCAACAGAACCTCATCTCCATAACTTTTAGTGTTATTTCTGAACCTCTTATGAGGATCCATGTTTCACAATAACAATTTATTGCTAATTCATGAATCAATGTTTTCTACTAACCTTGAAGTGAAACCTGCACTACTGACAACACTAAGTCCAAAAGAGGAGAAGGTTCAGAAAAGTGATATTTTCATAGTGTCTCAGACAGCCCATTTGAGCAGCTCTTTTCATTGGACTTCAGATGACAAGTGAACAAGAGGAAGATCAAATGATATGACAGAATATGGTTTTAGATAGAGCTGAAGGAAAGCAGCTTCATGTGGAGTGGGCTTGAAACACTGGAACAGACAACAGTGGCAATCTCTAAAGCCAGAGGGCATAAAGAGGACCAAGTCTGTCTGAAAACAATGTCTATTACTATCATATATAACTATTATATTTCTGAAACAGATCAATAAAGAGAACAATCACTTGTCCTCAAACAACAGCAAGACACAATTCTTATGGTTATTTGTGGCATTATTTCCTTGATTTTTGTTTTTTCAACCTTTTAGTTTACAATTCTCATTTTTTAATCACAAAGTTGTTTGCATTTGCCAGCTTGTTATATTGTACTTGCAAACTCCCAAGGGAATGAATTTTGCATGAATAACACTTTTTCCTATTTTTCACACACAGCCGTGTGCTCAGGTGTCCCTCACCATACAGGCAGATATTCTCAGAGGTATTCTCATTTCTTTTATTATTGAAAGTTTTATCATTGTGGGTAGATTTTTTTTTTTTTCTATTAATTTTGCCAGGGCAATGGCCATTTTTGGTCTACTCTTTTTTATTTCCATGTCCAAATGTTCTTTAACATGCGCACAGTGCACATAAAACCTCCTGTTTTTTGCAGTTATCCAAGAGGACTAGACATAAGATCTCACTACCCAGAGAGCAGGGGAAGTATAGCCATGAAGAAGCCACAGACTCTATTTTTTTTTTCCCCACTGCCTGTGGTAGGAATCGAACCAGGGACAGGATTTTCTTGTCTAGCGGCTGATAACTTGTCTCTAGACCGTTCAGCCCCCAATAACTAAGTAATAAGTTAGCAAAGATTGTTTGACATGGGGAGTCTAGAATTTCTGCCCTATATGCCATCTTCGGCTTGAAAGGACAATAGAAAGATAAGTAGATAGAGGTAATGAGTCTAAGTAGTGTTCTACACCTACTTCTACTCTTTGTAATTCTCAGTTTCACAACACCATTATTCTGATCCTTCACAAATGATGGATAAAATAATTATAATTTATAACAAAAAGGATGTACATACATTCTTCACCACTGGGCTGCAGTTGTACTGTTCAAAGGGTGTCTTGGCATCTGACTTCAGCTGAAAGATAAACGAGAGTTTGTAGTTGAAGAGATTTGTATTAGAAAAAAACCAAGAGTTTTTTTTTTTAAATAAATCTTTATCTAATACCGAAATATGTACTCTCATTTTGATGTCAATATCCCACCATGAAGATTACTTTTTGTTAATGATCAGGCCCTAATAGCTTATACAAAGAAACAGAACTTCAACAATATCTGCCTTCCTTGAATAAAGTATGCAAATGAATAACATGAAAATAAGCACTGAAAAAAAAACATAAATTGAAAAGTCATAACAATAGGAAAACAAAAGTCACCATTAAACATAGCGAACACAAAGTTATACAACAAGTAGCAACCTTCAAATATCTAGGAATAACAATCTCTGAAGATGGTAAAATTACAACAGAAATCCCATGCAACAAGGTAATCCAAATATTGGAAGCTCCTACATTTCAACACAAAGCAATACCTATATCATGACAAAGAAACATCTTATGCAGAGTATATTCATTCCCATGTTGTACTATCAGTGCCAAACATGGTTACTTAGACTAAAATAAAAGAAAACTTGTCACTGCAGAGATGAGGTGTCTAGGAAAAGCACTTGGAGTGACCAAAAGAGATTGAATCAGAAATGATGTCATAAGAGAAAAAGTGGGCATAGAACCAATCCAAAACTACACAGGGAAACAACAAATAAACTGGTTTGTCCATCCAGAAAGAATGTTTGTCCATCCAGAAAGAATGTTTGTCCATCCAGAAAGAATGTTTGTCCATCCAGAAAGAATGTTTGTCCATCCAGAAAGAATGTTTGTCCATCCAGAAAGAATGTTTGTCCATCCAGAAAGAATGTTTGTCCATCCAGAAAGAATGTTTGTCCATCCAGAAAGAATGTTTGTCCATCCAGAAAGAATGTTTGTCCATCCAGAAAGAATGTTTGTCCATCCAGAAAGAATGCCATGTGATTCTTTATCTTACGTAGCATATATTAAAAGAGGAAAAGGCAGAAGAGCAAGAGGCAGGTCCAGAGTAAGATGAACCAACATCAAAGAAAGGTTACAACAACAATAATTGGCAATGGGCTGAAGCTACCAAAAAGGTGAGAACCAGAACTTTGTATTTTCCTCAAAACCTGAATAGGTACAAGAGGAAGTGGAGAAGAAGTAGACCCCATTGTGTAATAAAGGAAACTTATATGACAACCATTACTACCATTAATTCACAACAAACTTTACAGAAATGTCAACAAATTGATGGATTACTGTTTTCTGCAAACATATTTCAACTTTATGTCTGGAAACGTATGCTGAATAAGAAGAAATGAAGTCCATATTATGTTTACCATTTTGAAGAATAAATGAATATGTTCATCTGTTGTTCTAGTTATTTATATTTTTAAAAAAATGTAAATATGTCAGGTTTGCTTAAAGAATGCACAGGGTAAGGGCTTACAGACTGGTGCCATGGCATGTGGCCACTTTAGAATCTCACAGTGTGAACTTAATACTTAACATGTGGTACAATGGTGATTATGATGGAGAAAGAATAGTTTGAAGGAAGGAGTATGTCTCGTAAAAATTGGGACTGAGACAGCTGTGAGAACAGTTAATCAGCAAGATAGAGAAACAATCAGCATGCACATCATACTATATTACATCATATTATATGCTGTATCATAATGGATAAATATGAACATGTCAAAAGCACTGAGATTTTTATTTTATGTAACAGAAATCATCAATATGAAAAAAGTCATTTAAGTTTGAGATCAAGTCAACATTTAATGGCCACAATCTGCTCACCAAATCATCAATATATGGAAGCAACAGGCTGCCAAAATACTCAGTGGCTTCCCTTGGGATCTGTGCAGGCATGTTGTCAATGGAGCATATAAGCACTCCATCCCCAGCAAAACTTGTCACAGAACACATTAAAATCATATTAAATTATAATTCTATAACAATAACATTATAAATCTTTAAATACAACATTTAATAGCTTTAAATCAATCAATCAAAGCCTTTTTACACCTCTTTTTGGAGCATAGACCATAACTAAGGTCCCTCCAATCATCCCTATTCTTGGACATTTTCTCTCCTTCTCGCCAGTCTAGGCAATGTTTTTGAGGGTTTCCATGGCTTCTCTTCTCTAAGTACTCCTGGATCTTCTTAGCTTTCTCTTCCCTAATGGGTTCCATGACAGTTCCTGTTATGCTATGCTGGCATCAGATTTTTATAGTCTGTGTCTGATCCATCTCCTCTATCTATTAATAATCTGATGTTCATAATTTTTTTAATTCTGAACAGTTATTTACATTTTTTTTTGTAATTTTTGTGCAGTTGTATTAATTAACATCATGTCTCTGAGTTTTTTTTTTAATTTTTTTTAAAAAAATATTTTTATTAAAATATGGTATCCTTGTGTTTGTTTTTTTTGCTGCCTGTTTTTTTACTGTCCACATTTTATTATATTGGATGAATGCTGTTTTTACTTTATTTATTCTCTTCTTTTCATAATGTCTCTCTCTGCTCCTCCTCCTTTATCGATAATGCTGCCTCAAATATGTAAAGTGATCCCCTTCTTCAACTGGTGCTCCTTATGAGTTACGGCATGTCTTATTACATTTCATTATCTTTTTTTTTAAAAATCAATATTAATCTGTAGTCCCATTTTGGCAAAGTTTATTTCCTGTAGCTTCTCTTTCATTTGGTTCTGGCTTGTGCAAGGAGTACAACACCATTGGCAAAATCCAAGTCCTCCAGTTGGTTCCAGAGTGTTTGCTGAATTCTATCTCTTTTGCCTTGCATGATGGTTTTCATAATCCTTCATTGTAACTTTGCCAATAGTACCTCTACAGTTATGCAACCTGGTCTTTGAGCTTTATTCCTTTTCAGCGCTGAAAGGGAATCTTTCATTTCTGTCTTGCTTTTGGGGGTTCTGTGCTGATATTAAGTTTATCTTCTGGCTCTGTTATATCCATTGTTTCTGTGCTGATATCAAGTTTATCTTCTGGCTCTGTTATATCCATAGTTTGTGCTGATATCAAGTTTATCTTCAGGCTTTGTTATATCCATAGTTTGTGTGCTGATATCAAGTATATCTCCTGGCTCTGTTATATCCATAGTTTCTGTGCTGATATCAAGTTTATCTCTGGCTATTATATCCACAGTTTCTGTGTTGATATCAAGTATATCTTCTGGCTTTGTTATATCCATAGTTTCTGTGCTGATATCAAGTATATCTTCTGGCTTTGTTATATCCATAGTTTCTGTGCTGTAATCAATTATATCTCCTGGCTCTGTTATATCCATAGTTTCTGTGCTGATATCAAGTATATCTTCTGGCTTTGTTATATCCATAGTTTCTGTGCTGTAATCAATTATATCACCTGGCTCTGTTATATCCATAGTTTCTGTGCTGATATCAAGTATATCTTCTGGCTTTGTTATATCCATAGTTTCTGTGTTGATATCAAGTATATCTTCTGGCTTTGTTATATCTATAGTTTCTGTGCTGATATCAATTATATCTCCTGGCTTTGTTATATCCATAGTTTCTGTGTTGATATCAAGTATATCTCCTGGCTCTGTTATATCCACATTTTCTGAGTTGATATCAAGTATATCTCCTGGCTCTGTTATATCCATAGTTTCTGTGCTGATATCAAGTATATCTTCTGGCTTGTTATATCCATAGTTTCTGTGCTGATATCAAGTATATCTTCTGGCTTTGTTATATCCATAGTTTCTGTGCTGATATCAAGTATATCTCCTGGCTCTGTTATATCCATATTTTTTGTGCTGATATCAAGTATATCTTCTGGCACTGTTATATCCATATTTTCTGTGCTGATATCAAGTATATCTTCTGGCACTGTTATATCCATATTTTCTGTGCTGATATCAAGTATATCTTCTGGCACTGTTATATCCATATTTTCTGTGCTGATATCAAGTATATCTTCTGGCACTGTTATATCCATTGTTTCTGCAGGTGACAGTTTATTGAGGATATTCCTGAAGTGTTCCACCCACCTTTCCATCAGTTCTTCTTCAGGTGTTAACACTTTACCATTTTTGCTTTTGATGGGCTTATCTATCCTGCATGCTCTGTTTGATACTTTCCTGGTGATATTGTACAGGTCTCTCATATTGTTTTGACTAGCTGCTTTTTTTTTTTTTTGCTTCTCTTTACATATTCTCCAAGTAAGCCTGATCATCTTTCTTTATGTTCCTTTTCACATCCTTATGTGTAAAATTATAACAGCTCTTTGCTGTATGTACCTTTTGCTGTTGTTTTACTGTCATTTATTTCTGCTTTCATTTCTCTTTATAATTCTACTTTCTTCAGTGTTATCCCCACCTTGTGTTATTGTTTTGTAAACCTTATTGTCTCCTCATATGTCTTATTCTACATGCCTCTAACATTTGTCCAGATATTATTTACATTTGGTGTGCATACATTTCTTGTTCAGTTTGGAATCAATCATTTTATTTTATTGGAAAGCTTTGTAAGGTTTCTGAATCTTTCAGCAATTCAATGTTGTACCACTTCATTTTCACACCTGAATTATATTTTCTTAGTCTAAATTTCAATTCAGCTGTCAGATGATGGTGAAAAGTTGGTGCACCACGTTCAACTCTGACATTCAGCAATGTTCTGCTAAAGCTTCAGCTGAGACAAATAAGGTTAATCTGATTCTTTGTGAGACTGTCTGGTGATACCCATGTGACTTTATCTAAAGCTTCAGCTGAGACAAATAAGGTTAATCTGATTCTCTGTGACACTGTCTGGTGATACCCATGTGACTTTATCTAAAGCTTCAGCTGAGACAAATAAGGTTAATCTGATTCTCTGTAACACTGTCTGGTGATACCCATGTGACTTTATCTAAACTTTCATGTGAGAATCTCCTATCACCAGGTCATTGAACTTACAGATCAACCAGCTTCTCTCCATTTCCATTTATTTTTCCTGGGCCATTCTTGCCCATGTTACATCTTCTCAATATTCCTATATGGTGCAGAAACATGGACATTAGACAAGAAAACAGAACAGAAAATTGAAGCCTTTGAAATGTGGATATATAGAAGAATAGGTAGAGTTGGATGGAAGGAAAAGAAAACAAACGATGAAGTCTTAAAACAACTAAAAATGAAAAGAGAACTACTAAGCACAATTCAAACAAGACAAATGCGATTTTTGGGCCATGTTAAAAGACACAACAGCCTACTAAAAGTAATCCTGAAGGGGAAAATACAAGGTAAAAGAGGCAGAGGCAGACCAAGAATAACATGGACAAATAACATCAAAAGATGGACAAATCAGCCTATGACAACCTGCACCATCAAAGTAAGAGACAGAGAAGAATGGCGCTCCATGGTAGCCAACCTTTGTTGCGGAGACGGCACTCGATGATGATGATGATTCTTGCCCATAACTCACACATAACTAGTATTTTTATTTTTCTATTTTAACACTTAGACCTTCATCGAGATGGTTACAATATATAGATAAGTAGACAGAAGTAAAAATGTCTTTATTGCTGTCTATTGTTCTACACTTTTTTTATAATGGATATCTTTAAGGCAAGAATGTGACTTAATAGACAGAAACCAGGGTAAGATTGGTTGAAAAAAATAGTTTTTGTTTGCATGTTTTTTTTTAAAGATAAGTAGATGCCTCAGTAAAATAGACAGATACTGAGATAAGACTTGCTGAAATTGCAAGTTTTAAAAGCAAAATATTGACTCAATGAAATAGACAGATACTGAGATAAGACTTGCTGAAATTGCAAGTTTTAAAAGCAAAATATTGACTCAATGAAATAGACAGATACTGAGATAAGACTTGCTGAAATTGCAAGTTTTAAAGGCAAAATATTGACTCAATGAAATAGACAGATACTGAGATAAGACTAGCTGAAAGAAACAGATTGTTAGAAATACCTTTCTTTGTCTACATTTTGTTCTGCATCATAGAGAGAGAATGGTTTGTCAATGTTGGTGCACTCTTTCATGAATTCTATTGAGCCACCAGGATCTGCTGAGATGTCACAGATGGCCAGTAGACGATGAGGAAGTGTGGGACAGCCTGGGGAGGATGGCAACCAAGGAGCATCATGGGGTCGCAGCAGAATTTTGGCCTCTGGTATCGTGATAAGTCTTGGAGAACCTACAGCCCAGTAAATGCCGTTAATGATGCAGGAAGCATAAGGAGCTATCTGTTGAAAGAAACAAACAGAATTAATTATAATTAATTGCAGGCTTCATTAACCCTAATGCCTTCTCTGTCTATGCATTGTTTAATATTATAAACAGTGCTGATAAAGCTGAAAACATGTGTTCAAATAATAAAAGTACTAATAAAGCTGAAAACATTTTTTGGAGTTGTTTTTTTTGTGTGTGTTCGCCATCTTTCGCCCTCTGGCAAAGTCCCTAGAAACTATCAGTCAAACACGTTTAGTTATCTTAATTTTCCTGTCTGTTATTTTTGTTCTTGTTTTCTGAAGGCCAAAACATCATGATTTTGTTTTGTTCCTTTTCTGTAAAGTTGTCACCATACTCTGTAGGAGTGCATGTTACCTCACCAATTGTTCACTGCTACCAGCTTTACCGCAGCACTCAGCGATTCATGAGTAATGTGGCAGTACAGTTGTGTACAACACATTTCAGGTTCTAACTATTTGATGATGAGCTAATCATTTATAGTTTTGGCCACTTCAAAAACAGTTTCTCAAAACAAAACACATTATTATGTATTCTCTTACAGAAAGATGGTGTTATGTTAAATACAACATAACAGATGAACTAGCAAAGATTCATCATCATCATCGAGTGCCATCTACGCAACGAAGATTGGCTACCATGGAGCGCCATTCTGCTCTGTCTCTTGCTTTGATGGTGCAGGTTGTCATAGGCTGATTTGTCCATCTTTTGATGTTACTCGTCCATGTTATTCTTGGTCTGCCTCTGCCTCTTTTACCTTGTATTTTCCCCTCCAGGATTACTTTTAGTAGGCTGTTGTGTCTTTTAACATGGCCCAAAAATCGCATTTGTCTTGTTTGAATTGTGCTTAGTAGTTCTCTTTTCATTTTTAGTTGTTTTAAGACTTCATCGTTTGTTTTCTTTTCCTTCCATCCAATTCTACCTATTCTTCTATATATCCACATTTCAAAGGCTTCAATCCTCTGTTCTGTTTTCTTGTCTAATGTCCATGTTTCTGCACCATGTAGGAATATTGAGAAGATGTAACATTTTGCTATTCTTAGTTTTAGCCCTGGTGTTATTTGTTTTGATGTTAATATGTTCTTCATGACATTAAAATTACTTTTTGCCATTCCTATTCTTTTGTTTATTTCATTTGTACATTTTCCATCACTGGTTATAGTATGTCCAAGGTAATTGTAGTTCTGAACTGTCTCCAGGTCTATTCCTTCAATTTTGATATCCACGTGTGGGTTTTGAGTTTATTCTTTGTTTATGATTATAGTTTTAGTCTTTTTGATATTCATATCTAGTCCATATTTTTTGCTTGTCATGTCTATTTCATTAAGTAATTGTTGTAGATCTTTAGGATTTTCTGCTAGTAGTTCAGTATCATCAGCATATCTTAGGTTATTGATTATCTTTCCATTAATTTGTAGGCCTGGCATCTCTATGATGTTTTTAAAAATTTGCTCAGTGTATAGATTGAACAAGCTTGGTGATAGGATGCATCCCTGCCTTACTCTTCTTTTTATATCAATGGGTGTAGAGTTCTCTTTGTTATATTTTATTATTGCTGTTTGCTCCCAGTATAGATTACATATTAGTCGTATGTCCGTGTCACCTAGATGTATCTCTTTTAGGCATTCTATAAGTTGTTTGTGGTGTACTCTATCAAAAGCATTGGTGTAGTCTATGAAGCAGGCATATATTGGTTTGTTTACTTCTGTGTACTTGGCAAAGATTACCAATGAAAAATGCTTTAAAAGTGCTGGAGAAACCAGAAACAACATCACGATCATTAAAAAAAAAAAAGACAATATACATTTATTGGGCATGTGATGCAAAAAGAAGGCATTGAGAATGCTATAACAGGCAAAATGAATGGAAAGAGGAGAACTAAGAGAAAAAATATTGAACAGTTTATCCAAATAGCATAACAAAAGATTACATTATGACCGAGAGATGTGAAGAGAGATGATACGCCAACCTGCATGGCGCCTGATAATGATGAACAGATGAATTGATTACTCACATTGTGGCTGAATGAAGAAGCATATCTCTCTGGATGCAACTCAAACTCTTCTGCATTAAAGGCTCCTCCATCCTTGTGTTTGTAGTGGTCATCACGGCTCACAACACAGGCATACAGTTTCGTGAGAGCTACATGGGAACATGAGTATTGAGGATCATTTATCACCTCCAGAAAACAATTTAAATGAATAAGTTAAATAACTTTACCATAATTACTGCTGTCAAACTTGAGTACATCCACTCAATTATTCTTAGTTACCTTAGGATTTCTAATTAGTGCTTAGAGTTCATAAACAGCAATGAAATCTTCCTACAGAATTCATAAACTTTAATGAAATATTCCTATATAGTTTATACACTTTGATGAAATCTTCCTATATAGTTAAAAACTGCAATGAAATCTTCCTATATAGTTCATAAACTTCAATGAAATCTTCCTATATAGTTCATAAACTGCAATGAAATCTTCCTATACAGTTCATAAACTTTGATGAAATCTTCCTATATAGTTTACAAACTTCAATGAAATCTTGCTATAGAGTTCATAAACTTCAATGAAATCTTCCTGTAGAGTTCACAAAATGTGGTAAAATCTTCCTGTTTTATCAGGAAAAGAAAGGAATGCTAATGGGCATGTCTGAGTATAGAGATGTCAGTCCAAACACAAAGACTCCTCATTTTAATGTTTTTTCTTCTTCATTTATTTTGATTATTCATCTTATCACTCTATTAAATACTGCTATCAATCTCAAAAAATTATGACTACTATTTTAGTCATTATTGTCAACTTACTATTATTATTGTAATTATCAGGTCGCTGTTTTTTTTATAACAATTTACAACAGCCAGTTTACAACAATATATAACTTACATCCCTGAGCAGCAACTTTAGGTAAGTGTGCTGGCTCAACATACTCATGGGGAAGCTCCTGGAAAACCTCCTGTGCTCCCTAATTTAAAGAAAAAAAAATGAAAACATCAAATATCACACTCAAGTATCCTATACTGATTAAAGCATCATTCATAGTTACAGACTTCATAATTTAAACCTGAAATATATTCTTAAAGACACCACTTTCAACTGTTCATATCGGGTTAACACAAGTTATCAAGAGTTTCATTAATGGACAATATTTTAATCTAAATTCTTAACATAAACAATTTGTAACATGTCATAAGCTACACTTTAAAGCACTACAACAAGAAAAGAGACACCAAAACAGCCTTTGTATTTCAAATCATGACTTAATTCTAGTCTGAAGATTTCTGTGGTTTTGATTTATATACTTCAATGGTACCAAGTTCTTCGTGATCGGCTATTGCTATGTATTTAAACATTTAGACCAGAGTGGGTCACGAACAAGACGAACAAGTTTTAGGCCTTCAGTCTTCATGAGCCTTTGACAAATGACTAACATCAATTGAGTAAACATTAATAATTTTAAAAAGAGAGAGAGAGCAACCCCCATCACATCCCATGGAATATGGTTGCTGTTGTTGTTTGCATTCACCAGCTTTATATCTCTAGCTAAGTCCTGAGGGACTGAATTTTGTGTGAATATCACTTGTTTCTATTTTCCACACTGGTAGCCATGTACTCAGGTGTCCCCTGACATACAGCAGGTAGAAGATATTCTCCAACTTCAGATGTACTCTCACATTTTTTTTATCGTTGAGGGTATTAACGTTTTTGGGTAGATTTTTTCCTATTAATTTACCCAGGGCAGCGGCCATTTTTTGCCTTCTCTTTTTGATTTCCAACTGCCAAGGGTTCTTTAACGTGCGCAGAATGTACAAAAGACTCCTGTTTTTTTACCTTTTTCCAAGAAAACTTAACATCGGATCTCACTACCCACAGACCAGAGGAGGGTAAAGGGTAAAACCACGGATTCAATATTATTTTAATTTTTGTAAATTTTGTTTTCCACTGCCTGTGGTGGGAATCAAACCTGGGACCTCTCATCTAGAGGCTGACATTCTTACCTCTAGACCACCCCATATACAAGTATGGACATATATTCTTTTATACAAATCTAAATAGGAAAATGTGTGAGAGCAAGAGTGAGTTCCGGTACATTAAAAAATGGAGACTTTATTTTCCATCTTGCATGGACCATTAGGCGTGAGGCTGACAACCTGTAACTCACTTCGGGGCAACTCTAAGCGGGGAAACCATCACAGTTGTAGAATCTTGTGGTGTAAAACAGGCTCTTCTTAGGGAAACATCAGGATACAGAAAAAGAACACCTAAAGGGACACTAAAAAGAACACTTATAAGAGAAGAAAAGTTAGCAGGCATAGACTCATTAGATAAGATAGAATATCTCGCTCAGAATAGAGAAGGGTGGCAAAAAACATTGCCAAGCCCTATGCGATATCTAACGGCACTGTAAGGACCAAGAATCAAGAAATAGCAAAAAAGACATAATACACGAACATATATACAATAATAAACTCACCTGCGAAACATTGCCAGATCCTGTAAATACAAAAGTCAAAGGTCCTATAGATTTTGGCAGCCGACCCAATGCTATCTCATACCCTGCATCACGCACCGCTTGTCGGGCCATCTCTGTATTTCTATAATTATGGCTTGGTCCAATATGCTGTAAGACAATTTTACAGATCACTTATCAACATATATTTTACACAGAAATAACAAGTACGTCACTAACCATTTTCAATGAAACGGCACAAAAGACTTAAAAGCTAGATTTACCAAAGACTGCCAATAGGTGAAGCAGACTTGTGGACATGATCCAGAAACTGCAAATATGTTCTAGAAGTTTCAAATCACAAAAGGAAGTCAACATAAAATGAATGGCTTACCAAACTGTTATCTATTTCAAAATGGAGAAATTCTATGAAAAATTGGAAGCTAGCCATAATTAATTTAAACTAAAGGTCTGACCAGGCAATTAATTTAAACTTTTGCTCTGACCAGACAATTAATTTAAACTAATGGTCTGACCCCAGACAATTAATTTAAACTGACCCCAGGCAATTAATTTAAAGTTATGGTCTGACCCCAGGCAATTAATTTAAACTAATGGTCTGACTAGGCAATTAATGATGTTTGCTAAATAATGAAAGTTAACAAAGAGAAGTGCAACAAGTTTCTTCAGTAATTATAATAGATACACTACATCCACCAGCAGTTTTAATCTATCAGTTGTTGAATTTCTTTAAAGCATGTGTCTTGTATTTTTCCTCTTCTGATTTTCTATATCAATTTTGACTATTGCCACAATTTATTTTAATACTTCTCTCCAGTAAGTGATCACAAATGTCCCTTCCTCTGCTGTACAAAAAGGTATCTGGCCTTAATTTTTCCCGCAAAAATATATAAAACATGGAAGTTTTCCTTGGGTGCGGTGGTGTATCGGACCTAAATGCGCATGTGTGGATCGTTTCCCGCTCACAGAGTGCATAATTTGCTGTCATCTGCCTGTGAGTGAGCATGTGTTGTGAATACCTAACAGACTCTAATTTGTCCAAAATCACACACTCCCACCCATTCTTGACATCCAAATCAGATTTTCTTAGACAGACACATTACTCTAGTTCATCAGGTTCCCTACTCTCCTAACATGGTTCTTTGTGATTTTTGACTGTTCCTCAAGCTGAAAATGTCACTGAAAGGGACATGTTTTGTGACACAAGAAGACAATAAGTGGAGTGTGATGGTCCAGCTATACTCCTTTACCAAAGAGACCTTCCAGAAATGTATCAAATAATGGTGAGGCAACTGGGAGAAGTGTGCAGTTTCGTGGAGTACTTTGAAGGGAATTAGGGTTTCAGACATCATCCAAGTGAGAAGTTGTATTTTTCTACCTCAAAGTTAGATTACTTTTGTACAGTCCTCAAATGCAATCAGGTTTTTCTCCTCTTCACACACCTCTCCATGTATCAAGCAAAGGTGCACAATTTGTTATTGCTCTTTGAGTTGTCTCAACAATTATCACTTGATGCTGTTGAAGGGTTTCACTTTGTTTTAATAAGATGTGTCTGAAAGTGAGTTGTGTCTGAGGGTGGGATGTATCTAAGGGTGGGATGTATGAGAAAGAGCTGTGTCTGAGGGTGAGTTATGTCTTAGAGTGAGATGTGTCTGAGAGTGAGCTGTATCTGAAAGTAATATGAGTATGAAAGTGAGTTGCCGCGTTTAAAAGTGAGTAGTGTCTGAAGGTGGGATGTATCTGAGAGAGTAAGTACATGACAAAATAAAATACATATTGTCATAAATTCATAATAATCACATTTAACTGTCTTAGTACTTTAAAAATAAAGATGTTTATGGATGTCTTCTTACATACTGCATTCTTGTATAACATTCACTTCTAATATAAGCTTTATCAATCATTCTCTCTTATGTAGCAGTATGCAAATCTAAACATTAACTTTGTTAAAAGTTCTTACTCATGTTGTTTTAACTCTTTCCGTATGGAAGCTTTTTATCGACGCAACGGAAGAGATTTCAGACAACATTTTTCATGGTTTTAAGAATCAATCTACATATTTATCTAACATATTATACATGAATTTTAGATAACTGAATAAGGTATTAGACTTCACCAATACCAAGATGATACAAAACATGTAAAAAGAATATGGTTTGATGGCGTTCACATTAATCAAATTCAGCATAGCGCACTATGCGGTGAAATGTACGCTGCTGAAATCAGCATGGCGCACAGTGCAGCGAAATGTACGGAAAGAGCTAAATACTAAACTCTCTAAATAATCCTTTCTTGTTGAAAAACATGCTAAGGTAGCACTCATTCTGTTAAAATTTTCCTCTCGTGTAACAACATGCTAGCATAAGAATTAACATTGCTAACCTCTCTCGTCTAACAGCATGCTTGCATAACATTAAAATTTGTTAACCTCTTTTATGTAACAGCATGCTTGCATAACATTAACTTTGTTAACCTCTTTTATGTAACAGCATGCTGGCATAACATTAACTTTGTTAACCTCTTTTATGTAACAGCATGCTGGCATAACATTAACTTTGTTAACCTCTTTTATGTAACAGCATGCTGGCATAACATTAACTTTGTTAACCTCTTTTATGTAACAGCATGCTGGCATAACATTAACTTTGTTAACCTCTTTTATGTAACAGAAAGCTAGCACAGCATTAACTTTGTTAACCTCTTTTATGTAACAGAATGCTAACATAACTTTAATTTTTTTACAATTCTCTTTTGTGTAGCATGTTTTTCATAACATTAACTATGTTAATAGTTCTCTCTTGCATAATAGCATACATCATGCTTGTTTACCATCGAAAAACTTAACTTTAATAATACATTTTTACTACAAAAACACCACTCTCTACACAGATGTTGCTTGAGTTATTGTGTTGTCTATCAATGGGCATTTCTTATGACCAACATTCAGTTGTCACGTGTTTCAAATCTATGTACTTCTGGCAAAACCATCTGGTGATAAGAATTCAGAAGTCAGTTACTATAATGTCTATTCATTATTGTTAAAAAAAGAACCAAATGTAACAATCAGAATATATTTTGAGTATTTTCATTTTTGTATGAATTTGGCCCAAACACAAGTCAACATGAAGAGCTTCTTAAATTGATAAAGAAAAAAGATGCTGTATAGGTATGGACATGTCACAAGATCCAAGAGCATAACCAAGATCATCTTATAAGGAGCAGTGAAAGGTGGTAGATGAAGATTTAGTCAAAGGGTGAAACTGATTAATGACATCAAAAATTTCAAAGGAAATTATGGGAACAAACTTAGATTTTGGAAGACTGCAGGCAAGAATGGAAAATGTGAATAACTCATCAAGTTGGTATCCCATAAAGCAATGGTATTTTTATTTGACCCTAGATTACAATACTGTAGTATAAATGACCTCATCAAAACACAAATTCCTCAAAATGTGACATTTTGCCGTGTTCAAACATTACCCCTCCTTCGCGTACCTTCTTAATTATCACTTCTGGTGACCCCTGAATGTTTAATGTTTCCATTGGTTGGATTTTTTTTTTTTTTAAATCATGAGATACATCGTTTAATGCTACCAAAAAATCACAAATTTTCCAGAAATTTCTAATTTTTTTCATCCTTTTAAAATTTTTTTTTGCTGTGACCAGTGAAGAAATATCCTTGGTCGTCGACAGACATCAAATAAGCTTTTGTGACTCGGGGAAACACATTGAATAACGCTTTGAAGTAGCCAAACATGCTGACGGACTTATGGTGACTGTACCGACAGACATCAAACAAGCTTTTGTGACTCGGGGAAACACATTGAATAACGCTATGAAGTAGCCAACATGCTGACGGACTTACGGTGACTGTACCGACAGACATCAAACAAGCTTTTGTGACTCTGGGAAACACATTGAATAATGCTATGAAGTAGCCAACATGCTGACGGACTTACGGCGACTGTACCGACAGACATCAAACAAGCTTTTGTGACTCGGGGAAACACATTGAATAATGCTATGAAGTAGCCAAACATGCTGACGGACTTATGGCGACTGTACCGATAGACATCAAACAAGCTTTTGTGACTCGGGGAAACACATTGAATAATGCTATGAAGTAGCCAAACATGCTGACGGACTTACGGCGACTGTACCGATAGACATTGTAAGACATCTCGTCCATGAGGTCCTAAATCAACCTTAACCAGGAATTTCGAGTCCCCATGTTTTGCATAGTGTGAACACACAGGAGCGTGTTAAAAGTTCAAAGAAATTACTATTTTTAGAGCATCTAATGTTACATTTACGTGGTAATAATTTTTACTACGGTACAGTAACTGGGAGAGTTACAGATAGGTATTGTAATCTAGGGTTAATACATGTTCCTGGTTTGTTTCTTTTATTTTAAAAAGGTCAGAACATAGTTAACTTTCAAATAAATGAAACATATTCATCACTCCTCTAACCCATTCAAAATATCATAGGGAAATATGATGTTCTTTGTCTCCATACGTCTTAACAAAAATAAACCTCCATTTATTGTTACCTACTTTTTTTCACAAGATATTTATCCTGACAGACTACAATTAAAAATCAAGCAAAATGTATTCTGATAGGTAACTTCCATTTAGCAAAACAGTGGTCTCAAAACTGCCTTCATGCACTGAAAACATGGAATATTTTTCTTTTCATAAATGCCTGAATGTTATAAGGTGTGATCAAGAAGTATCAACTGACAAAAAAGTTAGAAATCGAGTGGCACAGAAAGAAGATGCTAGTGCCAGGCAAAAATTAACTCATGAACAAAGATGTATGTAGTAGAAGTTATATCCCCCTGCTGGTCTGGTCTGTTTACAGCAAAGTTTTCTTCATTGTCTGAACCTTGTTTATTACACTTGTTATGGGTTTTAACAAACTGATCAAAGCATTTGAATTAAATGTGGTCAAAAGTTAAAAAAAAAAAACATGTACACAAATTAAAGATTCATATTATTATGGCATATATCCCATTTTTGGGGGTTGTATATGTCAGGAGTTTTCCATAGGGCTGGCCATACACTATCCCTGCAAGTGGTGTGTATAAATGCTTTGAAGAGGATTTTAAAACATTAAAAACAATGAATAGTCTGGAAGATCCTCAACCAGCAAAAGCAAAAATAGATCCTCAACAAACAGAAGTGAAAACAGATCCTTAATCAACAGAAGTAAAAACAGATACTCAACAAGCAGATGTAAAAACAGATACTCAACAAGCAGATGTAAAAACAGATACTCAACAAGCAGATGTAAAAATAGATACTCAACAAGCAGATGTAAAAACAGATACTCAACAAGCAGATGTAAAAACAGATACTCAACAAGCAGATGTAAAAACAGATACTCAACAAGCAGAGGTAAAAACAGATACTCAGCCAGCAGAACAAAAACAGTATTAAATTTCTTCAAAAAATTGTGCCTGATATTTAAAGATTAGATTTTTAAACACAAAATCATGGGATACTACTCACCATGAATGGTGTATGATGTCCAAGGGCAAGCAACCGAAGCCCCATACCATGAAGAATGTTGATCATTCCTGCCACACCTGCATACTTGCCAAACGCTACAACACGGGCTCCATTTTCATCAACCATCTTCTCATAGTCAATTAAACGAATATTCTAAAGAGGAACATTGGAGGAAGCAATAGTTTTACAGTAATGACCATTACAAAACATGAATATCTAAATTATTTAAATATTCAATAAAATTATAAGGTTACAAATTGAAAGCTGAATGCTGTTATGGTAATTTCTCATACAAATAATACATAAGGTGATTCACAGATACAGACTACTAAATATAAGAGATATTTTGAAGAAAAAATAATAATTACAAAGTATAAATATTAAATTTTGATCAAATAAAACAACAATGGTTACATTTTTAATAATTAGGGATGGGACATTTGAATTCTCAAATAATGCAAACCTTGAAAAAGATTTGAGATTAGAAAATGTGAATCTTTGTGCCTTTTCTCATCACACAAACTTTAAAAATTCTATCCTAAAAAATTGTTTAAACTTTGAAAAGATTAGATTGAAATATAATTTCACTGATGCCCAAAAGATGCTTTCACTAACAGAAAAACAGCGATTGTTGCAATTTGGATAGCATCTGTATCTAACAGCCCTGAATGCCAACCTGTTTTCAGTATGTTATCAAGTGGAATCTTCTGGGACCGTCTATAAAATTATACTGCTGTGCACTGCACTCTTTTGAAAACTTTCAAAATTAACTCTTGATAGTTCTGGAGGTTTCTAGCAATGCATGCTGATATAAATGATGTGTCAGACACATGACTCAACTTTCTACCAACTGGATATATTTCAAAACTGGTGCAGAAGTGGGAGGAATGGCCATGCAACCAGCATTCTCATCTGTGGTGAAGAAAGGTGGTTGTGCATGTGTTGGCTATGTGATGAGAGGAAGTAATAGGAGAGGGTTGGCTATGTGTTGACTATGTGATGAGAGGAAGTAAGAGGAGAGGGTTGGCTATGTGATGAGAGGAAGTAAGAGGAGAGGGTTGGCTATGTGATGAGAGGAAGTAAGAGGAGAGGGTTGACTATGTGATGAGAGGAAGTAAGAGGAGAGGGTTGGCTATGTGATGAGAGGATGTAAGAGGAGAAGGTTGGTCATGTGCCAGCTATGTGATGAGAGAAAATAACAGAAGGTTGGTTATGTGCCAGCTATGTGATTTGAAGAAATAAGAGGAGAGAGTTGGTCATATGTTGGCTATGTGATGAGAGAAAGTAACAGAAGAGGGTTTGGCATGTGTTGCCTATGTGAAGAAAAGATTAATAAGAGTCAACTGGTTAATTGAGATGAGTAGGCTCACTCAAGACGAAAATATTTTGTGAGTTACCATAAAATGAAAAAAAAAATTAATGAATATACAAATTCAACAATATGGAATAATGATATATCTGGCACAGCTTTGGGTAATAAAAGAGAGAGAAATGTGTGCAAACCTTGTCAAGAATAGCATCCAACAGCAGCATGTTATCTGGCTGGGCCTTTATGGTGTGAGAGAAAAAGGCATACGTTTTGTCCCTCATCAGGGAATCAACAGGGACATTTTTCACCCCAATAATGAGAGAGGCTTCCGACATGTCTTCTTGGATAATTGCTCCATTGTCAGAATATTCCTAAAAGAAAAATATGGAACCATTGTCAATATTTTCACAATAGTTAAAATCAACATCACAAATCAATAAAAAGCTGACAAATGTTATATTTCTATATAGCTTATAACAAACCATGGATATCTGGGATCTGTAGTAACTAACAATGAAGACCGCTAGAAAACGATCAAAAGAAGATTAGCAATAGCAACACAAAAATTAAACGTCATGAAGAATATGTGGCACAATACCAGAAAGGCATGAAAATTAAAATTACTGAGAACATATATCTTCCCAATAGTAACATATGGTTATGAATCATGGACAATCTCAAGCAAGGAAGAAAATCAATTCATTTGAAAAGAACTGGCTTATAAACACTGTTCTGCAGGGGAAATAAAAATACTATGGCTACGTCAAAAAACACAGCGGGCTGGAAAGAACAATAGTGGAAAGCATGGTTTCTGTGCAACGCATCAGGCAAAGAAGGTGGTGGTTTCAATACATCAAGGAGAACATGAAAACGGAAGAGTTGGGAGATCTGGGTAGAGACAGAGATTGTTTCAGACAGGCTAGGTGAATCCAACATTTTGTAATGGACATCCAACCTGATGATGATGAGTTGCTTTAAATGAATCTACAAAATGTCAGGAGCTAATCTATTTATCATTCCAAGACACATGAATAAATGCAGCAATGTTAAAACTCAGGCTAGAAGCTCCTATATTAATGGTAACCGGATCAATTACTTCCAACACTGTTTGTATGTACAATATATTTCATGAGAATCATAAGCCTTTAACAGTGGTAACTTCCTAGTGTAAATAATATACTTCTTCTTTGAATAGTGAGTTACATTGTACTACGTAATGTAGACCAACAATGTTTGTCTTGATCGTGTTTTTGCTTGGAACTATAAGCATGTTTTTAAAGTAAAGTACCCCCGTCACGCCAAGTGGCGTATAGGGAAATATGGTGTTAGTGACCCTATATTTTACAGACCTTCAGCACATGATTTTTGGGGTAATGCGGTCGGTATTACGCCCGTGCTGCTTTACTTTCCCAGAAAAAATCTGGTACCCATTTAAGGCTGGGTGAACCCGGAAGCCGTCAGTTGGGATCGAACCCTACCCCTTGTCCGTGGTAGTCCAGTTCACTAACCACTGAGCTATCGCGGCTCCCTGAAACATTTCTGTAGTCAGAGTTATATCTCCTAGGAAATGTCCACACAGCCTATCTGACACCCAGGTTTTCCTTCTCTTAGATGGATTGTTCAAAATGAAATGCACACTACACTTATAATAGAATAATTATTACCGCTATCAAGCACTATACATAGTGTAGATGAAGATGACCCATTCACATATGGGTGAAAACTAGCGTGCTAAGACACTTATTCAAATCTCATACTTTACCTTAATCAAACATAGCTTTTTAAACCCCTTTTTGAAGTATTGGCCATAGATAAGGTCTCTCCATCCATCCCTATTTCTGTAAATTTCTTCTATTTCCTTCCAGTCTAGGTCAATGTTCTTGAGGGTTTCCATGATTTCTCCTCTCACTGTTTTGCTGGGCTTCCCAAACATTCTAAATCCCTGTGAGTTCCATGACAGAGTCTGTCTTGCTAAGCAGACACCAGGTTTTCTTAGTGTGTACTCAATCTATCTCAACTTTCTATTCATAATCTGTTGTTTGATCGACCTTTATTTTCTTCTTTCCCAGATTTCATTTCATACTTTGTCATACCATCTGATGTTCAGAATTTTCTTCAGTTGCTTACAAATATATGTAATTTTTTATTAGCTATATTATTTAACATCCACGCCTCTGAACTATATAAGACTAATATAAGAAGACTGGTTTTGCATTTGTATTAAAGTCTTATCTTAGTGCTTATTTTTATGATTTTTCTGTCCATATTTTATTAAATTGAATGAAAGCTTTTCTTGCTTTATAATTATTAAGTACTCAAATTCATTGATTTGTTTCAACACTGTCCCTTTTACTTTAAAAGTGAACTTTGATTGGAAAAATGCTGTATCTATGTTAACTACTCCATCTATTTCTTAATAATATATAACCTGTTACATAAGTTAATATACAACAGTTAAGTCTTATAAAATTTATTTCAAGCCACACAAAAAAATGTATAACATAACTAGGTTATTTGTGCTATCTGTACAAACCTTCATACTGTAGGCTCTGCGATTTGATGACTGCACAATGACCTTGATTCCACATTTTACAAGTCTACGAATTTGCTGTGGTGACAATGGAGCACGTCGCTCCCAAACATTCACAGTTTCTCTGCGGATTGCTATGACTGGTTGGTCACTCACCCAGCGGACGTGTATACTAGAAAGTGCTGAGAGAATATGTGAGTGCATACTGGCATTCCTGATGGTTGGAAGCATTTTCATTCCAGTTCTAACATAAATCTGATAGCACATTTTTTTTCCAGATTGTCAAACAATTTGTTCTAACTATACTTGTCACAACACAAAATGAAGTCAAAATCGTGTATTTAATTTACAATTATTGATCACTATTTCTTATGTTTCATTTTGCCTAGGTGAGAAGCCAGCTTGATAGAAAACACAGCTATACTATATACACACTACAGCGTGAGGCAGCAGCTGTACTTTACAATGCCCCTAGAGTTATCTAACCCTGACCTGAAAAAAAGACATTTTTTTTTACATTTACAAGAGGTCAATAAATCTTATCAATACACATGTCATCAGTTCAAATTTTATTTTGTATCAGCAAACTGATAAACATTTAAAAATGTAAAATTTTTTTGTTTTTATTATAAAATTTCCCTAAGGTTTTTTTTTTTTACTTCTGCCAAGAAATGATCAATTAAAATATTTGCATGCTGAATTTTATTACAGAAGCATAAAATAGTTTTGTCCGTATTCCAATAATCTGTTTTCCTTATGTCAGTACAAACAAAATCTTGTCTTTTAAATGTCTGTACAAATAAAATCTTGTTCTTTAAATGTCTGTACAAATAAAATCTTGTCTTCCTCTTCTCTCCTTAGTCCCAGACTAACAAAGCAATCAGTTGCTTGTACTGTACATCTTAATATTTTGTGGTGTCAACAACAAATTGCCTTTACTTTATGTGGTACATGACCATCCTTCACAGAGCTCCCTCTGTCTGACCCACACTATCATCCCAAGATGCAACAGAGACGAGGCAACAAAAGTAGGCATGAGCTCCCTCACTGAGATTGAGCAACTCGTCGGGAACAAAATTAATAGTGAGGTACAATTCACGTCCTGGGCAAAATCAGATATTCAATTCTATAAGATAAAGATCATCAATGGACACAGAATTTCTGCCGTTGGTGTCGTCTTCCGGTTGGAAAGGGCAATGGCAATATCAGTAGAAATAGATAAATAAGTTGGTAGCGCATAAAATATTAAATATATTTATTTCATTTTATTATAATAATTTATTTATAAATCCAATCTGATCAAGTTAAGTTGAAATGATTTGAATAAACGTTTTATATCTTCTTGCCGATCCATTGGGCTGATACTGATTGGGTGGGCCTAGGCCTCCTATACTAAATACTTAAACGGCCCACGCTACATATTTTAAATTTATATTAGTAGTATTATTAGTTATTATAGTAGGTAAAAAAAAGTAAAGTACCCCCCGTCACGCCAAGTGGCGTATAGGGACATATGGTGTTAGTGACCCTATATTTTACAGACCTTCAGCACATGATTTTTTGGGGTAATGTGGTCGGTATTACGCCCGTGCTGCTTTTACTTTCCCAGAAAAAATCCGGTACCCATTTAAGGCTGGGTGAACCCGGAGCCGTCGGTTGGGATCGAACCATTATAGTAGGTAGGGCCTATAAATTAATTATTCCAAACAGACACAATTTTTGCTCATCTTCACGTTTATTTTAATTAAATTATTTTTATTATTCTTATGTCAGTATGAGTAAATCATATTTTCACCGAAGAACTTAATTCTGCCGTCCACCGTCGCAGTGAAACCAAACACGACGAATGCGGGTCGAACGTCAACCTCACACAAAAACTTTATAACCAGATTGAGATTGATTGAAAACGAACGCAAACATGAAACAACAATACAGTAACAGTTCAATTTCAATACAAAGCAAAAAGCTTCAACTCAACTTTGTCATTTTCATTAACAAAAGAACACTAATAAATAACGGATTGAATATCAGTTATTGGTAATTTCCTAGTTTGATCAGATATATTATTTCAGTTTGGAAGAGTGATGTCCCCTAAAATATGTCTGCCAAAATACAGTGGTTCTACGCATTCTTGGCGTTGGGGTCATTACGCTGGCATGTAATCATTTCGGAGTATCTGTTGATTGGGCGTTGGGTCCAGGGGTTAGGTTTACTTAGCTTTAGTGTTAAATATTTATAAATATATTATAACGCGTGACAAAAACGACGCCACTCGGCCTAATTATGATCTTCTGATCGAAGGGAATTGTGCGGTTGATTACCAATCGCCGTAATTTACTGCCAAATGTTGGAAGATTGTCAAACTTTGGCTATTAATTAAAATGCACATACACACACATAAATACAAAAAATATCTATCTATATACATGTATATATATTAGCCTATATATATAGGCTAATAATTAGTAAGAAGAAGCATAAGAAAGGATAGGGGTTCAGCCAATTATTAATTAACATCTCGATTTGGACGCAGACGCTGACCCGAACGCCAGTGTGAGTGACACATGCCAGCGTAATGACCCCAACGCCAAAATGCGTAGAACCACTGTATTTTGGCAGACATATTTTAGGGGACATCACTCTTCTTCCAAACTGAAATAATATATCTGATGAAACTAGGAAATTACCCAGTTATTATATTAGTTCTCTTTATATCTACATTTTCAGGACGTTTAAATACGTCTATTGCAAGTTTAATTATGAGTAGATAAAAGACACAAAACGCAGGTGAGCTACACACAGCATGAACTGTCCACACAACAACCGCCAACTTTGTCAACATCAGCAGACGTGATTTCCTTTTCTAACACCCCAAAATATATAAATATTGCGTTACATATTCTCCGAGCTTCACGCCTGTTTTTTGCGTTGATTATGATTTAAAGTGTAATGACTATAGTTTTGTGGTAAAATTATATTTAGCAGCTTGAATAATGTTACACAAGCTAATTACAGATAAGGAATTAGGATAAATTTCTTTTACGTCCCTAGTTCTTGTTTGGTTCGGAATTTGGTTATAGTCGATTTGTATTCTGTTACTACGATACCGATAACGTTGAATTGTTAAATTTTTTGAGATAACACAGAAACGATTACTTTTCTCATCACCATCAACAAGTGGCGTGTCCTTTGCAGAACGTTGTTTTCACCACAGCTCGTCTGAAAGAATCTCTGTCTCTAACCAGATCTCCCACAGAACGTTGCTTTCACCACAGCTCGTCTGAAAGAATCTCTGTCTCTAACCAGATCTCCCACAGAACGTTGCTTTCACCACAGCTCGTCTGAAAGAATCTCTGTCTCTAGCCAGATCTCCCACAGAACGTTGTTTTCACCACAGCTCGTCTGAAAGAATCTCTGTCTCTAGCCAGATCTCCCACAGAACGTTGCTTTCACCACAGCCCGTTTGAAAGAATCTATGTCTCTAGCCAGATCTCCCACAGAACGTTGCATTCACCACAGCCCGTTTGAAAGAATCTCTGTCTCTAGCCAGATCTCCCACAGAACGTTGCTTTCACCACAGCCCGTCTGAAAGAATCTCTGTCTCTAACCAGATCTCCCACAGAACGTTGCATTCACCACAGCCCGTTTGAAATAATCTCTGTCTCTAGCCAGATCTCCCACAGAACGTTGCATTCACCACAGCCCGTTTGAAAGAACCTCTGTCTCTAGCCAGATCTCCCACAGAACGTTGCATTCACCACAGACCGTCTGAAAGAATCTCTGTCTCTAGCCAGATCTCCCACAGAACGTTGCATTCACCACAGCCCGTCTGAAAGAATCTATGTCTCTAGCCAGATCTCCCACAGAACGTTGCATTCACCACAGCCAGGTCTGAAAGAATCTCTGTCTCTAACCACTTCTCTCACTTCTTTTATTGTTATGTTCAAGATATCTTGAAACCACCTTCTTCTTAGTCTGCCCCTTATGCGTCGCTCAGGAACCATGACTTTCATTATTGTTCTTTCCAGCCCGCTGTGCATTTTGACATGGCCATGGTTTTTATAATTTCCGCTGTAGAATGGTATTTATAAGCCAGTTCTTTTTCATTTTAATTTTTTTTTAGTATATCGTTATTGCTCTTTTTCGTTATTTAAGGTATCTTAAGGATTTTTCTGCAGCATTTCGCTTCGAAAGAATAAATTTTCTTCCTTGCTGTTTGCGAGATAGTCCATGATTCACAACCATATGTTGCTATCGGGAAAATATATGCTCTCAGTAATTTTTATTTTACTGCCTTGCTGGTGTTGTGCCAAATGTTCTTCGTGCCATTTAATTGTTGTGCTGCTATTCATCATCATCATGTGCCATAACGGTTGACATAGGTGATCATGTCCTTCCACAATCTATCTACAGTGCATCGTATCAGTTCTGTGGTTGATTGTTTTCCATGCCATGACACCAAGCTATCCAGTATTTTCTCTCTTTGTCGTCCGCGATCTATTCCTCTTTCCTTTTATTTTGCTAGTTGTAACCAAGTATTCCAACTTTCCTCTTCTCGTGATGTGCCCGAAAAATGTTGATTGTTTCTTTCTGATGTTTTTTAGGAGTTCCCTTTTTGTGTTGGCCTCTTTGAGAATTTCCTCATTGCTCTTTTTAGCTGTCCATGAAACTTTCAACATTCTTCCAAGAAAAATCATTTATGGCCTCTAATAGCCTTTTCATTTGTTTGCCTACTGTCTATGATTCGCTTCCATTGGTCAGAATTGGTTATATATATAGCACTGATGAACTCTCTTTATTACATCTATTGACATAGATTTGTTGCATAAGATATTTTTCATTTTCTGAAAAGCTATTTTGGCCTGAGCTATTCTGCTTTTCATTTCTGTGGTGCATCTTCCATCTGATATTATTGTGCGCAAGTATTTGAAACGATGCACTTGTTTCAGATTTGTCCTGTTTATTTTTATGCTGCATGATGGTGATTACTATGAAGACCTAAATAAAGTTATGAAGCAAGTAAAATCTTCAGACATCTTGATTGTAATGGGTAACTTGAACGCTAAAGTAGGAAAAGGTAGATATAAGACCATTATAGGAAATAATGCTTTAGGAAAAGAAATGACAGAGGAGAAAGATTAATACAATTCTGTGAAGAAAACAGGCTGATGATATGTAACACCTACTTTGAGCAAGAGAAAAGGAAAATATACACATGGAAAAGCCCTGGAGATAAGAAGAGGAATCAAATAGATTACATAATGATAAAAAAAAGGTTCCGTAACAGCGTATAGAAAGCCAAAACCTACCCAGGAGAAGATATTAATTCAGATCACAATCCTGTAATAATTAAATTGAAAATCAAACTAAAGCGAAACAATCAAAAGTCTAATTCATCAACAAATTCACTTGATATAACAGCTTTAAATCAAAGAGATATTAAAGATACCGATACAATACAAGTAAAGAACACATACCAGAAGCTGCTAGAAGATGGCATTGAACAATACAGAAGAGAAAATTCTGATGAAAAAGTAACAACTAAATGGCAATGCATAAAGAAAAGCATACAAGAAACCTGTGACACCTTACCCAAAAGAGAAAAGAACAAAAAAAAAAACAAAAATGGATAACTAACACCATCTTAGAAAAAAATGGAAGAAAGGAGACAAGCGAAGAACACTGCCCAATACAATAAAATAGATAATGAAATACGCAAAATGCGCAAAAAGGCAAAAGAAGACTGGCTCAACCAAAAAGTATATAACTAGAAACTATGGAAAGCAAACAGGACTTAAGAGGAATGCACACAGAAATAAAGAGAATGACTAATAAAAATAAAAAAAAAAGGTGGATGCATTGCAGACAAAAAAGGAAAAATGCTAACCGACAACAAAGATTCTTGGTTATGGAAGACCTCGATATCACTGCAAACGAATTAAAATCCATAATTGCTCAACCGCCCGTGCCAGTGGAATCATCCGAATTACTAACTCATCTCCCAAACAAAGAAAGGTAACTGTATTCCCCATCGTTGCAGTCTCAGCACACGCCAAAAGACATAAGGCGAAACCGCGCAGAAAGTGAACACAGCCAACTGTTCCCTGTCATACGATATCATCATTCATCGTAAACAAGCGGGATATCGAAACATGATCAAAACGGATGAGACACACAGCTCACGGTGTGCACAGAGCACTTAACTCAGTAGCTCCTGCAACAAGCCGGACTTGGAATATGAGGAAACTGCAACAAGGAACACTTTTCAGACATAGCCTTCAATGGTTCCTGCCGCCTATCCACCATATACCGTGGAAGTTCACGTCCTCCCGAAAATGATGATCGTCACATTGAGAACAAAAAAATGTATAGCGCCTGATGATGTTATGACATCGTTCTTGACACCAACCGAACATATAAACACACAGGTAGTCGTCAAATTATCCCCGTCACACATCAAACAACAGACCCTGCGGTTAGCGTACAATGAACGAAACACGGTGCAAATTCCCCAAAGAGGAAATCTTCGGTCGACTTTGAGGAGCAATCCATTAATGCGTTTCAGCATGTAAATAACTTGCGTCAAACAATTCTAGCATCAGCTATTGAACAGCACTCAATGTGACGTAAACCGCATGTCAACACTAGACGGACAATAAAGATATTATAGATAGATGGCAAGAATATATAACAGAACTATTTCATGATCAACGGGACATGAAACCAATTATAAAATGTACATCAGGCCATAAAATCTTAAAATCTGAGGTGGAAAAAGCTATAAAAACAATGAAAAAGGGAAAAGTAGCAGGACCTGACGACATACAGATAAAGATGATGCAGGCACTAGAAGATTTTGTCACTGAAGTTATTACAGACATATGCAACGACATATACCATACAGGATACATACCAAATGAACTAAAAACATCAACTTTCATTGCACTGCCTACAAAGAATGGTGCAGTTGAATGCAGTGACTTTAGAACAATAAGCCTAATGAGCCATGTTACAAAAATCTTGCTAAAAGCTATACAAGGAAGGCTTCAGAATAAAATTAATACTGAATTAGATGAGCAGCAATTTGGATTTAGGAAAAATAGTGGGACAAAAGAAGTCATATTCTGCATGACAACATTAATCGAAAAGTACACAGAAGTAAACAAACCGATATATGCCTGCTTTATAGACTACACCAAAGCTTTTGATAGAGTACACCACAAACAACTTATAGAATGCATAAAAGAGATACATCTTGATGACATGGACTTACGATTAATAATGTAATCTATACCGGGAGCAAACAGCAATAATAAGATATAACAAGGAGAACTCTACACCCATGGACATAAAAAGAGGAGTAAGACAGGGATGCATCCTATCACCAAGCTTGTTCAACCTATACACTGAGAAAATCTTTAAAAACATCATAGAGATGCCAGGCCTACAAATGAATGGAAAGAAAATCAATAACCTAAGATATGCTGACGATACTGTATTCTATCTATCTATTGTCCTTTCGAGCCGAAGACGGCACATAGGGAAAAACCACAATCTCAAAAACAGAAACCTTGCGTGCCAAAGTGGCACATATTGCAGAGATCTCTGCTCTAAAATATATGGCGCTGTTTCCATAACAATACTTTTTACAATGACAGCTTGTCAAGCCATCGATCAACCTCCTTAGTCGCCTCTTACGACATGCCTGGAAGGTCACAGTGTCACTATACTGTATTACTAGCAGAAAATCCTAAAGATCTACAACAATTACTTAATGAAATAAACATGACAAGCTATATATGGACTAGATATGAATATCAAAAAGACTAAAACTATGATGATCATCATCATCATTGAGTGCCTTCTCCGCAACGAAGGTTGGCTACCCTGGAGCCCTATTCTACTCTGTTTCTTGCTTTGATGGTGCAGGTTGTCATAGATTGACTTGTCCATCTTTTGATGTTACTCGTCCATGTTAGTCTTGGTCTGACTCTGCTTTTTTTACCTTGTATTTTCCCCTCCAGGATTACTGTTAGTAGGCTGTTGTGTCTTTTAACGTGTCCCAAAGATTTCATTTGTCTTGTCTTAATTGTATTTAGTAGTTTCCTTTTTATTTTCAGTTGTTTTAAGACTTCATCGTTTGTTTTCTTTTCTTTCCATCCAATTCTACCTATTCTTCTATAAATCCACATTTAAAATGCTTCAATTTTCTGTTGTTTTCTTGTCTAATGTCCATGTTTCTGCACCATACAGGAATATTGAGAAGATGTAACATTTTGCTATTCTTTGTTTCAGCCCTGGTGTTATTTGTTTTGTTGTTAGTATATTTTTCATGGCATTAAAATTACTTTTTGCCATACCTATTCTTTTGTTTATTTCAATTTTACATTTTCCATTGCTGGTTATAGTATGTCCCAGGTAGTTGTAGCTCTGAACTGTCTCCAGATGTATTCCCTCAACTTTGATATTTATTTGTAGGTCTTGAGAATTTTCTTTGTTTATGATCATAGTTTTAGTCTTTTTGAAATTCATTTCTAGTCCATATTTTTTTGCTTGTCATGTTTATCACATTAAGCAATTGTTGTAGGTCTATAGGATTTTCTGCTAGTAGAACAGTATCATCAGCATATCTTAGGTTATTGATTATCTTTCCATTAATTTGTAGGCCTGGCATCTCTATGATGTTTTTAAAGATTTTCTCAGTGTATAGATTGAACAAGCTTGGTGATAGGATGCATCCTTGTCTTATTCCTCTTTTTACGTTTACAAATTAGATATTAGTCCTTGTCTTATTCCTCTTTTTATGTTTACAAATTACACATTAGTCGTATGTCTGTGTCGTCTAGATTTATATCCTTAGGCAGTCTATGAGTTGGTTATGGTGTATTCTATCGAAAGCTTTGGCGTAGTCTATGAAGCAGGCATATATTGGTTTGTTTACTTTTATGTACTTTTCAATCTATGTTCTTTTGCAAAATATGGATTTTTTTGTGCCACTGTTTTTCATGAATCCAAATTGTTGCTCATCTAATTCAGTATTGATTTTATTCTGGATCCTACCCTGTATAACTTTCAGTAACATTTTTGTTACCTGGCTCATTAGGCTTATTGTTCTAAAATCACTGCATTCAAACTGCACCATTATTTTTAGGCAATGCAATGAAAGTTGATGTTTTTAGTTCATTTAGCATGTATCCTGTATGGTATATGTCATTGCATATGTCTGTAATAACTTCAATGCCAAAATCTTCTAGTGCCTGTATCATCTTTATCAGTATATTGTCAGGTCCTGCTGCCTTTCTCTTTTTCATTGTTTTTATAGACTTTTCAACTTCAGATTTCAGGATTGTATAGTTGTATGTACATTTTATAAATCGCTTTTTGACCCTTTTGTCATAAAATAATTCAGTTATATATTCCTGCCATATATTATTACATCTTAATACATCCACTTCCTGCAGCTTTTTTGTCTTTATTAGTCATTATCTTTATTTCTGTGTGCATCTCTCTTAAGCTTTGTTTACTTTCCATAGTTTCGACTAGACTACCGACGTTCGGACAACCCGTGTTCGATTCCCGCTGGGAGCAGTGTGAATTGTACTCGTGGTTGGAAAAAAAAAAAAAATACCCCCACGGTCGACCCAACCGTTGGCAGAAATGGGTACCAGGGTATTATTCTGGGAAGGTGAGGAATGTCGCTTCGCATCTGAGTTTCGATGCTTGAGTCTACACTATACAGAAATATCCGAACATTTCTGGATAGGCGGCCGAGCACATATGGGTGTAAACTCGCGTGCTAAGACGCCGGTTCAAGTCTCGTACTTTACCTTTACTTTAGTTTCGACTTCTATACATCTTTGGTTGAGACAGTCGTCTTTTGCCTTTTTGCACATTCTCCGTATTTCATTGTCAATACCCTTGTATCTGGAAGTGTTTTTCGCTTGTTTTCTTTCTTCCATTTTTTCTAAGATTTTGTCAGTTATCCAATTTTGTTTTTTGTTACTTTCCTTTTTAGATTCATCTCGTAACACCCCAAAGAAAGCCATGGAAAGGAAAGAAATAAAGAAATTCTCTTCATAGTATAATATTTTTAAAAATGCAAAGGTAGTCCCGTAGTGATAGTTCCATGAATACATGGAAAAGAAGTCTAAAACCCCTAAGTTAGTGGCAGCGACTGTGGGGAATAGTTGGTCTCGAGACAGAGAAGTGAGTTCAATCTCGGCTACGCCAGTTTGGATTTTTATTTATGATTTCTCTCTGCGGCAATCACCCCCTGGCCTCAGCAGCGAGACCCGGCTTGAAACGTCAATTACTCGTCAACGAAAAAAAAAAAATATGAGTACCCACGAAGATGGAGTAGTTGAAAATATACACGGGGACTGGCAGTTTCGGAGAAATGCAGTAGAGGTGACAGGTATAAAAAAAAAATAATCGACTGGACCTACTGTTATAAATCAGCTCCAGGTACGGTGTAGGTCAGACCCATCTGTTGTATAACCTGCCGGTGTGGCCGAGTTTACAGCCAATCACGCAAAGAATATGAGATCCGCCCACAGGACACGCACAAAATTCTGTCATAAGGAGCTTGGGGTTAATGGCAGATTTAAAATGTGTCAACTCATGTGACGCTAATAACGATTAAAAAAAATAGAACCATCTGTTTTGGATCTTTTTAGTTGTGTTTACGGTCAGTGTTAAGTCACAGCCAACTTCATGTTAAATAAGGCCTGTGGGCGGAGAGTGGTTGCCCAAAATCACCCAAATCAATGAGTACGGGTTCGATCCTGCTTCTGACCATATATTGTTCTCTATTTTTTTTTTCAGTTGCTAATTATTTATCATTTTTTCCCGAGTGCTGTAAACAGATCTCTTCCTCGTATGATTCGCTGAATTATCGCATCGGAAGTTTACCTCTATAATAATATTCATTTATTATTATTTGTCTCCAGTAGAACAGAAAATTGAAGCCTTTGAAATGTGGATCTATAGAAGAATAGGTAGAATTGGATGGAAAGAGAAGAAAACAAACGTTGAAGTTTTAAAACAACTAAAAATGAAAAGAGAACTACTAAACACAATTAGAACAATACAAATTACATTTTGGGGCCATGTTAACAGACACAACAGCCTAATAAAAGTAATATTGGAAGGGAAAATACAAGGTACAAGAGGCAGAGGCAGACCAAGACTAACATGGACGAGTAACATCAAAAGACGCACAAGTCAGCCTATGACAATCTGCACCATCAAAGCAAGAGACAGAGTGGAATGGCGCCCCATGGTAGCCAACCTTCAATGCGGAGATGGCACTCAATGATGATGATGTCTCCAGTATAAACCACTGGAAAATACTATTCGTGCTGTTTCGTCCTATAAATGTTTGTCTGCAACACAAATATTCAGACCTACCGGGAGATACTTGTCTTAATTGGAAAATACAGATGCACAATTTATTCCCGAGTTGTAATCGTAACCTTATGCTATAGTCATGAGAACACCTGCGTGAAAGACATCGCCAAAGATAGTTAACTTTTTAGTTAGCTGAATTGGCCGTGTTTCCTAGCGTTTGGCTCCTCGTGGCAAGGCGTTATGCCAAAGAGTACGTGTCCGATCCTGCTGCTGACCATATATTGTTCTTTGCTTTTTTTCTGTTGTTGATTATTTGTCATTTTTCCGAGTGCTATAAACATATGGAGAATTGAAAACAAAATTTAGAAAAAACTGTATTGTAAAAGCTTTACGTAAGTGATAGTCGACACAAATTTGAACGACGTTTCGGCTCAATAGGCCTCCAGTAGGAACAAACAAACAACACATACATAGATATGCAAGTGAATAAAACTAATCCTACATAGCTAACTAGTAATGAAACAAACAAAACAAAATAATCAAAACTTGTTTAAAAATCGACAAATTTCTTCCCCGTGTCGTGGACCGTGGCCAGAAGTTGAAAGAAGGATTCGCGGGTGTGCGCTGTAATCACCATGCTGGTTGGAGGGTCAACAACGTGCAAAGGGTTCTAAAAATATGTGAGTGTGTTGGGGGGGGGGTGAGGGCACTCTCTAGATTGTCTCGACTACAACGCCAACGACAATGTCTATAAGCATCTACGAGCCCAACACATACATGTACATACATACACACACAAATGTGTATAAATATATACCATACACCCATACATATGAACACATACATGCATATGCACACCCATACAGGGACAATCATATATATGTAGAAATGTGCGCATAACGCCCACATAATCAGAAGAGTACACACCGAGATCAGTGTGCATACACAAAGGAGAGAGAATAGAGCACAAGAATAACAGGCACTCGAAAGGAGGAAATATCGAGATGTCAGAGAGTGGAGTACACTAAAAAACATGTGAAAGGTAAGCAGCACAGACAAAAGAGGTATAGGAAACCAGTAGTGGAGTCTAGTGGAGGAGAGCTGTGAATAGCATAGCATGGTGGATATACTAATGTGCACAAACATGGGCAGCAGAGAAGACTATGCAATTGGAAAGGGGCAATTAAAGGGAAGCTATGTGTACGAGTGAGATACATTTACGCTTCGTGGGGTTAGCGAACCCAATTAGACTATAAAGCGATACTCCAAAGCAAACCGGCTACTGTCGCCAGAGCGGCAAGGACAATACCAGTGATACGGATGTCGTTTTCTCCCTTGTGGTCTGAAGAATTGAAATGGGAAACCACTGGAGTGTCAGTATCTATTTGAACTCCTCGAAGATGTTCACAAATCGTTACGCTAAGCGTCGTCCAACTCGCCAATATAAGTCATGTGGCATTGTTGGCATATGATGGCATAAATAATGTTACGGGACACACATGTGAAGCCATGTTTAATCTCGCACCGTCCGTTAGGAAATAAACAGTCAGTGCAGAGCACATAGGCACAGGTGATACAGTTACGTCCACAAGGGGCCGTACCTAAGTGTTCATGGTCGGAGCGAGGGAGATGGCTCCTAACCAGTAAATATACATATACATTTACATATCCGACTATCTAGACAGTGTCTTCCAACCCATGGTAGTCAGTCTTCTCTCAAATGTCAAAGACACAAACCATACCTTGAGGATACCTTGAAGAAGAATCAATTACGTAAAACTGTTACCATACCATTTTTTTCTACTTAGTTTTTCAGTTCTCCCTCACATTTAGTTTTACAGCAGCTTCACATTTTTATGCATTCAATTGCATTTCCTTGCATTGACCCCTTGCTGGAAACATACCACTTCCTCCTATGATTCGCGTGCTTTCAGCTATGCGAGCTAAAGACGACTGGCGTAATTTTAACCACAGCCGTCTTTGCTCGCAATGTTCACAACTTTACTCTTTTCGTGACTCCTTTTAGTCCGCGGGCCTTAGTGAAACTAGAGCTGGCTGTAGTTAAGACATGTTTTATCGACGACCAATTTCAACTCAGAAATAGAAGGCACTTTCAGACATCAGAAACAACATAAACAAAATATATTACATTAAAAAAAAATATGTCGGCTTATTCAAAACTGTACGCACCCATGCAGCTATAAAGTATGAAACTAGTCAAGCGAGTTCTGGTTAATGCAGATATCACGTGGACTTTTGAGCTTTATGATATCATGTGAACTTTATGATGTAACACATCAAAATTGTTCTTTATATTATATATGTACACACACACACACACATACATATATACAATCCAAAATCATCATCAGCTGTGGAAAACTTGAAATTGTAACAAACTAAGAATATATGTTCTCAACAAACAAAAGACTAATTCATCAACAATGCCACAAGAAATAACAGCTTTAAATCAAAAAGATGTCAAATATACTTATACAATACAAGTAAAGAACACATATCAGAAGCTGCTAAAAGAAGGGATTAAGCAGTACAGAAGAGAAAATCCTGATGAAAAAGTTAAACCTAATGGAAATGCATAAAGAAAAGCATACAAGAAACTTGCGACATCTTACCCATAAAGGAAAAGAACAGACAATAAAAATGGATTACTGACGCCACCATGGAAAAAATGGAAGAAAGAATATAAGCAAAGAATACTACCCAATACAACAAAATAGATAATGAAATACGCAAAATGTGCAAAAAGGCAAAAGAAGACTGACACAGCCAACGATGTCTAGAATTCGAAACTATGGAAAATAATCAAGATTTAAGAGGGATACACCCAGAAAAAAATGAGAATGACTGGTAAAAATATATTTTAAAAGCCACAGAAAGTAGATGTATTGCAAACAGAAAAGGAAAAATGCTAACATACAGCAAAGATATAATCAAAGGATGGCAGAAATATATAACATAATTATTTTATGACAAAAGCGAAATGAAAACAATTATAAAACGCACATCATGCTATAAAATCTTAAAATCAGAAGTGGAAAAAGCTATACAAACAACGAAAAAGGGAAAAGCTGCAGGACTTGGACGACATACAGATAATGATGATAAAGGCACTAGAAGATTTTGGCATTGAAGTGATCACAGACATATGAGACGACATATATCATACAGGATATATACCACATGAACTAAAAGCAATCAACTTTTATTGTATTGGCTAAAATGAATGGTGCAGTTTGAATGCAGTGGTTTTAGAACAATAAGCCTAATGAGCCAGGTAACAAAAATCTTGCTAAAAGTTATACAAGGAAGGATTCAGAATAAAATCAATACTGAATTAGATGAGCAGCAATTTGGATTCATGAAAAACAATGGGACAAAAGAATCCATATTCTGCATATTGACATTAATAGAAAAGTACATAGAAGTACAAACCAAAATATGTCTGCTTCATAGACTATACCCACGCTTTTGATAGATTTAGTTATTTGGTTATGGAAGACCCCAGTATCACTGCAAACGAATTAAAAACCATAATTTGATAGAATACACCATAAACAACTGATAGACGGCCTAAACGATATTCATTTAAATGACACAGGCATACGACTAATATGTAATTTATACTGGGAGCAAACAACAATAATAAAAAATAACAAAGAGAACTCTACACCCATTGATATATTTTTCTTTGACCGCAATATTTTGAGAAATATCCTCTGGCAAATTGTAAGAAAGAATAACCGTCTTGTTGGTTCCTTTTCTGTCGTTTCCCAGCATTGAAGCCCATATATGGATAAATTGGAAGAACTGTTGTTTATGCGATGTGTCCTTTCTTTTTAAAATACAGATAGGGTTGTCACCCCTTTGCTACATCTCCCAACCTTTTGGGTCTGAGCTCCAATTCTTGTTCCACTCCTACCCTAAAGGTCCACCTCAAACAAGAAACAGACAGATTCATAGAAAAAGAGAATACACGACGAAAGGAAAAAAAAGAAAATAATAACATTTCTAGGGGCGCTGAAAAATCCATTGTCAACTATGACTGACGGAGGCTACTACTACTACCTACCAGCTCAGACTTGCCAGCTTGGCATATCCTGCCAGAAATAAAGCTTCCGCTTACATAGTTTGCCTTGTATAGGCTGAAATAATAGCTTAAGGTGGCTATTGGTAAATTAAATCTAACCTAAGTAAGGATATGTTCTGAAATCTGCCGCAAAAGATATGTCGTCGGCATCTGAGATGTTTATGGCGGGGTAGCCGGGGGGGGGGGGGGGGTAGTACCTGTACTCCGCTTCATGATTCATGTAGGCGTTGCACCTTTCTCAAACAATCAAAAGAGTCATTCAATGTTATGTGAATCCAGTCTTAACATAGTGAGGTAAATCATGTATAATAGGAGTATTACAAATAGACAATAGATAAGAAAAAAAGCCACAAAAGTGTGTATTTACATAAGGATCTTGAAAAATCAATAAAAGCAACACACCCGACGATGTTCTGTAAGAGGTCAAAGCAAAGTAATGCACAATTAATTTCAATATTAGGATGAAACAATCATCATTGTTTGACAACGCAAAAGAAAGAAACAGCTAGAATATCTTGTGACAATGTTGGGGGGGGGGGGGGGGGGAAGAGGCAATAGAGGAAAAGGAATAGAAAGGATACTGACTAATTTAATGATGTAAATGTTCCATATTCCAGAGCGAATCTTTCAGGATTGTGTGACTCTCACCATCTCCCCTCCACCACTTGTCACAGCATTTCCCAACATGCATCGGTGATAATGCGGAAGCCAACTGAGAGTATTACACAACAGGCCCTCTTTTTGAATCCCCAGAGAAAAAGACAAAATGGAAGCCATGGATTTCTTGGAGAAGACAGTTAGAAGCAGAGATGAAGATGATGGAGAAGACATGGAACGATCTTAAAAGAATAGCAAGAAACAGAACGGCTTGGAAAGTATTTGTTGAAGACCTATGCTCCACAGGGAGCTGGAAGATAGAAGAGAAGAGAGAAGAAATCGGTGATAATGCATATATATATATATATATATATATATATATATATATATATATATATATATATAAACTTATATATACACATATATAGTAAGACTTATTATTAGAATATTCATGTTGTTGTCTTTGTGGTTTTATCTAATTCTCGGCGAGACACGATCCGTTCAACCCCAGGCTGACTTAAGGGTTACTTAAGACTGCAATTGACATCAAAAATTGAAAGTGAAAATAACTTTTTTTTATAAACAAGCTGATGGTTACGATCGTGGTAGAGGGCTCGCTGTTTACATCGAACACTAGGGTTCGAAGTTCGCTCGTCCCAACCTGCTGGAAAAAAAAAAAACTTGGTCCCAGGTCTTTGGTCAGGTAATGTGCGACATATGGAGAGAACCATCACGTTCTGGGCCACGTTCCATCAAAACAAGCACCCATGATAAGTTAGCGCCTATACACCCCACTCCTGTCATCATCATCTACCATACCGGTTGGCGTAGGCGATCATGTACTTCCACAATCTTCTATCTACAGTGCATCGTATCAGTTCTGTTGTTGACTGTTATCCATGCCATGACACCAAGCTATCCAGTATTTTCTCTCTTTGTCGTCCGCGATCTCTCTTTCCTTTTATTTTGCCAGTTGTAACCAAGTATTCCAACTTTCCTCTTCTCATGATGTACCCGAAAAATGTTGATTGTTTCTTTCTGGTGTTTTTTAGGAGCTCCCTTTTTGTGTTGGCCTCTTTGAGAACTTCCTCATTGCTCTTTTTAGCTGTCCAGGGAACTTTCAACATTCTTCTGAGAAATCCCATCTCTGTGGCCTCTAATCGTCTTTTCATTTGTTTGTCTACTGTCCATGATTCGCTTCCATAGGTCAGAATTGGTTCTATATAGCACCGATGAACTTTCTTTCTCATTTCTATTGACATAGATTTGTTGCATAAGATATTTTTCATTTTCTGAAATGCTATTTTGGCCTGAGCTATTCTGCTTTTTTTTTTTTATTTCAGTGGTGCATCTTCTATCCGATGTTATTATTGTACTCAAGTATTTGACGCGTTGCACTTGTTTCAAATTTGTCCTGTTTATTTTTATGCTGCATGATGGTGATGATTGTTTCTTCGATATGACCATTACTTCTGTTTTCTTACTGTTCAGACTGCGATCTTTCTTGATGCTTTCTTTTACTATTATATCTATCATTTCTTGTAGTTCATTCTCTGTCTCTGCTATTAAGACTGTGTCATCCGCATATCGCAAATTATTTATGTTGAGACCGTTGACTTCAATTCCTTTTTTGTCTACTATTAATCTCATAATGTGTTCGCTGTAAAGTGAAAACAAATCCGGCGACAGAACACAGCCTTGTCTGACTCCTTGTTTTATAAATTGAAATTGTCCAGTTTGGTTGTTAATTCGTATAGCTGCTGTTTGTTGCCAGTACATGTTTTTTTATGATTCGCAGATCCTTGCCATCAATGTTTAATTTCTCCAGCATATTGATTATTTCCACATGCTTTACTTTGTCAAACGCTTTTGTGTAGTCTAAAAAGCACATATATAGATCTTTCTTTACCTCTATAGATCTTTCTATAAATGTTCTTAAGATGTATATTGCATTATTGGCGCCCTTTCCTTCCACAAATCCACATTGTTCCTCACTTATTTCTGGTTTTTATTTTGTTTCTTACACGTCTCATGATGATTCTTCCACAGTACTCCTTCCAGCAGTAAAATACTTCTACGGGACGACTTTACCTTTATGTCGTCGTTAGGAAAGGCGAACAACGTGACATGCCCCGTTTAACCAATCTGAATCAGGTAAATAAAACCCGGATATGTTAATACTTTATTTCTGACAACTGTCAAATGATCAGGATGTCTGTAGTCCTTGTTGCTATAGATGCACTGGACCTTGAAAACTGTTGGCTTGTCACACTGACAGTGCATTTCAGCGACTGTTGTTTCTTCCTCACTTGTTTATGTCGCCATCTTGTCCATTTATTTTCGACCTTGTCATTTATTTGGTGCTAGGGGGACCTAAATGCTGGTAAAGAGGTGGTAGTGCTTAGCTTTTACGATCGATTGTTGTAATCAAAGTCAGTAAACTAAGGCTGGCTACTCAACATCAACTTGGTGATTCATCTTGTTGGCCACATTCAGCTTAGGTGTTGTCTGGTGCTCTGGCCTCGTTCAGATCTTTCTAATCATCATCATCATCATCGAGGGCCATCTCCGCAACGAAGGTTGGCTACCATGGAGAGCCATTCTGCTCTGTCTCTTGCTTTGATGGTGCAGGTTGTCATAGGCTGATTTGTCCATCTTTTGATGTTACTCGTCCATGTCAGTCTTGGTCTGCCTCTGCCTCTTTTACCTTGTATTTTTTCCTCCAGGATTACTTTTAGTAGGCTGTTGTGTCTTTTAACATGGCCCAAAAATCGCATTTGTCTTGTTTGAATTGTGCTTAGTAATTCCCTTTTCATTTTAGTTGTTTTAAGACTTCGTCGTTTGTTTTCTTTTCCTTCCATCCATTTTTACATATTCTTCTATATATCCCCATTTCAAAGGCTTCAATTCTCTGTTATGTTTTCTATTTTCTTTCTGTTTTTAATGCCAAAGATGAAATAGAGTTATTGAGTTATTTGCGGATCATCATCATTGCACTCCGAACATGTCCATAGGTGCTCAGATCCCCTCCTCAGCAAGTCCCGCAGTGTCCAGCGACTGACGACTCCAGTTCTATGTTGGTTGATAAGTCTTCTTACACGGCCACTAAGTTTCTCATTTCTGGCTGTGCCCATCTTAACTCCCATCTCTATCATCCGAAGAAGTGACGTGGATTTGTGTTTGTCGAAGTCCTGTGCTCTTCCCACATCTCGGAGGGCATTGATGATGTCCGCCCGATCCATTGGTTGACCGTCCTCAACAACAGCGCCGCTAGCCAACCTGTCCGCTCTTTCATTTCCCCGTACTCCCGCATGTCCAGGGACGTAGACAAAGGTGACCTTACGTATTTTGGACTTCTGCAATGACTCTACCCATTGCATGCGTACAGAGCCTGCATCCACTTTTTAAAAATCATGCTCATCGAATCACTCAGTACATGCGTGGGTGTAGTCTTGTGACTCTAACGATTTGAATGCCTTGGTCACTGCCATCACCTCCATTGTCATGCTACTCGTGGTCATGATGTATGCACCACTGTCTTCTTTGACTATTCTGCCTACCTCATCATCATCATGTGCCATACCGATTGGCGTAGGTGATCATGTCCCTCCACAATCTTCTATCTACAGTGCATCGTATCAGTTCTGTTGTTGACTGTTTTCCATGCCATGACACCAAGTTATCCAGTATTTTCTCTTTTTATCGTCCACGATATCTCTTTCCTTTTATTTTGCCAGTTGTAACCAAGTATTCCAACTTTCCTCTTCGCATGATGTGCCCGAAAAATGTTGATTGCTTCTTTCTGTGTTTTTTAAGAGCTCCCTTTTTGTGTTTGCCTCTTTGAGAACTTCCTCATTGGTCTTTTACAAACAAGCGTGTTGTAAATACTCGTGCACTTCTTTGGTGTTGTCAAAAAAACTATAAAGAAGAAACTTAAACCATCGAAGACGCTGCAAACTGGCTAGTAGTAGCCTCCGTCAGTCATAGTTGACTATAGTAGCCTCAGTCGTCAGTCATAGTTGACTATAGTAGCCTCCGTCAGTCATAGTTGACTATAGTAGCCTCCGTCAGTCATAGTTGTCTATGGATTTTCAGCGCCCCTAGAAATGTTATTTTTTCTTTTCTTTTCTTTTCTTTCGTCGTGTATTCTCTTTCTTTATGAATCTGCCTGCTTCTTGTTTGAGGTGAACCTTTAGAGTATGTTTCCAGAGATTGCGGTCTGCAGCTATGTCTTCCCATGCTGCAGGGTTTATGTTCAGAGTCTTCATGTCGCGTTTACACATATCTACAAATCAAAGTTTTGGGCGCCCCCTAGTTCTTTTACCATCTGCCAGTTGTCCGTAGAGTATATCTTTCGGTATGAGGCCATCTTTCATACGGTGTACGTGGCCAAGTCAGTGTAACCTACGTTGTTTGAGCAGCGTGTAGATATTCCAGAGACCTGTGCAAGTCATGACCTCCACGTTTGTCACTTTATCCTTCCAGGTGATACCAAGAATACGGTGTAGACATCGCATAAAAACTGGCTATCCAACACAAAAATAACATGCACAAGAAATTGGTGATACTGACTGATGCACTGTCAGTCCTAACAGCTCTAGAAACCCACAGGAACAGTGAGCTAGATGACTTGAGAACAACCCCAGACCAACTGTGCAATAACTTCCAGAGAGAGGTCATCCAGTGGATACCATCACACTGTAATATACACGGAAACGAACCCGCAGACAAATTAGCTAAAGAGGGAGGGATATTACCACAAGAGAACCATCTGGTCAGCTACGATGAAGCCAAATCCATCACCAAAGGCCAGTACCATGAAAAATGGAAACATGAACACCCAAAGTATAACGAAAAGGACGGATACCTCCAACTATCAAAGAGGGATCAAGTCATCATACTTCGCCTACGCACTGACCACAACAGAATGAGAAACAACATGTTCACTAAACTCAAAATAGGAACTAACAGCCAGTGCCACTGTACCCTGGATAACATGACAACTAAACATGTTCTACAGGATTGCCCCCGCACACAGACCTGAGAAGGACAATGTGGTCCACACCCACCTCCCTGGAAGAGAAACTATACGGGGCAACCCAATCACTTAAACAGACAGCTGACTTCATAAGAGAGTCCGGAGTTCTAGTCTGAATAAGCCATGATCGCAGAAGAAGAAGTTTCGTGGGTGCGCAACGCTTACTTTAGTTTTGATCTTTCTTTCATAGCACTCTCACAAAAATCAAAGTGATAACTTGCTCTGATGTTCATTATTCAACAATATTGTGCACACAGGTTTACACCACAACGCAGTATACAGGGAAGACATTTTATTGTTATCTCTAATTCTAGTTAGAAAATATTGATTATTTTAAATACATATCTAACTTATACATAGCTTTCATTGACCAGGAGAAAGCATTCGACAGAGTAAACAGAGAACAACTGTGGGAGATACTAACAACATACGAGTAAGCCAACATCTAACCAACCTTATTAAAAGTCTCTACGTCAACAGCAGCTGCGGGGTCAGAACAGCAGCAGGCTACACTTCGAAGTTAGATCAGGTGTAAGACAGGGGTGCGTACTATCCCCCCTACTGTTTATTACATACATGAACCATATATGCAAGCTAGCCAACCTATCAGAGACAGAGGAGATCAACGAGCTTTTATTTGCAGACGATCAGGCACTAATACATGAAACAATAGAAGACCTACAAGAACACTTAAACAAACTCAACAGCTCAGGCACAAAATACAACATGAAAATCAACATCAACAAAACAGAAGTCATGAATGTCGCCAAAAATAAATAGAACATCAACATTACTATAGAGGGCAGACAACTAAAACAAGTAGAGGAATTCATATACCTAGGAAGTCTAATGACAAACGGTAATTCTCAAACAGCAGAGATGGAATCAAGATGCAACAAAGCTTGTCAAATCATCGGACAGTTATCACCACTATTGTCCAACAAGGAAATAACTCTGGAGGCAAAACGAGCACTATACAATACAATCTTCATCCCAGCGTGTGCTAGCAATGCCAGACCTGGACCCTAGATGCAAGAGCAATAAGAAAAATAACCTCTACAGAGATGAAATGTGTCAGACGAATGACAGGAAACAGTCTGAGAGATAAGATCAAAATGAAGAACTGAGAAAAAAAAACTAGGAATAGCCCCCGCCATAGAATATATAAGGAAACAACAGATAAAATGATTGGCCATGTGACAAGTCAGAAAGAACAAAACGCAACACAACGAGCCATCAAGAAACGTTGTGAGAAAACCAGACCCAAGGGTCGACCACGAAAAAGATGGGTCGATGGAATATTAGAAGCACTAGGAAACATAACAGCAGCAGAGGCTAACAGAAGAGCAAGAGATCGCAAATTATATCTCCCCTCGACGCTGAAAGGCAGATGAGGAAGGAAAGTAGAAGAAAAATACATATCTGTGTGTGTGTTGTATGTTTGTTCCTGCTGAAGACCCATTGAGCCGAAACGTCGTTCTAATTTGTGCCGTCCACTTATTATGTAAAGTTTTAACCGTACCGTTTTTTTCAATATATTTTTTTTTCATTTCCCTTTTATTTCACGCAGTCCTCTGAGAAAGCAGTCACAGTGACCTATGTATATAGTGTGGCACGCGCACTTTTCTCTGTGAGAATATTTTCAATTCACTAAGTGGTCTTTAAGCAAAATTATCCAATGTTTAAGGGACTAACACTATGATCATAAACAAAGAAAATGTTCAAAACCCACAAATGGATATCAAAATTGAAGTAATAGATCCGGAGACAGTTCAGAACGACAACTACCTTGGCCATAATATAACCAGTGATGGAAAATGTACAACTGAAATAAACAAAAGAATAGGAGTGGCAAAAAGTAATTTTAATGTTATGAAAAATATGCTAACATCAAAACATAGAACATCACCTATATGGTGCAGAAACATGGACATTAGACAAGAAAACAGAACAGAGAATTGAAGCCTTTGAAATATGGATATATAGAAGAATAGGAAAAATTAGATGGAAAGAAAAGAAAACAAACGATGAAGTTTTAAAACAACTAAAAATGAAAAGAGAACTACTAAGCGCAATTCAAACAAAACAAATGCGATTTTTGGGTCATGTTAACAGACACAACAGCCTAATAAAAGTAATCTTGGAGAGGAATATACAGAGTGAAAGAGGCAGAGGCAGACCAAGACTAACATGGACGAGCACATCAAAAGATGGACAAGTCAGCCTATGACAACCTGCACCATCAAAGCAAGAGACAGAGCGGAATGGCGCTCCATGGTAGCCAACCTTCGTCGCGGAGATGGCACTCGGTGATGATGATAAGGGACTCACTTATCATCAGGCAAGCTGACACCATGGTCTGCCCGCTATTGGGTCAAGGAATTACATAGCATCAACACTGCTGTGTAGTAAAGTGTACCTGCTTCACTTCCTTTAGGAACAGGAGGGCAGCCCAGTTATTTCATAATGGAAACCTCCCATTCCACATACAATCAAACCAAAAATAACACTTAACGAACGTATATGTATATCAAATGTATGTCTGTATATGTATTATATATTACAATAATTTGCCACATTGTTGGATAGAAGAGATCTGTTTGAAACCCTAGTGTACCACATGAACAACCATCTACAGTTTCGTGGGCTATTTTGTAATTAAATACCACCGTAAGAGCCTAAAGGCGAATCGAAAAAAGTCACTGGTAAATTAAGACTCCAAAATTAGTATCAGGAAGTAGTGACAGCCGGACTCACCTGTACAGGTGAATGACGTCACATTACTAAGATGGCTTCAACACTGGTCTTGGAGTTTGTAGTTTTGTTATTGACGGTGCTGTTTTCAGGTAAATATTAACCTGTCTCACCAGTTATAATATGTTTAATATGAACTAATCTCATCTGAAATCGGTTTTACTTTAGCTTAGATTCTAAACATCTAGATTAGACTAGACTAGATCATCATCGTCGCGTGTCTTCTCTGAGATTCTCTTTTTTATATTTTTAACTTTAACTTAACTTTTAACTGTTTAACTGTTTAAGTTAAACACTTCAGTCAGACATCCGTGATGTGATCTATTGGATTGGAGTCAGTCTAATCTTCTTATAAATTGAGTATATAAAAGCCTCACAATACACACACAAAAACAATACATGCCACTACCGTGCTGTTGTGTTAGTTCTTGTCTGTTGTCAATTAATAATATCATTTAGTTTTAGACTTTATAGAATAAGAATCTATCTATTGACGTACCAATAATTGAATCATCTTGAACCTAATCTCCAGCATTTGGCTTTGGTTTTTTGTGTTCACTGATGACTAAAGTAGGATCACACCCTTCTTGATCCACCCTTTAATTAAAGGGATGTTAAGTGGGCATTTCTGTGTCATGTTGTGATTCACAATAAAACTGTGATATTTTGCACTTTAGCACAACATTTTGAGTACAGGGTTGTCTTCCCTCCTCAATCCCTACTCACTTGGCCAGGAAAGACAGATTAGACTGTTTCTGGAGGCACCACAGAGAGGTGGAGCAGGTTCTGATTCACCTATTCTGGCACAAGCCATCATCTGTGGGCCACTGACAACTTCCAGCTCTGCTGCTGTGAGGTGTCTTTGCCTCCCTGTACCCAGCAGTATTTATTATTCATTATTTTCAATACCCCAATGGCCAATCTTCTTAATCACTATCAGCTGGAAGAATGAGGTGAATCTCAAACTTGCCCAGTTTAATCAATAATAGTGTTTGGTATCCTTTCTAAACTTTCGTTTTGTTTCCGTTTTCTTCTCTTCCTTTCATCGTCATTGAGTGCTTTCTCCGCAACGAAGGTTGGCTACCATGGATCACCATTCTACTCTGTTTCTTGCTTTGATGGTGCAGGCTGACATAGATTGACTTGTCCATCTTTTGATGTTACTCGTCCATGTTAGTCTTGGTCTGCCTCTTTTACCTTGTATTTTTCCTTCCAATATTACTTTTAGTAGGCTGTTGTGTCTTTCAACCCATCAGAGAAAGAGGAGATCAACGAGCTTCTATTTGCAGACGACCAGGCACTAATACATGAAACAATAGAAGACCTACAAGAACACTTAAACAAACTCAACATCTTAGGAACAAAATACAACATGAAAATCAACATCAACAAAACAGAAGTCATGAATGTCGCCAAAAATAAACAGAACATCAACATAACTATAGAAGGCAGACAACTAAAACAAGTAGAGGAATTCAAATACCTAGGAAGTCTAATGACAAACGACAATTCCCAAACAGCAGAGATAGAATCAAGATGCAACAAAGCTTGTCAAATCATCGGACAGTTATCACCACTATTATCCAACAAGGAAATAACTCTGGAGGCAAAACGAGCACTATACAATACAATCTTCATTCCAACGTTGTGCTACCAATGCCAGACCTGGACTCTAGATGCAAGAACAATAAGAAAAATAACCTCTACAGAGATGAAATGTGTTAGACGAATGACAGGAAACAGTCTGAGAGATAAGATCAGAAATGAAGAACTGAGAAAAAAGCTAGGAATAGCCCCAGCCATAGAATATATAAGGAAACAACAGATAAAATGGTTTGGCCACGTGACAAGGCAGAAAGAACAAAACACAACACAACGAGCCTTCAACAAACGTTGTGAGAACAACAGACCCAAGGGTCGACCACGAAAAAGATGGATCGATGGAATATTAGAAGCACTAGGAAACATAACAGCAGCAGAGGCGAACAGAAGAGCAAAGACCGCAAATTATATCTCCCCTCGACCTGAAAGGCAGATGAGGAAGGAAAGAAGAAGAAGAAGAAGTTGTGTCTTTTAACAACTGTCTCTTCCTTTAACAACTCTTAAGGATAGTTCTTCTCATCACATTAAGATTGATAGATGCTGTTTTATAGATAAAATATTGTATCTTGACCTCTATAAGAAAACCCCATTTGTGTTCTTTTAAACATTTTTCTGTAAAGCCACATTTCTATGATCTCGTGATTTTCTTGTCTTGTAGTGTAATAAGTCTTGATTCCTTGTATTAGAAACAGCATTGGTGGTTTCCCCTTGCCTTGAAGTGTAATAAGTCTTGATTCCTTGTATTAAAAACAGCATTGGTGGTTTCCCCTTGCCTTGAAGTGTAATAAATCTTGATTCCTTGTATTAGCAACAGCATTGGTGGTTTCCCTTGCCTTCCATTTGTTTGTAGCTGTCCCTACTGGCAATCAACTGAAAAATCTCACCTACAAAGCAATGGGACTGTTTTCTGTTAGGAAACACTCCTTTATCCTTTTGTTCCCTTGAGCACTCCACAATGGCAACAGTGCAGCTACAGGCTGTAATGTTTACTGCATGCCACAGCAGGTAAATTACCTGACCTAACAAGATTACTGTATTATAAAATAATATCATCTGATAATTAGAAAATTAAATTTATGAATTATTGTAAGCTCACAGAAAATCATTGTCTAGAATAACCTGCCCTGAAATCAGTTAGTAACATCATACAAAGAAGCCTGCCTTAGGAAATTGAATGCATCAGATGACAAGATAAGATTTCAGATACTGCCATTTGGACAGAGTTGATATCCCCAGCATTGACAATATTCTGACTCAGACAAAAAAAACCACTAGGGAAACAATATAGTCCACATACCAAGTTACTGACTACTAAAATTATTATTTTATGATGGGCTGCAGAAAGGTATAATGTCTACAAGGTGGAGAAGGGAAGTGATTTAAAGATATGGTCAAGACCACATTAAAAGTCTTCAATGTTAATATTAACACATTGGTACAACAAAGACTTGGTGCACATCTCTCTGATGTGGGGACCACAGCTGCAGCCAGTGAGACATCCAGATCAGCGTGGTTCCTTTTCTCTAACAAATATGTATATTTCAATTCTTAGCCTGTATGCTGTCTGATCCATTAGTTTCTTTGGCATCCCTGACACAGTAAGCTCTTGAATAATCTTTCTTGTTTGTTGTGCAAGTAGTTTCTTTAGTACAAAGTGAGCTGCTGTTCACAACCTTTCTTTGTGTGCTATGTAAGAGTTTGTTCAGGCTGTCTAGTCTTTGATCCATTTGTCTAGTCCATTTCATCCATAATGTGTACACTAAAAATTCATGTTTCTGCAGATTCTAAGAGAAGAAACCCAAGCACAGTGTTATGAAGAACAGTGGAAACATAAATTAACAGTATGGGCCAGGTTTTGGGTGGTCATAGACCACATTCAAAATAAAGGAACTATTTTGTTGCTTTGGGAGCCTCAGTGGCTGAGTGGTTAATGTGCTCACTTCCTGACCAGAAAGGTCCGGGTTCGATCCCAACAGTGGCGGGATTTTTATTTAGGATTAATAAGGCTCTGGGGTTCACCCAGCCTCTAAAAATGGGTACCAGAGATTTTTCTGGGAGGTAAAGGCAGCCTGGCATGATATTGACAACATCACCCAGAAATGTGCCGAGGTCATAGAAAAATATGGTCACTAACACCATATTTCCCAAACGCCTAGCAAGGCAGGGAGGGAACCTTTACTTTATTTACTTTTGTTGCTTTACAAAACACCCCATAAACCTGTAGGCAGCTGAATGTTTTGTTAGTTTATGGTTAAGCAAAATACGAAACAGAAAATTTCAAACTTGAAAAATGATGATGCGCAATGTATAGTTGAAGAGAAAATGGCACAAAGAACACATAATATATGAAATGGCTATGAAAAAAAAAAGAGGCAGACAAACTACTCCTTGTTGATGGATATCAATGATTTTAAATCTGAGAACTGTCAACTGCTGGCTCATCTCTCACAATAAACTAGAAGGTAAGATGCTGGCCTTTGAGCTAGGATGTCCTGGATTTGAATCTCACCACAGGCAATGACAATCGATAGGCGGTTGGCTTACCACGGCAACAGCCGGGGTTCGTAATCCTGGCGAGGACACCTGGGTTTTACTAATTCCCTAAAAATTAGTAGGAGCCGCGATAGCTCAGTGGTTAGTGAACTGGACTACTACGGACAAGGGGTAGGGTTCGATCCCAACCGACGGCTCCGGGTTCACCCAGCCTTAAATGGGTACCGGATTTTTTCTGGGAAAGTAAAAGCAGCACGGGCGTAATACCGACCACATTACCCCAAAAATCATGTGCTGAAGGTCTGTAAAATATAGGGTCACTAACACCATATTTCCCTATACGCCACTTGGCGTGACGGGGGGTACTTTACTTTTTTTACTTTTTTACAGGCAATGTGAATTATTCTCTTTGAATCCGTGGTTTCTCTAGAGCTCTACCCTCCCCTGGTCTCTGTGTGGTGAGATCCCATGTCTGTCCCTCTCAGGTGGGATACAGGGTAGGCTAGAGGTAAGATCTTGGGCTCTGGACATGAGGAATCTGGGTTCAAATACCATCAAAGGTGAAAACAATTTTCACTTTGAATCCATGGTTGCTTCATGGCTTTACCTTCTGCTGGTCTCAGGGTAGTGAGATACCTGACCCTCACTACGCTGATACCTGACCCTCACTACCCTGATACCTGACCCTCATTACCCTGGTACCTGACCCTCACTATACTGGTACCTGACCCTCACTACCCTGATTTCTGACCCTCACTAACCTGATACCTGACCCTCACTACCCTGGTACCTGACCCTCACTACCCTGATTTCTGACCCTCACTACCCTGATTTCTGACCCTCACTACCCTGATACCTGACCCTCATTACCCTGATTTCTGACCCTCACAACCCTGGTACCTGACCCTCACTACCCTGGTACCTGACCCTCACTACCCTGATACCTGACCCTCACTACCCTGATATCTGACCCTCTTGGATAAAGGTAAAAAACAGGAGGTCCCATGTGCACAAAGAACCATTAGCAGTAAAAGTCAAAGAGAGTAGACCAAAAATGGTCGCTGCCTAGGCAAAAATTGTTAAACAAATCTGTGCATGCCGAAGATGAATATGTCTGGTCAAAAGGCATAGATATCAAAGGCGTTGCTGTAAACTAGCAAGCGACACAATGCATCCATGCCCACTTAACAGGCAAACGCTAAGAAGAATAAGAAACTCCCTCAGTGAATAGCAAAAACAGAAGTTCCTGTGCACAAGCTGCAAACATAACAAAACTGTTGGTAGTGTTAAGTTGGAAAGAATAGGCAAATTGCTACTGCCAGGGCAAAATTATTAGAAATAAAAAATTACCCTAAAAGTCAGACTCAAGTGATGAAATTAAGCCAATGTGCGTTAGATAGGAAATTAAATGCCTTAGAAAACAAATTTCTTTGTAGGATCTTATAGAGCTTAGCATCAGGAGGCAATCAGAGCAGAGCGCGCTCCTCTGTAAATTTAAACATATAAACAATTATTAGGGAAGGCTCATCCATGAGACTAAGAAACAACCAAGAACTAAAAGAACTAGTAGCAAATTGTCACTCCTGGAGAACTATGACTTCCGTCCTATGTGCCATCTTCGGCCTGAGAGGAAAGTGAATGAATGTATGTTGGGAATAAAACAGGTATTTCCATAAAACTGAGTTTCTGGAAATGTCCACAGATCTACAGGGCCTTACTGAAAGATCAAAAGCTAGTAAATGCAGAAAGCAAGTAGAAAGTAAGCAGTAAAACAGTAAATTAAAAATTTAATGGACAGACAGTGTGTGTTAGTGTCATGAGAACAAGTTGTAGAACATGTCTTTCATGGCCTCTGTGTTCCATGGGGAAAACACAGCACTACCTCGATACCCTCAGTGTCAAGCATCATGGTGATAAGAAAAGCCTAAATCAGTTTTGCAACAGGGATATATCTGGTTGTATGGAAATGAATTAAGAAGTATAATTTTTTTTAAATTGACATTTTTTTTCATTAAAATGACCTCACCCAATCTACCCAGGAAGTAATTTTTCTGTTTATTTTTAGCATGTGATGCTGGAGAGTACTGTAGAAGATATAGCTACAATGGCTACTACACATCGACATACTGCGTCTATGGATGCTGTGGCTATAGCAATAGTTACTGCTGTGCTGCCCCAAGTGCCCCGTGAGTTGATAAAAGATAAATATTTTTATGACTTTTATAAATTGCAGAAAACAATCTTCGAGACAAGTGAAACAAGTTTTACAGACAGGACTGACTATTGACAGAGAGAAACTATTGTTCTAAAGAATGTTATAAACATGACTAAATATTCATAACATTTTTGAAAATGTTTGTGTATAAAATAACAGGGATAATTTATTACAGAGACAAGACACCTGACAGCAACAGAGCTGGAAGCTATCAGCGACTCATCGCTGATGGTTTGCACCAGGATAGGTGAAATAGAACCATCCAGACCCTACTCCACTTTTCATGTTGCCTCTAGAAATAGGCTAACCAGCCTAGTTTGGCCAAGCAAGTAGGGTTATTGAGTTATTTGTGGGTCATCATCATTTCACTCCGAACATGTCCATAGGTGCTCAGATCCCCTCCTCAGCAATTCCCGCAGTGTCCAGCGACTGACAACTCCAGTTCTATGTTGGTTGATAAGTCTTCTTATACGGCCACTTTCTCATTTCTGGCTGTGCAGTTATTAATCAAGTCATTAAAGTCATTAAGCAAGTAGGGATAGAGTGGGAAGGCAATCCAGTACTCAAAAATGCTGTGATAAAGTCAGATATGTTGGGCCAAAAGGTGACATTATCACAGTTTTACTGTAATCCACAACACAACACATCAGCACCCACTTAATCCCATGGTTGAGACCTCCCTAGTAATTGTTTGCATGTTTAAATTACATCATCGACCATAGGTGAACTACACCAGATGTTTGCAATACAGACAGTTCAAAGGAATGAAGTTCCAAGCCCGAACTAAATGGTAAAGATAAAATACAAGACTTGAATCATCACCTTACCACGCGAGTTTTCACCCATATGTGCTCGGCTGCCTATCCAGAAGTGTCGCTTCAAGCATCGAAACTCACAATGTGGGGCAGCATTTCTCAAATTCCCAGAGTAATACTCAGGTACCCATTTTTGCCAGCAACTGGGTCGACCATGGGGTATTTTTTTTTAACCACGAGTACGATTCACAATGCTTCCAGCGACAACACAGGTTGTCTGAACGTAGGTAACCCAATTGGGTGGTTTTCCCAACTAGGCTACCAAGACGCCCCCTCCCACCCAACCCGACCTATCTTTATGAACCCCATTATAAGAACAAGTATGAACGCTGCCAACTCAGCATATAAGAACAAGTGTGAACGCTGCCAACTCAGCATATAAGAACAAGTGTGAACGCTGCCAACTCAGCATATAAGAACATGTAACAATATATAAACCAGTACAGATCATAACAGATTAAAGTGCAACCTTTTACCTAAGTATCAACTTCTAGTGAAAAAGAAAATACCTTGACCTTGATCCTTCATGCGCTATAGGGCTTCTAGTGTTTTTTCACCACCCATCTCTATTCTTGGCGAGATGTTTGATCTCATCTAATGAGTCTATACCTGCCAACTTTGCTTCTCTTAAAAGTGTTCTTTTCAATGTCTCTTTAGGTCTTCCCCTTTTTTCTGTATTCTCATAGAAAAGCCTGAACTCTTGTTGTATCTTCTCAGCACATGTCCAGCATATGTCCATCCTCTCTTTCTAATTGTAGAGGAGATCATTGATTGCATGGCCATTTCATTTATCTCTAAATTAGTCTTGAATTCATTCCATTGTAGTAGAGTACTCTTGTTAGTCATTTGTCTTCAAAAAGCATTTGTCTTTTTTACTGTTGATTATTTGTGGATTTTTCTGAGTGTTGTAAACATACCAACCCTCCTGTAATTAGTTGTTGATTTGTCATCTCGGTACTTTCCGTTCATAATAGTTTTGGGTCATGTTAAAAAAACACAACAGCCTAATAAAAGTAATATTGGAAGGGAAAATACAAGGTAAAAGAGGCAGAGGCAGACCAAGACTAACATGGACGAGTAACACCAAAAGATGGACAAGTCAACCTATGACAATCTGCACCATCAAAGCAAGAGACAGAGTGGAATGGCGTTCCATGGTAGCCAACCTTCGATGCGGAGACGGCACTCAATGATGATGAATAGTTTTGATTTATTAGTATTTGTCTATTGTCAAATGCAGCCTTTACTTGTAGAACTAATTCTTTAACTTTTTACTTATTGCCTGTTTGCTAATTGCTTATTTCAATAGAATCATCTATGTTTGAATTTGAACTATATCATGACTTTCAATTTAAGTCATAAACATTTTATTCCTAAATAATGCTTGTAAAAGTTTGTATTAAATTAAAGACATAGTGTTGTCAAACATAAAAACACTGCTAACAGGACATATTTTTTTTAAAATAATGTATTTCAATCATCAAGCACTTTGGTCTAGAAAAATATATATTCACAAAATTGTATGTGGCAACTTTAGTAAAGCTGGCACATACAAGTTTATGTTTATATTTTTTCCATGTTTCATCCGTCTTTACAGTGGCTATATCTTCATCATCATCATGTGCTATACCAGTTGGCATAGGTGATCATGTCCCTCCACAATCTTCTGTGCATTGTGTCAATTATGTTGTTGACTCTTTTCCATGCCATGACACCAAGCTATCTAGTATTTTCTCTCTTTGTCGTCCGCATCACTCTTTCCCTGTATTTTGTCAGTTGTAACAAAGTATTCTAACTTTTCTCTTCTCATGATGTGCCCGAAAAATGTCAATTGTTTCTTTCTGATGTCTTTTAGGAGCTCCCTTTTTGTGTTGGCTTCTTTGAGAATTTCCGTGTTGGTCCTTTTAGCTGTTCAGGAAACTTTCAACATTCTTCTGAGAAATCCCATCTCTGTGGCCTCTAATCGTCTTTTCATTTGATTGTTTACTGTCCATGGTTTGCTTCCATATATATGGATAGATATACTATATCATATATTTGTGCCAATTTTCATTCCAGCATTAGAGAATTAAGTCTATTTAAAATTTCTTCTAGCCTTCTAAGGCTGAGTCTAGTTAAGTCATCCAGTTTTCTTTGGAGTCTTTACAGACATGGAGAATGAGAACAATTGAGCTGATGATGTATTTATCGAAGAGAGCAAATAGCAACTCAGTGTTTCTGTCAATGTTGTGCTACCACTGCCCAAAATGGATGATTAGAGCAAAGAAGAAACAAAAGATCACAACTATTGAAGTGAGATGTTTTCAAAGAATACTCGTGTGAGAGTAAAAGATAAAATCAGTCAAATTCTTCTCACAATTTAGATTTTGAATTTAACATTAGATTTTTCTGTTACAAAAATCTGGAAGTTGAAATTGTCTCCAAGTGAGCAAAGCCATCAAAGTTGAATAACACTGTTCCTAGTTATGCAGGAGAGAGAGAAGAGTTTGAGAAATTAGGGGCTGCCCAAGAGTAAAATGGTTGGGTATGCTAAACTAATTTTTGTTTTTGCTTTTTATATTTTTTTCATCAGGGTTGGACTTATTACTGGATTGTGTGTTGGTGGCACCGTCTTCCTGTTCTTTATTATTCTCATAGTTTGCATATGTCGGAGACGCCGCTATGGAGGTTTTATATACCGGAGCCAGCCGGCACCAGCTGCAGCTGTAGTTGTACAACAGCAGAGTAAGTTTTTAAATTTAAAAAAATGCGGCTTTGAAAAATGTAACACATTTCAACTGTTTTCTTGTTTGTTTGAGTATTTCAGCTGTATATCTCAAAGAATGTAACACATCATAACTGCTTTCTTGTTTGTTTGAGTATTTCAGCTTTATATCTCAAAGAATGTAACACATGATATCTGTTTTCTTGTTTGTTTGAGTATTTCAGCTTTATATCTCGAAAAATGTAACACATGATATCTGTTTTCTTGTTTGTTTGAGTATTTCAGCTTTAAATCTCAAAGAATGTAACACATTATAACTGCTTTCTTGTTTGTTAGAGTATTTAAACTTTATATATCTCTAGCGAACTTTCGTTTCTAAGATGGTGGATCTAGTCCACGTTCTCTCGATCGCTGCAGAAAGTGCATTCGATGTCTGATTAATTTAGGTTCTCCATTGCACACAGGACAGAGAGGTTGTGGGTTCAAATCTCGGCTACACCGGTTGGGATTTTTATTTATGATTTCTCTCTGTGATAACCACCCCTGGTCTCAGCAGCGAGGCCGGCTTGAAACGTCAGTTATTCATCGACGGAAAAAAACATGAGTACCTCCAAAGTCGGAGTTATCTGCCTGTGTGGCGAGGGACCTCTGTGCACATGGCTGCTAGGGAAAAATGGATTAACACACAAAATTGAGCTCCTAGTCTCTAGGGACTTCATCAGAGTTGAAAGCTGGCGAATACAACAACAACATATCTCTAGCAAAGTCCTGGGGGATTGAATTTGTATGAATATCACTTTTCCCCTCTTTTCACACCCATAGTTTTATGCTTAGGTAACCCTTATAATAGAGGCAGATATACATACATGCTGACTCCAAAGGTATTGTTATATTTTATTGTCAAGAGTTTTGATATTTTTGGGTAAATTTTTTCCTATAAGTTTTGCCCAGGCTGCAGTTATTTTTGGTTTACTTTTAATATCCGACTTCTAAAAGTTGAAGTAAAAATCTGGAGTCTCACACATTGCGGCGTCTGCTTTGACCAAGTGGCATTTAATTCTCTGGTCCCAATGAGAGATCCCCCCCATGGCCATGGCTCATATCTTAATGTGTTTCTGTGCTAGACTTGGTTCATTTCATGGTGCTTTTCCATGAGGCCATGGCTCATATCTTAATGTGTTTCTGTGCTAGCCATGGCTCATATCTTGGTGTGTTTCTGTGCTAGACTTGGTTCATTTCATGGTGCTTTTCCATGAGGCCATGGCTCATATCTTAATGTGTTTCTGTGCTAGCCATGGCTCATATCTTGGTGTGTTTCTATGCTAGCCATTGCTCATATCTTAGCTTGTGTGTGTATGCTGGCCATGGCTCTTATCTTGGTGTGTGTCATGTTAGTCATATCTCATATCTTGGTGTGTCCGTGTCAATCATGTCTCATATCTTTATGTACGTCTGAGTTTAGTAATATCTCATATCTTAGTGTGTATCTGTGTTAGTCATGTGTCATATCTTTATGTGTGCATGTCTGTGTTAGTGATATCTCATATCTTTGTGTGCATGTCTGTGTTAGTCACATTTCATATCTTTGTGTGTGCATGTCTGTGTTAGTCACCTCTAGTGACTCGGGCAGATGGTGCTCGTAAACCTGGGAGGGCCGACCATCTAAGGGCAGAATCCCCCTACAGAAAAGACAATTTGCTGCCTTGCAGGAAGACTGGGGACAATCAAAGGCTAAGGAAAGCAAACCTGAACAAAATGCAGGCTGAAATCGAATGCACTGGGCCACTGGCGCAGAACACAGTGCAACGTTTTAACGGGTGTTCAATCAGAGTGGATCTGGCAGACTCTAATTGTATTATTTGGACTGTGTGGGCGATCAACACACTTAACCTGACAGCTGACTTCATGTGAGAGTCTGGAATCCTACTCTGATTGAGTCCTGATTGCAGAGAGAGAGAGAGAGAGTTCAACGACTTCCGGGTTCACCCAGTCTTAAATGGGTACTGGATTTTTTCTGGGAAAGTAAAGTGGCACAGGCATAATACCGACCACATTACCCCAAAAATCATATACTGATAAAAATTATGGTCACTAACACCATATTCCCTATGTGCCACTTGATATGACGGGGCTCTTTACTGTACTTTAACTTCCTGCCTAAATATGTGTTTCCTATCTGTTATTTCCTATTTGGAGTTTCAAACTATTAATGTTGATTTCAGTAATGTACTTTATTGTGCTCCAAATAGTTGAAAATCTTGTTAATGTGTTTGATTATATATTGTCTTCTTTTATTTAAGCTATTATTGTTCTATTATGTTTTATTATTTAGCTGTGTTCTGTCACCGAATTTGTTTTCACGTTACAGCGAACATATTATGAGATCAGTAGTAGAGAAAAAAGGAATTGAAGTCAATGGTCACAACATAAATAATTTGCGATGTGCGGATGACACAGTCTTAATAGCAGAGACAGAGAATGAACTACAAGAAACGTTAGATATAATAGTAAAGAAAGCAACAAAAATGGTCTCAGTCTGAATAGTAAGAAAACAGAAGTAATGGTCATATCAAAGAAACAATCACCACCATCATGCAGCATAAAAATAAACGAGACAAATCTGAAACAAGTGCAACGCGTCAAATACATGCGCACAATAATAACGTCAGATAGAAGATGCACCACAGAAATATAAAGCAGAATAGGTCAGGCCAAAATAGCATTTCAGAAAATGAAAAATATCTTATGCAACAAATCTATGTCAATAGATGTGAGAAAGAAAGTTCATTGGTGCTATATAGAACCAATTCTGACCTATGGAAGTGAATCATGGACAGAAGACAAACAAATGAAAAGATGATTAGAGGCCACAGAGATGGGATTTCTCTGAAGAATTTACCCTGGGCAGCTAAAAAGACCAATGAGGAAATTCTCAAAGAGGTCAACACAAAAAGGGAACTCTTAAAAAAACATCAGGAAGAGACAATAAACATTTTCGGGCGCATCATGAGAAGAGGAAAGTTTGAATACTTAGTTACAACTGGCAAAATAAAAGGAAAGAGAGATCGCGGACGACAAAGAGAGAAAATACTGGATAGCTTGGTGTTATGGCATGGAAAACAGTCAACAACAGAACTTAAACGATGTACTGTAGATAGAAGATTGTGGGACATAATCGCCTACACCAACCGGTATGGCACATGATGATGATGATTGTTCTATTAATCTTATTAATTCCTTATCTATTTATTTGTTTCCTTATCTGCTTATGGCATGTATATCATTCACTTCAGAAACATGTTTATTTTCTTGCAATGGATCTTACAAAACATTCTCCATGATTTACAAGTATAAAGATGTATTTGCTTAACACAAACACAGTATGATTTTCTTTCTTACTTAAAAAAAAATAGAATTAGTGTGGTATCTGCACAAATGATACTGTGACATATTGGGAGAAAAATGTCAACTGAAGTCAAAACAGCCCATTATATGTTGCTGATTTTTACAAATGTTTTTGAATCGCACTAATAGATGTAAGATTTAATATAGAATAACTCTGATCTCATGAGGCATCTTAATCTTTTCTAATCTGAAATATATGAACATATCCTTGCATTATAGAATATGTTTCCTATTATAAATAATAATGCCATAATGTCTTTGAAAAAAAATATAAGAGTTTCTGGAAAGTGGAGAGGAAGTCATGTTAAAGATGTCAGGACTAAGGGCTCATTACAAACTACATGTAGAGTTACAAGATTATGCCCACGCCTGCATACCAAGTGATTTGACAGGCATGATAAGTAAAGAGGCAGGCTCTGTACACAGGCAATGGGTAGAGTCATTAGAGAGGTAAAAAATATGTAGAGTCGCCTTTGTCTACATCCCTGGACATACGTAAGTATGGGTAAATGAAAGAGCGGGCAGGTTGGCTAGCAGGGCTGTCGTTGAAGATGGTTAACCAATGGCTCTGGCAGACATCATCAATGCACTACAAGATATGGGAAGGGCACAGGACTTTGACAACCATGAGTCCATGTTACTCCTTCTAATGAAAGAGATGGGAGGATGGGCACAACCAGAAATGAGAAACATAGTGGGCATATAAGAAGACTTATCAGCCAACGTAGAACTGGAGTCATCAGTCGCTGGTTGCTACGGAACTTGCTGAGGAGGGAATCTGAGCACCTATGGACATGTTTGAAGTGCAATGATGATGACCCACAAATAACTCAATACAAACTATGTTTACTAAGGTAGACAACACAGCTAGACAGCGAGAAATGTCCAATGACATTCAAAAGAGTGCTGTTGTCATTTTAATGGGCTAATTTAATGATGCTATTCATGAATCATTTTTTCAAGATGGCGGAGATGTATGTGCCGGTGTATATTTTGATTCAGTGGAACATCAATATTTCTATTCTATATGGATTATGTGTCAAGTTTCCAATTCCAGAGAATGATATAATGTGATCTCAAATATCATTAAGCAGGATAGGCATATAGAATTTTGTTTTTTAAGAGTGTATAATAACAGTTTGTATGTGAAAACAACAAAAATGTAGAGAAACAACACGAATAGAAAACGGGTCACGGACAACAGTGATCACAGTGCACAGGCAAGCACTGGTAACATAAACAACAGCCCTCACTCTACGACAGAACTAGCACAGCGGCAGAGGACAATGTAACATACAGAAAACAGCGCTCAGAGCCAAAATAATGGAGAAACAATCGCGATCATACAGACATAACGTAAATAAAACTGCAACCATAAATATTTGCAGTATCAGAGACAAAGAAGAACAATTAATCGACGCAATGATAAAAAGAAGAATCAAAATACTCGGAGTAGCAGACACAAGACTGAAGGAGAAACAAACAAGGAAAGCGTACATGAATTATACCATAATAAACTCAGGAGTTTACACCAACGAAGTAGCAAAACACGGAGTAGGATTCATTGTAGACTCAGAAACGTCCAAAAACATCATAGAAATACATCATCATTCAGAAAGGATAATTACCCTAAGAGTAATAGAAAACAACGCCAATATAACATACATCCAAATATATGCACCTTGCAACAATAAAAATGATGAAAGTGAAGTATTCTACAAAACACTGAATGAAATCATAAACAAAGTAAATAAGAATGAAGATCTACTGGTGATGGGGGACTTTAACAGGGGACCAGGAAAACACAATTATGATAATTCCAAATATCTGGGCCCATTTGGAGATAACACAAATAGAAAGAACAAAAATGGCAACCGACTGCTTGAATTATGCAATCAACATGAATTATGCATAACTAATACTTTCTTTAAACATAAAGACTCACAAATATACACATGGTATAAATGGAACGATAACAACTGTAAAAGTCAAATAGATTTCATCCTAGCGAGAACACAAAGGAAGAGGAAAATCAGAGACAGCAGAGCGGTACCTAATATCACAAATGATACAGACCATAAAATGGTGCTAATGACCATCCAGAATGCAAAATAAGAACCAATTGAAAACAAGAAAACAATCCGAAAGGGCAATAAAATTAAGCCAACTTAAAACAGAAGACAAAAAGAAAGAAATAGAAAAACAACTAGAAAGCCAATTTAAACAACTACCACAACAAATAACTACAGTAGATAACGAGTGGCTCACATTAAAAAAAATCATTGACGCAAATAGCAACAGCAATATGCGGAACGAAGCAAAGGAAGAAGGAGGGAAAGATGAGCACTCCATGGTGGAATGATATAGTCAAGAAAGCCATAAAAAGAAAGTAAAAACTATACAAAATCTGGCTAAAACTAAAAAGCAAAGCGATTATGATATAGACACAATAGAAAGAAGAGGAGTGAAGAAATGAATCAAAGAAGAAGAACATAAAGCATGGGTAAAATTTGGAGAAATGATTAGTAACAATCACAAATCAGCATCCAGAGACTTCTATAGAACAATTAAAGCCATAAGACAAAAGAACGACAATTATGACCCAACTGAAATCATCAATGATAAACGAGGCCAAGCAATTACAAACAAAGCACAAATCTTAACGAAATGGAAAGAATATTTAGAAAAGCTTTTGAATGTAGAAACAACAAGTCTAAAAACACACAAAAAGCAACTAATAGTTGGCGATAAAGAACCAAATATACTAATTGAAGAAATAGAAGAAATATTGCGACTTGCACCAAGAAACAAAGCTCCCAGAATGAATAACATCCTAGTAGAAATGCTAGCAGCAGCGGGAGAGGCAGGATTTGGTTATGGAAGGCCCCGGTATCACTGCAAATGAATTAAAATCCATAATTGCTCAACCACCCGTGCCAGCGTAACCATCCGAATCTCATCTCCCAAACAAAGAAAGGTAACTGTAGCCCCCATCATAGCAGTCTCAGCACATGCCAAAAGACATAAGGCGAAACCGCGCAGAAAGTGAACACAGCCAACCTTTCCCTGTCATACGATATCATCATTCATCAAAAGCAATTGAAATATCGAAACATGATTAAAGCGGATGAGACACACAGCTCATGGTGTACATAGAGCACTTAACTCAGTAGCTCCTGCAACAAGCCGGACTTGGAATATGAGGAAACTGCAACAAGGAACACTTTTCATGCATAGCCTTCAATTGTTCCCGCCGCCTATCCACCATATACCGGGAGTTCACGTCCTCTTGAAAATGATGATCATCATATTTCTTTAAAAATGTATAGCGCTTGATGATGTTAGGCCATCATTATTGACTCCAATTCCGAACATATAGACACACAGTTAGTCATCAGATTATCCCCGTCACACATCAAGCAACCGAAGTAAGATAGCGTATGGCCGGTCTAGAGTCTAGGGATATACGATGAACCATTATGATGACGTAGCACACAAAAAAGTCGTACACACAATTTCGCTCCCTTTCGATTTCTGATTACTCTAGTAAAAGCAGCCTAAGACGAACAAAACACTGTGCAAATTCCATAAAGGATAGCTTGGTGTCATGGCATGGAAAACAGTCAACAACAGAACTGATACGATGCACTGTAGATAGAAGATTGTGGAGGGACATGATCACCTACGCCAACCGGTATGGCACATGATGATGAAACAGGCGTTAGTGTCCGAAATTTGGTTATCTGGTGTGGTAGCTGAATATGATGATAATGACTATGTCTTCATGATGACACAACAAAACGAAAATGAAAGACCAAGATCAGGTCGTACAAATTATATAAATTTATTGGAAGTGTCAAAATAGTCATTAATCAAGTCTTTCATTACAGCAGAACACTGGACTGAATCATCTGGTGCACTTATCATCCAACAATCTCTTATCTGTAGCTAAATTAGGGTTGTAAGCTCTCCCTTTTAGATTCTCTGAGGCCTATCAGAGGTGATGGAGGTGACTAAATTGTAACTCTTCACACAGTGCTATCTTTCTTTATAAACTAGACTCCAACTCCTACGGTCTAGGTCTGACCCTAACTACATCTTGTGAAAAAAACCAGTTAACTGAGTTTTCTAAGGAGAGAGATATCCCAATGTGAAGACTCTAGCCAACATCTTACTTGCTGTAGGTTCTCAACTAACTTACTACTACTGTCTGGTGTTAACTACCCTGTCGATCTTTCTCTGGTTCTGTCTTGGACTGACTTGTCTATACAGTCTTCTACATTGACCTACGCAACTTTGCTCCAGTATGACAGGAAGTTGTTAAAGTGCCAACTGTGTTTCATCTCGTCGACTGACTGGATGCTAAGGAATTACACGTGTCAAACATTTGTGGTTTCCTGTCCACTTGCAAGCTTTGGGCCCTGAACAGAAGCTACTACCCTTTGATCTTGCTGCCATGGTTTTATAGTTGTCTCCTGTGGTCTATCCTTCTGATCGGAAATTGAACATGTCAAAATTTTGTTCAGAAGTCAGGAAGTGTTTAGTCTTACATCTCTACTTCTATCCTCTAAGAGTGAGTGTACCTCTGCCCTACCCAATACTATTAAACATGGCACATTTTACGAGTGATATGGTCGGCATTATCACTGTCCACTACCAGTTTTATTTCTTTTCATTAGTTCTTGTAGTTGGTTTTCATTTGTCCTGCTTTTAATCACCTTCAATTCATGGAAATGTTAGTGTTGCTTAGTATATTTATGTCAAACTACTACTTTTGCTTCATTTACTGTATCTAACTGTTGTGTGCTTATATTTGTTCATCTACTTTGACAAATCAGTTTTATCACTGTACACTTCTTATTTGTTAATTAACAATATGTTCACATTATTGTTTTTATATTTAAATAATTTTTTTTCAAAGCAACCATGAGTAATCAGAACGGGATTGTAACCACAGCTGGAGTCCAGCCTGGAGTCACATATCCACCATACCAACAGTACCCATACTATCCTGCCCCATCTGGCTACCCTGCTGCTACCGTACCTGGTTACCCTGCTGCTACTGCACCTAGCTACCATGCTGCTACCACACCTGGCTACCCTTCAGCACCACCAGGCTACGGATATTCAACTCAAGCTGCAGCCTATCCTGCTGAACCTCCAAAGTATGACTCACTGAACTATGAAGCCAATGGAGGACTTGATAACAGAGGGTTTGATACAAAGAACCCACAGTAAGCAGCAACATGATCATGCACAAGCTGGAAACCAATTTTAATTTGAACATAATCTTAACATATTTTATGTATTTCATTTAAGCCTGAAATTTTCATATAATTAATTCTACTAAACTACATCATAATTACATTACTAGCCAAAATACTGAAAAGTAGATGCAATGAATTAATGAAAACTATGTTTCAGCTTTGAGAATAAGACAAAATTAAAGAAATCAGCATTTTGATTCTAAAATGTCTTCAGCAAGGTACAAACATAAAAAACAACTACAAATATAAAAATAAATCTTCACGAAGGCAAGAAGTCAAAATATATTTTTAAGAAATCCTTATGAGGATGAAATGAATATAGTTGTGAAAGTTCCACATTATTTTTATGCCAATTTCCACTAACAAGCAGATGATTTGTTTGTAGTAAAATCTGAAACTTTTTGGCCAATATTTGGCTTCATTAGCCAATGAATAATTTACTTGTTTGGGTGGGAAACTTCACTTGTACTTGATCCCTTTGTAGACTAGAAACAGTGAGGGGGCCTTACTCCAGGGTGGGATTGTTTATTTAAAACAGTGTATATTAGATGTTTCTGGTGTTTGGGGTAACAACATTAGCCTATGATTTTAATATTCTTAAAGTGTAGGTGCTTCCACTGTTAGTTATAATTAATAATATTTTTATTTGTATTAGTAACTATTTTAAGTTAATTTATTGAATTTTAAAAAAATGTATTATCTGCACAATGTGCAATTATCCCTGGACAATAATGTGGTTTATTGCTTTTTTTATTTATTTCAATAGTTCATTTTAGACCTGTCTGAATTAATAATAATAATTAGTGTTTTGTTGTTTGGTATGATAATGACAACACCATCAAATGTACGGTGGTCGTGTAAAAATGTGGACACTGACGCCATATATCCCCTATATGCCAAGCTTGGCGTGCAGGAAACCATCACTTTTTTTTTTTATTGTTTGCTCAAAATGTTGACTTACGATACTTAATTTTAAATGACGTTTTTACAATACTGTTGTAAAATTAACTACTCAAACAAAACTCTGTGTAACTGGACAAAAATGTAGTTATTCAAATTTAAAAATATAAATATAATAGTGTAACAACACTTTGGAAGAGTTACAGTTTAAAGTAACAATTGAAACAATTAAGGAGTACAGTCAGAACAAATGTGAAGTGACAGAGCCTTCTAATGCAACACATTTAAATATTAAAAATTGGAAAGAATAATAATGGAAGGCATGCTTCCTTAGGGCAGACCAAAAAAAAAGGTGGTTTCAAGACATCAAGGAGACCTTGAAGAAGACAATAAAAGAAGTGAATGTTGGAATGTTCAATAACTACTACTTTTATACAATACCCAACTGTGTTAAAAAAAAACAACACAAAGCACATCTGGTAACATCACAAGTGACTGACTATAGAACATCTAGGAAAGCACATGGTGGGAAAAAGTAATCGCAAGCAGCGAACTGCAGATTTGTACAAAATTTCAATTTCTAACTTGTAGTTTTTACACAATAAACACAATTCAAACAAGACAAATGAGATTTTGGGACATGTTAAAAGACACAGCAGCCTACTAACAGTAATCTTGGAAGGGAAAATACAAGGTAAAAGAGGCAGACCAAGAATAACATGGCTGAGTAACATCAAAAGATAGTCAAGTCAGCCTTTGGTTATGGAAGGCCCCGGTATCACTGCAAATGAATTAAAAATCCATAATTGCTCAACCGCCTATGCCAGTTCCCTGTCATACGATATCATCATTCATCGTAAACAATTGGAATATCAAAACGGCTGAAACACACAGCTCACGGTGTGCACAGAGCACCTAACTCAGTAGCTCCTGCAACAAGCCAGACTTAGAATGTGAAGAAACTGCAACAAGGAACACTTTCATACATAGCCTTCGGTGGTTCCTGCCGCCTATCCACCATATTGACCAGACGTTCATGTCCTCCTGAAAATGATGATCGTCATATTTTTTAAAATGTATAGTGCTTGATGATGTTAAGACATCATTTTTGACTCCAAATCCGAAAATATAAAACACAGTTAGTCGTCAGATTATCCCTGTCGCACATCAAGCAACAGACCGTAAGATTAGCGTATGGTCGGTCTTGGGATATATGATGAGCCATTATGATGACGGAGCACACATAACAATGGCAGCGCCTATATATTCCTGATTACTCTAGTGAATGCAGCCTACAATGAACGAAACATGGTGCAAATTCCCTAAAGAGATAAAACTGCGGCTGACTTGACGAAGCAATTCCAACAACGGTCATGAACAGCACTCAATGTGACGTAAAGCACAGATCAACTCTAGTCACATTCACAACACTTGATTTGTCAAAAAGGAATATTGCCGCGCGTACAACTCCGCTTCATCGGCACAGATGTGTTTAGTAGAACATCATTTTGACTTTAACACAGAAAAGTGCAATGGAGAGTCGAAATTAATTAGTCCCCAAATGCACTTTCTGCAGCGATGGAGAGAACGTGAACTAGATCCACCATTTTGAAAATGGAAGTCCTATGACAACACTATCAACGCAAGAGACAGAGCAGAATGGCACTCTATGGTAGCCAACCTTCGATGCAGAGATGGCACTCGAAGATGATGATGAGGTTTTACAACTCAATCATAATCTAGGGTTAATTACTTTTAGGTCATTACTGTTCTATTATTAAAAACTAATTATTAGTTTATGTGAGTTAATAATTTAAACTTGAGTAATTCAAAATATAAGGTTTACAATTTTTTATTGATTGTATATAGTCAGTTCTGATCTTAGTAAAATAAAATAACTTCAGCAAAATGATTCTTTCAGTAAAACAAAATAATTGTGGTGCAATGATTTTGAAATGTTGTGGGGCTCAATCTAAACTTAAACCCAGATCACTTACTTATACCAGTGATGTTAACATTTCAGAACTGCTGAATTTTGTCTACAATTTTTTGCCACATGTGGTTCTTTAAGGCAATATAGATTATATTCCAAGAGTGGGAGTTAAGATGGGCACAGCGAGAAATGAGAAACTTAGTGGGCGTGTAAGAAGACTTATCAACCTGCACAGAACTGGAGTGGTCAGTTGCTGGACACTGCGGTACTTGCTGAGGAAGGGATCTGAGCACCTATGGACATGTTCGGAGTGCATTGATGATGACCCACAAATAACTCAATATTCCAAGAATTGCACTAGTTTTTACTTGTTTCCCATTAACCATATTCATAACTCAATGCAATTGTTCACATTTTAGTCTCTCCTGTAGTGTCTGAACCACCTAATATATAAATCAAGCCATAGAATAAAGGTGATAAGTAAAGAATATTATATTGAATTATATTAAATATGAAAATAACACACTTATTTTTAATTTTAAAATGTATCTTTTATTTAAACTTTAATTCCATAATCTGAAGTAAATAATAAAAAAAAATAATTAGATGGTTCATATCAATTATAAAATAAGGCAAAAATGCTACCAATGATAAATGGTGATACTTGCTCAAATGAAAAGCAAATTCCATAATAATATGATATATATATATATAAACTGCATAATAATACCATATTATGTTATAAGATTGTTGTTTCTATATTGTATTTCACAGTTGTTTGTCTCTGATAATTTAGTTGGTTTGCTTATTTGTCTTTTCAGGAAAATAAAATACACATGCTTCTTTTTTTACACATTCAACGTGATTCGATGAAGCTGTATCTTAAAGTTGAACAAAAATTTGTGGAATATTTCATCTCCTGAAACTCTTATATTTGCCAGGCTTTGATCTTCTTGTTATGAATATTAACTACTAAAATATAATTCATATGCAGATGTTGATTTTAGATAGAGGTTTCATGTGTGGTGTTTTAAATTGACATCACTGCCATGATACGTCTATTTTAAGAATGAGTGGAATATACTAGTAGGTTCAGGATATCTTCATTCATAAATGCTGCAGATTTGCAAGATTATAACTCAAATACCAAACAACCAAACAAAAAACACACACGCAAGATTTTTTGAGTTATCAAAACTGGTGTGTCTTATAACCTTTATATTTTGTTTTCTTTTTTTTTCTTTTTTTTTTTTTTTTACAATTTTATTTGTATGTGTGATATGTAATCTTACACACTTGTTAATATTAATTGCCTGTTTTATCTACAGTACAGTGACATACAGAAGCTTGCCAATAATTTTTTTTTACCAATTTAGTTATTGCATTTTCATGGACTTAAAAATTGTTTCAGCCTTCCTGAAGTTTGTGTTGTCTGGTTTTTTTCATGATCTTATTTATCATTTTCCTGGAGGCTTGTGCTGCCTGTTGTTGTACTTGATCTGACTCATTGTTTTCCTGGAGGCTTGTGCTGCCTGTTGTTGTCCTTGATCTGATTCATTGTTTTCCTGGAAGTCATGCTGCCTGTTGTTTTCCTTGATCTGATTCATTGTTTTCCTGGAGGCTTGTGCTGCCTGTTGTTGTCCTTGAACTGATTCATTGTTTTCCTGGAAGTCATGCTGCCTGTTGTTGTCCTTGATCTGATTCATTGTTTTCCTGGAAGTCATGCTGCCTGTTGTTGTCTTTGATCTGATTCATTGTTTTCCTGGAAGTCTTGCTGCCTGTTGTTGTCCTTGATCTGATTCATTGTTTTCCTGGAAGTCATGCTGCCTGTTGTTGTCCTTGATCTGATTCATTGTTTTCCTGAAGGCTTGTGCTGCCTGTTGTTGTCCTTGATCTGATTCATTGTTTTCCTGGAAGTCATGCTGCCTGTTGTTGTCCTTGATCTGATTCATTGTTTTCCTGGAAGTCATGCTGCCTGTTGTTGTCCTTGATCTGATTCATTGTTTTCCTGGAAGTCATGCTGCCTGTTTTCTTCCATGATCTGGAAACTCATGGATGCTAGGAAATCAAAGGGCATAAGAAGTAATTAATTCATTACTGTCTCATGACTGTTGAAGGATTTGATTACTTGTACCATGACATATACTGATCAACTCCACAAGTCGTCTGCCTATCTTTAATGCATAGTCATCCTGAATATTGTCAGACAAGTGTTAAATTGATTGAGCCTTTTTATGTTTTAACCTTTTATTGTGGCTATTGATTTTTTTAGTATGAAGATCTTATGTAAGGTTGGCTAGCCACTCCTTTTGTGAGATGGTAAAACTTGCCTTTAAAGTGATTATTTTTTACTTAGATTTTTATCTGCAATTTTAACAAAGTTATTTCAATAATTTTACATTGGATCATATTTGTTATACTGACACTATGATATATTGTTGTTGTATAGTTCAATCGATGAGGTTTTTCTATATCAATATTATTTTTATACTGAACTTTTATCTAATTTACCAATTTACATGCAGTTTATGTTTATTGAACCACAATAATTTTATTTTATGTACAATTTATTGATTTAAATTGTGATTACTTTTATTTTCCAATCTGTCACCCCACTAGTATTCTTTAGGATTTATGGTTAATTTTAAAAAAAATTATTCAGTTTATTGTATAATTTTATATGTATTCCAAACCAGTTTTTTTTACATTATTTGTTTATTGTTTTTACAATAGTTGTTCAGGGCCATGCACTTTTTTTCTGATCATTAGAAATTTACTTTATAAATGTACTTTATAAATGCGTTGTATTAACTCCCTTGAAGGAAGTAACTATAAAGAAGGATGTAAACAATTTTGAAGAAAAATTTCCATCAGAACAAAGAATCCTAATATGAAAAAAGTAAAGAGCCCCATCATGCCAAGTGGCGTATAGGGAATATGGTGTTAGTGAACATACATTTTTACAGACCTTCGGCACATGATTTTTGGGGTAATGTGGTTGGTATTTTGCCCATGCCGCTTTACTTTCCCAGAAAAAATCCGGTACCCATTTAAAGTTGGATGAACTCGGAAGCCATAGGTCTGGATCAAACCCAACCTCTTGTCCTTTGTAGTCCAGTTCGCTAACCACTGAGCTATCGTAGCTCAATCCTAATAATGGGCAACATTAATACATGAGAAACATGTTCTGATTTCACTTTGAGAAATTTTACTGCTGAAAAACATGTAATTGCCATTTAGTTTTATTGAGTTATTTGTGGGTCATCATCATTGCACTCCGAACATGTACATAGGTGCTCAGATCCCCTCTTCAGCAAGTCCCACAGTGTCCAGCGACTAATGACTCCAGTTCTGTGTTGGTTGATAAGTCTTCTTGTATGCCCACTAAGTTTCTCGTTTCTGACTGTGTCCATCTTAGCTTTCATCTGAAGGAATGATGTGGACTCATGGTTGCCGAAGTCCTGTGCCCTTCCCACATCTCGGAGGGCATTGATGATGTCCGCCCTATCCTTTGGTTAGTTTTGTAGTTGATGTAAGTATTTTTAAACTTTTAACTCTGTCTGGTCTATTAACAGACATCGGTTTTAATAAGTGCTGTTGAAATTTTGTTTTGTAAAATTGCGATTCTGTTTTTTATTTTAACCAGTACTTTACTGCTAAACCTTGTATAGGCCTCATTAGTACTTTCAACCAATACCAGCATGGTATCTTTTCTATGCAGATGTTATATAAATTTAAATTATGTGTTTATTTCTCACAAATAATTGTCACACCCACTGTTTATACTTCGATCACTAAACTCAAATTTGTAGCACAGAATAAGCTTGAGTTGTTTTAGGAGTGATTAGTGATTGAGATAGCGATTGGGGCTATGGTTATAGTTTAGTGACAGTAGGTCCAGTAGTAAGTTAGAAACCAAGACATCTGGCAAATAGATTTATTTAGCACTTTGGCTCAGGTATTGATTCTGAAGTTGTTGACATAAATGCATCTTATAAACTGTATTTTGAAAGATTATTTTTGTGCAAAATTTCAATTAAAATGGATAGCAATACTTTTAACCATTGAAAACGAGGCGGGTTATTTACAATATTTTGAATTCAAAATGATCTGCCCTTGGGAATTTTTTAAAATAACATATTGATTTCTTCAAATATCAGCAATTTACTGATATTTTTATTTTCTGTATCAATTGGCCTTTCCAATGATATATAACATGCACCATATTTATCTATAATTATAATGTGAAGTAGCGAAATGAGAAAAGCTTTTGCTTAATTTTAAAAAAATTAATTTGATCCAAACCTAGAAAAAAAACAAAAACAAAAGAAACTTAAGTCTTGAATGAGTTAAAAAGTATTTTAAAAAAAATAGTTTATTTAAACAATGTGGCAGCATAGAGCAAATAGAGATACTTAATACATGTTCTCAGAACCTAATTTCAAAGATTGCAACTTTATACTTGTTGGCATTGACAAGACCACAGTACCTGCACTAACAATCTTCTGTGATGTTAATTTTAAAAAAAATATTTTTTTTTGATGCTTGAAAAAAACCCCACATAATATTTGTTATCTCCCTTTGTCTTTCAACTTGCAGTGATGTAAAACTACACCCAAATCACTGCAACTCTTATAATTAAGAACTGAGTAGGGAAATAATATTCCCAATTGTTTTCTCATATTTTTCTATTTGTAAGTTAGTTTTTTGTGTGTGATTTGTTAGCCTTTCAGGTAATTAGTTAAAATTGCAGTGTCAGTAAAATCTGCACACTATTGAATTTAGTGCCTTTCATTAGCACACTTGCGAGTTAAACATTTATATATATATTTGAGAACTTCAAATGATTATACATTACTTTTCATATTGCCCTGTAAGCTTGGGTTATTTTTTACAGACTGTTTATTCAGATAAGCATTCCATTAATATATAAATTAATGTTTTTTTTTTATTATTAATAAAACTGCTGATTAAATTGACCATTCTTGTTAAACTAATGCAATTGATTGCTAATATTCCTTACATTAGAGCAAATTCCATGACATTTTTTTTTCTCTACAGTTTAGGCCCTTTTCCTTATTTTTCCATTTAAAAGACATCTGATTTCTTTGTTGAAATGTATATCTTCATGCTAATAACATAATATTGTCAGTGTTTCTAATATCATTTGTAATAAAAGTGTGAAACTGTTGAGTGAAGTTTTTATTGTTGTTCTGTGATGTAATGTTAATGCTATCTATTAAAAGTGGAATGCAGAGTAAAGAGAAAAGCAGCTTTATGGTAAGTTTTACTGGAGAGATCTGGTAACATCAGGTGGAAGGTATTTTAATTAAAGAACAAGGATACATACACTAAAATAATGAGCGGATGTATTTGGCAGCAATTGAAAAGAAATACGTGATGAATATCTATTTATTCTGAGACCATAGCTGATTTAGACTGGAATTCTTGATTCTCTTATGGCGTATGCTGTCTGTTTCAGGGAGAAAGTCCCATCATATAGTTTTTCTTCTAAGCTAGTGGGCATATGTACTGTGGACAGTCTTGTACAATGTGTTTTACTGTCATACCTGCTAGACCTACCATGGGTCTGGTCTTGTGTTTGGAGCACAAGCGGTGCCTCAATCTGATGTGACCAGTGTAGAAGAGGAGTATGATAACTTCATCTCTGATGAATAACTCATTTTTGACAACCGGAATGACATAAGTTCATCAATGTTATAGATAATCATCATCATGTACCCTGCCGGTTGGCGTAGGCGATCATGTCCTTCCACAATCTTCTATCTACAGTGCATCATATCAGTTCTGTTGTTGACTGCTTTCCATGCCATGACACCAAGCTATCCAGTATTTTCTCTCTTTGTTGTCCGCGATATCTCTTTCCCTTTATTTTGCCAGTTGTAACCAAGTATTCCAACATTCCTCTTCTCATGATATGCCTGAAAAATGTTGATTGTTTCTTTCTGATGTTTTTAAGGAGCTGCCTTTTTGTGTTGGCCTCTTTGAGAACTTCCTCATTGGTATTTTTAGCTGTCCAGGGAACTTTCAACATTCTTCTGAGAAATCCCATCTCTGTGGCCTCTAATTGTCTTTTCGTTTGTTTGTCTACTGTCCATGATTCGCTTCCATAGGTCAGAATGGTTCTATATAGCACAGATGAACTCTCTTTCTCATTTCTATTGACATAGATTTGTTGCATAAGATATTTTTCATTTTCTGAAATGCTATTTTGGCCTGAGCTATTCTACTTTTTATTTCCGTGGTGCATCTCCCATCTGATGTTATTATTGTGCCCAAGTATTTGACGCGTTGCACTTGTTTCGGATTTGTCCTGTTTATTTTTATGCTGCATGATGATGATGATTGTTTCTTCAATATGACCATTACTTCTGTTTTCTTACTATTCAGACTGAGACCTTTCTTGATGCTTTCTTTTACTATTATGTCTATCATTTCTTGTAGTTCATTCTCTGTCTCTGCTATTAAGACTGTGTCATCCACATATCGCAAATTATTTATGTTGTGACCGTTGACTTCAATTCCATTTTTGTCTACTATTCATCTTATAATATGTTCACCGTAAAGTGAAAACAAATCCGGCAACAGAACACAGCCTTGTCTGACTCCTTGCTTTATATATTGGAATTGTCCAGTTTGGTTGTTAATTCGTATTGCTGCTGTTTGTTGCCAGTACATGTTTTTTATGATTCGCAGATCCTTGCCATCAATGTTTAATTTCTCCAGCATATTGATTATTTCCACATGCTTTACTTTGTTGAATGCTTTTGTGTAGTCTATAGAGCACATATATAGATCTTTTTGTACCTCTATAGATCTTTCTACCAATGTTCTTAAGATGTATATTGCATTATTGGTGCCCTTTCCTACCACAAAGTTAAAGATAGAAAGCTATAGATAATGGTCTACAGATAAGTTCATCAATGTTATAGATAATGGTCTACAGATAAGTTCATCAATGTTATAGATAATGGTCTACAGATAAGTTCATCAATGTTATAGATGATGGTCTACAGATAAGTTCATCAATGTTATAGATGATGGTCTACAGATAAGTTCATCAATGTTATAGATGATGGTCTACAGATAAGTTCATCAATGTTATAGATAATGGTCTACAGATAAGTTCATCAATGTTATAGATGATGGTCTACAGATAAGTTCATCAATGTTATAGATAATGGTCTACAGATAAGTTCATCAATGTTATAGATGATGGTCTACAGATAAGTTCATCAATGTTATAGATAATGGTCTACAGATAAGTTCATCAATGTTATGGATGTGTTGGCCTCTGGATAAGAAGGTCCCAGGTTTGAATCCCACCACAAGCAGTGACAATATTTTTTTCAAAAATCGAATCTGTGGTTTCTTCAGGGCTCTACTCTCCACTGGTCTCTGGGTAATGAGATTCAATGCCTAGCCCTCTCTGATAGTGGTAGAAAACAGATGGCCCATTGTGATTTCTGCATGCATTAAACAACCCGTGGTGGATGGAAACAGAAAAAAGTAGGCCAGAAATGGCCACTGCCGAAGCAAAATTGATAAGGGAAAAAAAATAACTCAAAAACAAAAAACTCTTGATGATAAAAAATGAGAGTACCTCTGAAGTCATAGAACATCTACCTGTATGGTGATGGATACCTGACCACATGGCTACCTGTATGGTGAAGGATACCTGACCACATGGCTACCTGTATGGTGATGGATACCTGACCACATGGCTACCTGTATGGTGAAGGATACCTGACCACATGGCTACCTGTATGGTGAAGGATACCTGACCACATGGCTACCTGTATGGTGAAGGATACCTGACCACATAGCTACCTGTATGATGAAGGATACCTGACCACATGGCTACCTGTATGGTGAAGGATACCTGACCACATGGCTACCTGTATGGTGAAGGATACCTAACCCCTTAACTACCTGTATGATGAGAGACACCTGACCACGATGGTGCCTGCATGATGAGAGACACCTGACCACATGGCTACCTGTATGAGAGACACCTGACCACACGGCTACCTGTATGATGAGAGACACCTGACTACATGGCTACCTGTATCATGAGAGACGCCTGACCACATGGCTACCTGTATGATGAGGGACACCTGACCACATGGCTGCATGTGTGAAAAATAGAAGAAAATGATATTCATATAAAATGCCTACAGACTTTGCTGGAGATGTAAAGCTGGTGTTTGCAAACAGACAATCTTGTTTACTGTTCTAACATATGGATGTCAACATGGGCAATTAATAAAAAAAAGCAACCACTAGAAACCATTCAAATGTGGGTTAGGAGACTGGCTTTTCAAATTGACAGTACTAGAATCAGGTTTATATTTGCAGATCGGCCTCTAGTTAACAATGTAGACATTATCTGCTTACTCTGTATGTCAGTTGTTATAGTAATTATAAATTGTAATTATATTTATCAATAATGGTTGTTAGAACAATTCTATGTGACAGTGGAATCACAAAACAAGTCCTCAAATTGGAAACAGCAAGAAAAAGAGGCTGACTTCAAGAGACACTGAGAAGAATACTGACAAGAGATGTAATGATAACAGGCATCAACTCCTTTAATAAGATTGAGAAGTCCACACAAAACAGGACTTATGGTGAGGTACATCTGAAGTCCTGTAAGGCATCTGATGGCACTGGAAATAGGTACGATATATGTGCCAATAGTGATCAAGAGAGGTAAGATAGCAGGCACCAACTACTAGAGACTAAAGTCCATATAGAACTGGACTTATGGTGTGAGGTATGCTGCAAACCCTGTGAGACATCTCATGGCACTGGAAGGATGTTTGTGCCAATAGTGATCAAGAGAGGTAAAGATAGCAGGCACCAACTACTAGAGACTAAAGTCCATATAGAACTGGACTTATGGTGTGAGGTATGCTGCAAACCCTGTGAGACATCTCATGGCACTGGAAGGATGTTTGTGCCAATAGTGACCAAATTTCTCACCCATTTTCTGTCCATAGTTTGATATTAGGTCTACTATCTTTTGTTCATTGTGCCCCCACCTGGATAATCCTGTCAGATATTCCTGTCTTGTTTTCCAGTTCTGCACCTGGTGCCCCTTGTGTTGATTAAATCTTCCTGCCTCTCTCTTCTCCTGACGTACTCAATTTCAGTGATTGTCTTTTCCTTATGATATTCATAAAAATTAGATTATTCTGGTACTTCTCAGAGTACTTTATTTGTCATACTATCTATCTTCTCATACATTTCTTAGTATAATTCTCCAAAACCAAATCTTTATTATTTTGGGACCTCATCCGTCTGTCCGTCCATCTAGCTGTCTGTCTATCTACATTAATAATGTGTTAATGCAGACCACTTTACCAAAAATGTGTTAATTGTGAGAAAAAAAAATCTATGGGCACTAACACCCTGTCCCCTATAAGCCATGTGGCATTATGTAGTTCTTTATTCTGTTATCCTTTCTTCTTCTCTCTCTCCCTCTCTATGTGCTTGTTTGTTTGTTTAATTTTCTTTTACAATGGAATTAAAATTCAGTTCCAAAATGATAAAGAAATAGTTAAATTAATTATTAAGCTTACTGAGTTAACACAGTTGATTTTTCAAATGCTAAATGTAATTAGCTATTTTTCTCTTCTATCCTTTTAATGAACTGATACGATGCACTGTAGATAGAAGATTGTGGAGGGACATGATCACCTACACCAACCGGCAGGGTACATGATGATGATGATCCTTTTAATAATCATATTTTTCAGCCTTCTCTTTTCTGGAGTCGAAGTTCAAGACAACATGACAGTTTGTCAAAGTAGTCAGACATTTTGTTTTCTTCTATCAACTCCTCAAGTTCCGGTTCATCTTTTTGTTTCATTACATCTGGGAGTCGAAGGTACAATGCTAGCTCATCAACTGGCTCAATGACTGGAGCTAACTGCTCGAAGAGTGCAATCTGACTTATAACCTGGAACAAAGTTTGAAACGTAAAGAGAAATAACTCATTGGACACAGATTAAACTGGTAATTAGAAATATATTTTAGCACTTTCAACAAAGCACCTTGTCACCACAACAACAAGATCAACTACAGATGAGTAAACAATTTGATCAATAGATCCTACTACAGTTGAGTAAACAATTTGATCAATAGATCCTACTACAGTTGAGTAAACAATTTGATCAATAGATCCTACTACAGTTGAGTAAACAATTTGATCAATAGATCCTACTACAGTTAAATAAACAATTTGATCAATAGATCCTACTACAGTTAAATAAACAATTTGATCAATAGATCCTATTACAGTTGAGTAAACAATTTGATCAATAAATCCTATTACAGTTGAATAAACAATTTGATCAATCCTACTACAGTTGAGTAAACAATTTGATCAATAGATCCTATTACAGTTGAGTAAACAATTTGATCAATAGATCCTATTACAGTTGAGTAAACAATTTGATCAATAGATCCTATTACAGTTGAGTAAACAATTTGATCAATAGATCCTATTACAGTTGAGTAAACAATTTGATCAATAGATCCTATTACAGTTGAATAAACAATTTGATCAATCCTACTACAGTTGAGTAAACAATTTGATCAATAGATCCTATTACAGTTGAGTAAACAATTTCATCAACAGATCCTATTACAGTTGAGTAAACAATTTGATCAATCCTACTACAGTTGAGTAAACAATTTGATCAATAGATCCTATTCTATCTATCTATTGACCTTTCGAGCCGTAGCCGGCCCATAGGGCGTAGACCTCTTATCTGAATTTTTGTTCTAGCAGTTTTCAATTCTTTTAAAGATATTTTATCAAATCTCGCCATTTGTCTCTGTTTTGTGCAAGCAGCTCTATCTCATTGAACTTTGTTTCTATACCTCTTGTTGTTTTCCAGCTTTCACACGCATACGTAAGGGTTGATAGTACATTTGATTTGAATAGTCTAAGTTTTGTGTTTGTGCTGATGAGTTTTGATTTCCACAACTTTTCAAGGCTTCTGAAAGACATTGCTGCTTTAGCTATTCTGATTCTAATTTCTTATCTTTATCTTTGTAATAGATCCTACTATCTATCTATCTATTGTCCTTTCGAGCCGAAGACGGCACATAGGGCAGAACCACAATCTCAAAAACAGAAACCTTGCATGCCAAAATGGCACATATTGCAGAGATCACTGCTCTAAAATATATGGCGCTGTTTCCATAACAATACTTTTTACAATGACAGCTTGTCAAGCCATCAATCAACCTCCTTAGTCGCATCTTACGACATGCCTGGAAGGTCACAGTGTCACTATTCTTTATCCTACTACAGTTGAGTAAACAATCTGATCAATAGATCCTACTACAGTTTAGTAAACAATTTGATCAACACATCCTACTACATTGGAGTAAACATTTTAAAATAACATCTTGTCATTGAATCAATAACACCAACTACGTTTAGAAAAAAAAACTTTGAGAAAAGACCAACATTTATTTAGTAAACTCTTTGAAAAAAGACTAATAAAACCAATCTCTACTCAGTAAACTCTTTGAGAAAAGACCAATTTCTACTTAGTAAACTCTTTAAGAAAAGACCAACTTCTGTTTAGAAAACTTTTTGAGAAGAAACCAACTTCTGATTAGTAAACTTTTTGAGAAGAAACCAACTTCTGTTTATTAAACTTTTTGAGAAGAAACCAACTTCTATTTAGTAAACTTTTTGAGAAGAAACCAACTTCTGATTAGTAAACTTTTTGAGAAGAAACCAACTTCTGTTTATTAAACTTTTTGAGAAGAAACCAACTTCTGATTAGTAAACTTTTTGAGAAGAAACCAACTTCTGATTAGTAAACTTTTTGAGAAGAAACCAACTTCTGTTTAGAAAATTTTTTGAGAAGAAACCAACTTCTGTTTAGAAAATTTTTTGAGAAGAAACCAACTTCTGTTTATTAAACTTTTTGAGAAGAAACCAACTTCTGATTAGTAAACTTTTTGAGAAGAAACCAACTTCTGTTTATTAAACTTTTTGAGAAGAAATCAACTTCTGATTAGTAAACTTTTTGAGAAGAAACCAACTTCTGATTAGTAAACTTTTTGAGAAGAAACCAACTTCTGTTTAGAAAACTTTTTGAGAAGAAATCAACTTCTGTTTAGAAAACTTTTTGAGAAGAAACCAACTTCTGTTTAGAAAACTTTTTGAGAAGAAACCAACTTCTGTTTAGAAAACTTTTTGAGAAGAAACCAACTTCTGTTTAGAAAACTTTTTGAGAAGAAACCAACTTCTGTTTAGAAAACTTTTTGAGAAGAAACCAACTTCTGTTTAGAAAACTTTTTGAGAAGAAACCAACTTCTGTTTAGAAAACTTTTTGAGAAGAAACCAACTTCTGTTTAGAAAACTCTTTAAAATGTGCACTAGGCCAATGCTCTGCAAACCTGATTAGCTAAACTCTCTAAATCTTTTGGCAAGTTATTGTGTTGGCTAGTGATACAATTTCATGCTAATATTGCTTATTACTTTCTGTATTTACATTTTTCATGTCTAAACATTCTTTTGGCAGCTAATTTCTTGCTGTTTTCTTGAGTCCCCCCCCCCCCCCCCCCCCAAAAAAAAAAAAAAAAAAAAAAAACTTCATAACTGTGGAGATCATTAGATTATTAGAACTAGTCACATTAAGAGATTAAAAATGCATGTACAAAATAAATGGGTAGGTAAGTAGACAGGCAGGTAGACAAACATTACAAATTCATGATATAAATTAATGTATAAGTTAATGAATCATTTCCCGTGTGTTACCAGGGTCTCATTATGAGGGAAGTAAAGAATAGTTACATTGTGACCTTCCAGGCATGTCGTAAGAGGCGACTAAGGAGGTTGATCGATGGCGTGACAAGCTGTCATTGTAAAAAGTATTGTTATGGAAACAGAGCCATGGATTTCAAAAGTAGTGATTCCTGGAATATGTGCCCTTTTGGTACACAAGGTTACTGTTTTTGAGATTGTGGTTCTGCCCTATGTGCCATCTTCGGCTTGAAAGGACAATAGATAGATAGATAGATAGACAGATAATGAATCATGGATGAATTAATTTATTGATATAAGAACAGCTATCAAATTCCATCCCACAAACGGAACCTCACATCTTATTTTAAATTTAACACTTTTCTAAATCTACTAGTAAACAAAATCTTATCTTAATTTTAATTCCAATTTCTAAATTTACTGCTGAAGAATTACATTTAAAACCCACTTTCTTCAATATATAAAAACACCACTTACTTAAATCTACAACTTACAAAACTTACTTTAGCTTCACTTTCTTAAGTCTAAAACTTTCAAAACTTACATTATCTTCACTTTCTTAAGTCTACAACTTATAAAACTGACTTTAGCTTCACTTTACTAAGTTTACAATTTACAAAACTTACTTTAGCTTCACTTTCTTAAAGCTACAACTTATAAAACTTACTTTAACATCACTTTCTTAAGTCTACGACAAATTAATGTTAGCTTAACTTGAATTTTAATTTCCAAATGTACCAAATTGCAAATCTCGTATTAACAGTAACCCACTTTTCTAAATTTACCATGTAACAAATCCTGTCCTAATTTTAATGCAACATTTAAAATTCACCAGCTTACATGTTTTACTGTAGATTCTAAGAAATCTTTGGTTAAAAGGGCGATTATGTCTCTGTTCCTGTAAATGAGCTTTACTTCCATGTCAGCAATTTCAGACTCATGAGATGCTGAAAAGATCATCAAGTCTAAATTTAGCTGAATGAAGACCAGACCATGTCTGTGGCTTTAATGTCAAAACAGTTTTATTCTTATTCATGACTAAGCCATGGATCACCAATTTGTTCCCAGCCATGGACCAGCTAAACAATTTTTCAATGTAACAAATTGACAAAAATAAATTGTATGATTAAAAAGAGACAGCAAATTTTAAATGTTTTAAATTATCGTGAATCAACATATATAATAAATGTGATCTGTGAATTTCATGATGTACCACAACATATATACACTACAAAGAAAATAGGCCCTTTTTAGAGGATGAAATAAAGAGGTTAAGACAAAGAGGATGAGACAAAGAGGATGAGACAAAGATGATGGCCAAAAATACTTGGAGAGAACAGATGAAAAAGATGGGGGAAACACAGAACAATCTTGCAAAAATTACACAATATAAGACAGCTTGAAGGTGTTTGTTGAAGACCCGTGTTCCAAAGGGAGTTGAAAAGATGAGGATTGAAAGAAAATTGTTTATGGGAATGGAACTTTTGTTTATCAATGATTTAAAAAAAAAGTAAATTGAACACACATTTCTAATCACATTCTTTTATAGGCTGTGAAACTGCTCCACTAAATGATCATGAAGTTCAATGAAGATCAAATATCTACTATAGTATGAACTATGTGTACTACATGTACTATATCTACAGTAGTATGTGCTATGTGTACTACATGTACTATATCTATAGTAGTATGTACTATGTGTACAACATGTACTATATCTACTAATATTCTAATATGTAGTATGTGTATTACATCTACTGTAATATGTACTAAAACATGTACTGGCAACAAACATAAGAATTAACAACCAAACAGGACAATTTCAATTTATAAAACAAGGAGTCAGACAAGGCTGTGTTCTGTGGCTGGATTTGTTTTCACTTTACAGCGAACACATTATGAGATCAATAGTAGACAAAAAAGGAATTGAAGTCAACGGTCACAACATAAATAATTTGTGATATGCTGATGACACAGTCTTAATAGCAGAGACAGAGAATGAACTACAAGAAATGATAGACATAATAGTAAAAGAAAGCAACAAGAAAGGTCTCAGTCTGAATAGTAAGAAAACAGAAGTAATGGTTATATTGAAGAAATAATCATCAACATCATGCAGCATAAAAATAAACGAGACAAATCTGAAACAAGTGCAATGTTTGAAATACTTGGGCACAGTGATAACATCATTTGAAAAATGCAACACAGAAATAAAAAGCAGAATAGCTAAGGCTAAACTGGCATTTCAGAAATGAAAATATCTTATGCAACAAATCTTTGTCAATAGAAATGAGAAAGAGAATTCATAGATGCTATATAGAACCAATTCTGACCTATGGAAGCGAATCATGGACAATAGACAAACAAATGAAAAGATGATTAGAGGCCACAGAGATGGGATTTCTCAGAAGAATGTTGAAAGTTTCCTGGACAGCTAAAAAGATCAATGAGAAAGTTCTCAAAGAGGCCAACACAAAAAGGGAGCTCATAAAAAACATCAGAAAGAAGCAATCAACATTGTTTGGGCACATCATGAGAAGAGGAAAGTTGGAATACTTGGTTACAACTGGCAAAATAAAAGGAAAGAGAGATCGCAGACAACAAAGAGAGAAATTACTGGATAGCTTGATGTCATGGCATGGAAAACAGTCAACAACAGAACTGATACGATGCACTGTAGATAGAAGATTGTGGAGGGACATGATAACCTACGCCAACCGGTATGGCACATGATGATGATGATAGTGTAACACTCTCTGAGTATAGTGTGACACTCTCTGAGTATAGTGGGGCACTCTCTGAGTATAGTGTGACACTCTCTGAGTATAGTGGGACACTCTCTGAGTATAGTGGGACACTCTCTGAGTATAGTGGGGCACTCTCTGAGTATAGTGGGGCACTCTCTGAGTATAGTGGGACACTCTCTGAGTATAGTGTGACACTCTCTGAGTATAGTGGGACACTCTCTGAGTATAGTGGGACACTCTCTGAGTATAGTCTGACACTCTCTGAGTATAGTGGGACACTCTCTGAGTATAGTGTGACACTCTCTGAGTATAGTGGGACACTCTCTGAGTATAGTGTGACACTCTCTGAGTATAGTGTGACACTATCTGAGTATAGTGGGACACTCTCTGAGTATAGTTTGACACTCTCTGAGTATAGTGGGGCACTCTCTGAGTATAGTCTGACACTCTCTGAGTATAGTGGGGCACTCTCTAAGTATAGTGGGGCACTCTCTGAGTATAGTGGGACACTCTCTGAGTATAGTCTTACACTCTCTGAGTATAGTGGGGCACTCTCTGAGTATAGTGGGGCACTCTCTGAGTATAGTGGGACACTCTCTGAGTATAGTCTGACACTCTCTGAGTATAGTGGGGCACTCTCTGAGTATAGTGGGACACTCTCTGAGTATAGTGGGGCACTCTCTGAGTATAGTGGGACACTCTCTGAGTATAGTCTGACACTCTCTGAGTATAGTGGGGCACTCTCTGAGTATAGTGGGACACTCTCTGAGTATAGTGGGACACTCTCTGAGTATAGTGGGACACTCTCTGAGTATAGTGGGGCACTCTCTGAGTATAGTGTGACACTCTCTGAGTATAGTGTGACACTCTCTGAGTATAGTGGGACACTCTCTGAGTATAGTGTGACACTCTCTGAGTATAGTGGGGCACTCTCTGAGTATAATGGGGCACTCTCTGAGTATAGTGGGGCACTCTCTGAGTATAGTGGGACACTCTCTGAGTATAGTCTGACACTCTCTGAGTATAGTGGGGCACTCTCTGAGTATAGTGGGACACTCTCTGAGTATAGTCTGACACTCTCTGAGTATAGTGGGGCACTCTCTGAGTATAGTGGGACACTCTCTGAGTATAGTGGGACACTCTCTGAGTATAGTGGGACACTCTCTGAGTATAGTGGGGCACTCTCTGAGTATAGTGTGACACTCTCTGAGTATAGTGTGACACTCTCTGAGTATAGTGGGACACTCTCTGAGTATAGTGTGACACTCTCTGAGTATAGTGGGGCACTCTCTGAGTATAATGGGGCACTCTCTGAGTATAGTGGGACACTCTCTGAGTATAGTGTAAGACTCTCTGAGTATAGTGGGACACTCTCTGAGTATAGTGGGGCACTGTCTGAGTATAGTGTGACACTCTCTGAGTATAGTGGGACACTCTCTGAGTATAGTGGGACACTCTCTGAGTATAGTGTGACACTCTCTGAGTATAGTGGGGCACTGTCTGAGTATAGTGTGACACTCTCTGAGTATAGTGGGACACTCTCTGAGTATAGTGTGACACTCTCTGAGTATAGTGGGGCACTCTCTGAGTATAGTGGGGCACTCTCTGAGTATAGTGTGACACTCTCTGAGTATTAGTGGGACACTCTCTGAGTATAGTGGGACACTCTCTGAGTATAGTGGGACACTCTCTGAGTATAGTGTGACACTCTCTGAGTATAGTGGTACTTTGGAAGGCCAAAATATTCTTGGAGAAGACAGGTGGAAGCAGAGATGAAGATGATGAGGAAGACTTGGGGTGATCTTGAAAGAATGGCAAGAAACAGAACGGCCTTGAAAGTACTTGTTGAAGATCTATGTTCCCCAGGGAGCTGAAAGGAAGAAGTAAATAGTGATAACAGATGTAGCATTAAGACACGCAGACTTTAAAAACTGTCAAACTATAATAACTGTGAACAATAAACTTGAGCGTATGATAATTGTGAATCTAACTGTATAGCTATAAACCTAAATGTGAATGTAGCTGTATAGCTATAAACCTTAATGTGAATCTAACTGTATAGCTTTAAATCTAAATGTGAATCTAACTGTATAGCTATAAATCTAAATGTGAATCTAACTATCTATCTATCTATTGACCTTTCGAGCCGTGACCGGCCCATAGGGCGTAGACCAAGATACACCTTCTCCTATATGAATTTTTGTTCTAGCAGTTTTCTTTTAAAGATATTTTATCAAATCTCGCCATCTGTCTCTGTTCTGTGCAAGCAGTTCTATCTCATTGAGGGAGCCGATTCCTGCTGCTCTTGCCTCTCTCATCAATGTTCTTCTCAGTGTCTCCCTGGGTCTTCCTCTTTTTCTTTTACCTGTTGTTTCCCATATGAGGGCTTGCTTTGCTATTCGATTATTATCTCTTCTCATCACATGTCCAACGTATGACCATCGTCTTTTCTTTATTACTGAAGATATTAGTGGTTGATTGGCGATTTCTCTAATTTCCTCGTTTGTTTTGAATTCGTTCCATTCTATACCAAGTATTTTCCTTAGACATTTATTTTCGAATGCGTTCAACTTTGTTTCTATATCTCTTGTTGTTTTCCAGCTTTCACACGCATACGTAAGGGTTGATAGTACATTTGATTTGAATAGCCTAAGTTTTGTGTTTGTGCTAATGAGTTTTGATTTCCACAACTTTTCAAGGCTTCTGAAAGACATTGCTGCTTTAGCCAGTCTGATTCTAATTTCTTTGCTCGTATCCCCTTCTCGATCAATGTGACTTCCAAGATAGATGAAGTGATCGATCTCTTCTACTGGTTTGTTTTCCATGTATATTTTGTCACTTGTTGGAATTAAACTTTTCATGACTTTAGTCTTTTCATGATTGACCTCAAGCCCAATTTTGCTGGCTATTGATGATAGTTCATTTGTGTTTTCCTGCATCGTTTTTATCTGATTGCTGATGAGAACTATGTCATCAGCAAAGTCCAGGTCCTCCAAATGGTCTCCTTGTATCCATTCGATGCCTTTATTACCAGTGCAGCATTTCTTCATTATGAAGTCCATAACAATTCCAAATAACAAGGGCGATAAAATACATCCTTGTTTAACCCCAGTTTCTATTGGGAAACATTCGCTCAGTCCTTCCTCTGTTCGAACTGCACATGTGTAACCATCATACATGTCTTTGATAATATTTATGATTTTTGATGGTAAGCCATATTGCTTCAGAATTTTCCACAAAGAATCTCTATGAATACTATCAAATGCTTTTTTGAAGTCGATGAAGTTAAGTACAAAAGGTTTTTGCTTTTCAATGTGTTCCTCCAATATAAGTCGTAGAGTGAAAATGTGGTCAAGACAGCTTCTCCCTTTTCTAACCCAGCCTGTTCTTCACGCATTACTGTATCTATTGAATCCTTTATTCTATTTAGGATGATTTTACAGAATAATTTTGAGGCAACTGACAAAAGTGTCACGCCTCTCCAATTGTTACAATCTCTAAGATTGCCCTTTTTTGGGATCTTAACAATGATTCCTTTTTTCCATTTATGAGGCGTCTTCTCTGTTTTCCAAATGATGTTGAACATTTTTTGGAGATGTATTAAATTATGGCTATCAATTGCCTTGAGGATCTCAGCTGTTAACTTATCCTCTCCAGCAGCCTTGTTATTGGTCATTAGCTTTAAGGTGGTTTCTATTTCGCTCAAGGTGAAGTCATCTAAATTTACATCTAATTCTGCTGCTGGTGTTTCAGCTTCAAAATCTATTAAACTGTGAGGTAGTGGACGGTTAAGAATTTCTTTGAAGTGTTCCGCCCAACGGGCTTTTATGTCTGCGCTTGTTGTTAGCATTAATCCAGATTTGTCTAGAATTGGTGTTCCACTGGATGTATAGGTGTTTGTCAGCATCTTTTGTACAGTATAAAGAGTTCTGCTGTCTCCTGTAATTGCAGCTGTCTCTGCTTTCTCTGCCAAGTTGTCTATATAAGCTCTTGTATCTCTTCTTGCCGAACTTTTCACTTTGTTGTCTAATTCTTTGTATGTTGCTTTTGCCAGAACCTTTCCAAGATCTGTCTTTACATTAGTCATGGCTCTCTTCGCTTCTCTTCTTTCTTTGATGTATTTCCATGTGGTGTCTGAGATCCAAGCTCGTTTTTCCATTTTCTTCAGTCCAGCACTTGCTTCTGCTGCTGTCATTAGTATTTTGCTCTGTGAGTCCCACATTTCATTGATATCTAAGTCTATTTCACCAAGTGCTGAATAACAATTACTTAGCTCTATGTTAAACTTTTCCTTTATTGCTTCATCTTTCAGTTTATGACTATCAATTTTATGTGTAATTGACCTCTTCTGTTGGTTTCTAAATTTTAATCTTATTTTCCCAATGCACAGGTTGTGGTCACTATTAACATCAGCACCTCTGTATGCTCTTACATCTATTAATGATGATCTGAATTGTTGTTTAATACATAGGTGGTCAATTTGATTTGATGTTCTATCATCAGGAGATATCCATGTTGTTTTGTGGATATTTTTATGTGGAAATAATGTCCCACCTATAACTAAATTTTCTATTAAACATAATTCTATTAATCTTTCTCCATTCTGACTTGTTGTATTACAGCCTTCTCTCCCCATCACATGTTCCACTCCTGCGTTATCTTGTCCTACTTTGGCGTTGAAGTCTCCCATTACAATTAAAAGATCGTGTTTTGGTATTTTGTTTATAAGTTGTTGCAGTTGGTTATAAAAATCATCCTTAACTTCATCATCAGCTTCGTTAGTAGGCGCATAACATTGAATAATTGAAAGTCTTCCATGTTTTGTTTTGTATCGTGTTCGTATCAGACGGCTATTTACCGGTTCCCATTCTGATAAACTTCTTGCAGCTTTGAATCTAAATAATCTTTATAAATCTAAATGTAAATCTAAATGTATAGCTATAAATCTAAATGTGAATCTAACTGTATAGCTATAAACCTAAATGTGAATCTAACTGTATAGCTATAAATCTAAATGTGAATCTAACTGTATAGCTATAAATCTAAATGTGAATCTAACTGTATAGCTATAAATCTAAATGTGAATCTAACTGTATAGCTATAAATCTAAATGTGAATCTAACTGTATAGCTATAAATCTAAATGTGAATCTAACTGTATAGCTATAAATCTAAATGCATAGCTATAAATCTAAATGTGAATCTAACTGTATAGCTATAAATCTAAATGTGAATCTAACTGTATAGCTATAAATCTAAATGTGAATCTAACTGTATAGCTATAAACCTAAATGTGAATCTAACTGTATAGCTATAAACCTAAATCTGAATTATATACTTTTTAATCCACAGTAGTGAAGCTGTTAGTGCATTCCTATAGTGGTCAGGTTACCTCAAAAATCATGTGCAGAAGGTCTGTACAAATTATAGTCACTAACACCATATAGCCTATATGCTACTTGGTGTGACAGGGCTTTTTACTTTATTTGATAGTGGCCAGGTGGCTCTGTGTTCAATACATAAATAGAGCAAATTTTTTTGCTTAATTAACAAGGTTCTCATGCTCACACAGCCACTGTAAATGGGTACCAGTACGATCTATGGTAAATCATATCAGCCTGGGGTGTAACTGACGATATCAACAGTAAATGAGCAGATGATCATGGAAAAAATATGGGCACATACATCATATTTATCAATGTTTTTTAAAGCTTTATATAAATATATATTTCCATAGTTTCTTATCAAATGACCTGGTGAAACCTAGTATTTTAATATTTAAGAAAAGTATGTATTCTACAAAAGAAAGACACAAAACGATTAAAAATGTGTTTACCGTCCACTTGCTGTGTAGACATCTGGGAAAAATACAGAGAAAGAAACATAATTTAAAATAATAGAATTAAGAGTAATCATAATGTATTTGAATTAATTATCATGCACAGTAAAACAGAGATCAGTAATATTCATAGAAATAGCAGCAATACAAAGTATAAGTAATTAAGTAATTAAATCATCTCACTTTGATATCCTATCAATTACCATAAGTTTCCATCAGTGTGAGTGTGAGTCGTCATGACAGTGACACCGAGTCAATTGAATTTCACTCATTGAATTCATTCATTCTTCTTTCCTTCCTCATTTGCCTTTCAGCGTCAGAATCGAGTCAGTTGAATTTCACTCATTGAATTCATTCATTCTTCTTTCCTTCCTCATTTGCCTTTCAGCGTCCACATCGAGTCAGTTGAATTTCACTCATTGAATTCATTCATTCTTCTTTCCTTCCTCATTTGCCTTTCAGCGTCCACATCGAGTCAGTTGAATTTCACACATTGAATTCATTCATTCTTCTTTCCTTCCTCATTTGCCTTTCAGCGTCCACATCGAGTCAGTTGAATTTCACTCATTGAATTCATTCATTCTTCTTTCCTTCCTCATTTGCCTTTCAGCGTCCACATCGAGTCAGTTGAATTTCATTCATTGAATTCATTCATTCTTCTTTCCTTCCTCATTTGCCTTTCAGCGTCCACACCGAGTCAGTTGAATTTCACTTATTGAATTCATCCATTCTTCTTTCCTACCTCATTTGCCTTTCAGCGTTGAGGGGGATTTCAATCATTATTTTTTTTTAAATAAGATACATTAATATTATAATTATTTGATATTTTATTATAATTAGATATGTTGAATCCATAAAGAATGAATGATCATTATGTAAAGTATTGAATAAATTATTTTTTTTTTAAATGAATTTTCCACACAACAAAATTAATAATAAAATGATATTTCTTATACATAAAATAACAATAATGATGTGACTTCTTTAGCAGGAAAATCAGTATTATTTTATGTGAATCACAGAAATGTATAATTATCCTTACATGAATTACAGAGAATTACTTATTTTTGACGTAAATTCCAGAAAATGACAAGTTATTTTTATATAAATCAATTAAAATGAATATTCTTTTTGACGTAAATCAAATAAAACTATTATTTTTTTTATTGTACACCAAATATAATGATTATTTTTGTAATGTACTTCAAATATAATGATAATAATTTTGATTTAATAAAAATAAAATTTTGCTTTTTTTTTTTTTTGCATGGCCAACCTGGCGCTATAGGTTTTTCTTCTTTGCTTTGCATCATTTAACACAGTAATCATTCATTTAAAAAATCGTAACTTTTTTTCTAATTGTCGTACAAACATGATTCATATATTATTGTTTTATTAACTTTGATGGCTATTTATTTTAGTATTTAGCTATCCTGTTTTCAATTATTAGAAATTATTTTGAAAAAAAGGCCAAAATTATCTCAATCATCTCTGCATAATCATAATAATAAATATAATGAAACAGATAAGAAATTAGAAATACATGCTAAACAAACACTTAATTTAATTGTAATATGATATATATTTTCATAACTATTACTAGTTGTAGGCTATGGATACGCACTTTTTACTTTAAGACAAGTATTATAACAACAGATGTGTCTACTGAAATATCGTCAGTTGTCTCTGTGCTATTATTGGTGACCACTTATTTAGCAGTGCAGACAAGTTAAACGAAACAAAATCTAATTTTTTTCGGAAAACCCGTTCAACTTTTCAGAGAAATTGTAACCAGTGTGTTGTGTTGTTTGTTATCTCGCTGCTGGCCTACATATAAGGCACACATATCATAGCAATAGCGTATGGTTAATTTAACCCGTGTTACCGGTCTGATAGAAAACAACAGACACGTATGGAATATTGACACTTGTAAAGAACAGCTACTAGATAATATAATGGCATTATATAAAAACAGTCAACGTGCCGTTAGAACATCGGAAGGTCTATCAGAATGGTTTCAGGTTGCAACAGGAGTAAGACAAGGATGTGTCCTCTCACCACTCCTCTTCATCATATATATGGACAAAATAACTCATGAAACAACCAACAATAAGGAAAAATCAAATAATAACACAGAGGTTGTAAACTCCAACATCAACATTATCTTCGCAGATGACCAATGCCTAATATATGAGGATGAAAACCTGCTACAACCGCATATAACATCTCTATAAATTAAATTAAAACACCCATTAAACATTAAGATCAAAGATAAAGAAATAAAACAAGTAGAGGAATTCAAGTATTTGGGCACAATGTTCACAGAAGATGGAAAACTAGACAGAGAAATTGACTTGAGAATACAAAAAGTAAATGCTGTCACATACCAGCTTTCACCATCGCTAAGACATCCAAACATTTCTATGCCAGCTAAACAACAAATAATAAAAAGCATTTTCATACCAACTTTATGCTATGAAAGTCAAACATGGACCCTTTCTAAATCACATTTAAGAAAGATCAATACATGTGAGATGTGATGCTTGAGAAAAGTAACAAACAACACAAGAAGAGATAGAATACCAAATGAAACCATAAGAAAAATGGTAGGAACAAAAAACCCTGCCAAGAATATATAGAACAACAACAACTTAAATGGGTTGGCCACCTGGTCAGAATGAATCCGCACCAATCACCATCAAGGGCGTTCTTCTCGAGAATGCATGGAAAAAAACCAAGAGGAAGACCCAGTTAAAAATATGGATAGATGTAGTGACAGAGACATGTAACAACAAAGGAAAGTCACTAATTCAGACAGTTCGAGCAGCACAAGAACGACAAATGATATAAACTACGACACCTTTTAGGTATCAGTGGAAAGAGAAAAGAAGAAGATGGATAGATTCAGTGACAGAGACATGTAACAACAAATGAAAATCACTAATTCAGACAGTTCGAGCAGCTCAAGAACGACAAATGATATAAACCACGATACATTTTAGGTATCAGTGAAAAGAGAAAAGAAGAGGATGGATAGATGCAGTGACAGAGACATGTAATAGATATATATCTCTAAAATACAAGGTAAAAGAGGCAGAGGCAGACCAAGACTAACATGGAAGAGTAACATCAAAAAAAGGACAAGTCATCATATGACAACCTGCACCATCAAAGCAAGAGACAGAGTGGAATGGCGCTCCATGGTAGCCAACCTTCAATGCGGAGACCGCACTCGATGATGATGATACCGATCTTACCCATGGATAAAACCTGATGGTGATCAACCTCATTGGCCAATCTTATCTACACCCTCAAATAAGCCCCATCTCAGTAAATTTGTAGCTTTGTTCCGGCGTGGGGCATTCTGTCAAAAACTGTTAATCAATCTTTTCTTGTTGTCTTTGAGGTTATTAAGATTCAACTGTCAGCATCAGGTTATAGGTATGGTTAGTCGATGGCCCCGGTATAACTGCAAACGAATTAAAATCCATAATTTCCCAACCGCCCGTGCTAGTGGAGTCACCCGAATTAAAACGCATCTCATTGAAGGGTCCAAACATAGAAAGGCAGCTACAATCCCCATCATTGCAGCTACAGCACACGCCAAAAGACATACAGCCAAGCGGCACCGGAAATGAAAGCAGTTGAACTGTCCTTCGTCATGCGATATCATGATATCATCATTCATCGTAACAATCGGAATATAGAAACATGATCCGGATGAAAAAAACACAGCTCACGGTGTGCACAGATCACTAAACTCTAGTTCCAACAGCACCAGGTACTTCGTACCTTCGCACCTGCGCTTGAACATCCAGTTGTCGAGGTTTGGATAATTTCGCACCTGCGCTTGAACATCCAGTTGTCGAGATTTGGAGAATTTCGCACCTGCGCTTGAACATCCAGTTGTCGAGATTTGGAGAATTTCGCACCTGCGTTTGAACATCCAGTTGTCGAGATTTGGAGAATTTCGCACCTGCGCTTGAACATCCAGTTGTCCAGATTTGGAGAATTTCGCACCTGCGAGCCATTATTCCACCGATATTCGCAGTAATCTAAGTTCACACTCGCACGAGAATCTCGTTACTGGACAGTTGTAAATACCCATTTCTCGGAGAAGTGGTTGGTGTAAAGTTACTAATGTGAATAGTTTAAAGTATATTTACCACCTAGTTTAATGATGTAACGTTCATCGCAGCCCGTCTGAAAGAATCTTTTTCTCCAGCCAGATCTCCCACTTCTGCTTCAATGTTTAAGGTCTTTTTGATGTCTTGAAACCACCTTCTTCTTGGTCTGCCTTTGATGCGTTGTTCATATAAATAAAACACACCAACCCACACCATTTCTTGCTTCATATACTACCACCCCCTTTTTTATTAAGACTTTTCAAGGATTTTTTAAAATAGAAAATATAGCTCATCTCATGCCTAATCTGTTCCGCGGGTCATAGATTGAATGGAGACAAATAATAATAAATGAAGATTATTATTGAGGGAAACCTCCTAGGCGATAATTCAGGGAATAATAGGAGAAGGAGGTTTGTTTCACAGCACTCAGAAAAAAATGACAAATAAATAACAACAGAAAAAAGCAAAGAACTATATATGGTCCGAAGCAGGATCGAAACCGTACTCCTGGGCACTGTGCCTTGCCACGAGAAGCCGAGCGCTAGGGAACACTGCCACTCAACTAACTAAAAATTTAACTATCGTGGACGATGTCTTTCACGCAGGTGTTCTCATGACTGTAGCATAGGGTTACGATTACAGCTCGGGAATATATTGTAGGTTCGATACTGCCATATATTGTTCTTTGTTTTTTTTTCTCTTGTTGTTTATGTGTCATTTTTTTCTGAATGCTGTAAACATACCTCTTCCTCATATGATTCGCTGATTATCGCCTCGGAAGTTTCCCTCTATAATAATATTTATTTATTATTATTTGTCTCCAGTATAGAAACCACTGGAAACTACTATTCGTGCAGTTTCGTCCTATAAATGTTTGTCTGCAACAAAAGTATTCAGCCCTCCGGGAGATGCTTGTCTTAATAGGAAAATACAGAAATACAATTTATTCCCGAGCTGTAATCGTAACCCTAATGCTACAGTCACGAGAACACCTGTTATTGAGTTATTTGCGGGTCATCATCATTGCACTCCGAACATGTCCATAGGTGCTCAGATCCCCTCCTCAGCAATTCCCTCAGTGTCCAGCGACTGACGACTCCAGTTCTATGTTGGTTGATAAGTCTTCTTACACGGCCACTAAGTGTCTCATTTCTGGCTGTGCCCAACTTAACTCCCATTTCCATCATCCGAAGAAGTGACGTGGATCTGTGTTTGTCGAAGTCCTGTGCTCTTCCCACATCTCGGAGGGCATTGATGATGTCCGCCCGATCCATTGGTTGCCCGTCCTCAACGACAGCGCAGCTAGCCAATCTGTCCGCCCTTTCATTTCCCCGTACTCCCGCATGTCCAAGGACATAGACAAAGGTGACCTTACGTATTTTGGATTTCTGCAACGACTCTACCCATTGCATGCGTACAGAGCCCGCCTCCACTTTTTTTTATCATGCTCCTCGAATCACTCAGTATACATGCGTGGGTGTAGTCTTGTGACTCTAACCATTTGAATGCCTGTGTGAAAGACATCGTCCACGATAGCTAATTTTTTAGTGGCAAGGCGCTGTGCCAATGAGTACGGGTTTGATCCTGCTTCGGACCATATATTGTTCTTTGCTTTTTTTTATGTGGTTGTTTATTTGTCATTTTTTTCTGAGTGATGTAGTACATACCTCTACCTCCAATGATTCACCATAGTTGGAATACTATTTTCTTTGTTACACATGTGATGCAGGCATTCACCTAAAGTTTTAGTTTGTCTTGTCTTTCTAATATTTTATTGTATATGTTCTCTTCAGTTATACTCTCGGCCCCACATAATATTTAATATTTTGTGTATTTGATATTTGTACTTAGGCGCCATTTGAATACCCTCGCAGTGGGATGGGCTCAAACAATAACTTATCACACAATGGCCAGGTGAAAACAGCATTTCGTGCTTCAAGGAAGCATTACTATTAGAGTAACACATTGTTTGACCTTTTGGTACGAAATAGATTTCTTATGTTTGTGAATCACAAGCACGTGCGAGTAGCCACGCAATATGTGACAAAATAACACGCAGTTTATCTACCATTTCACTAAGAATTAAGAACAATATATACATATATATGTATAGTCTCATTCTTACCTCCCTTGTGTCACATCCCTGTCTCCCCCAATAGTGTCGCCATCTGTGTTTGAGGTCTCAGAATGCAAAACTGAAATGTGTTCAAATATCAGCTCACTTGCTCTAATTGCCTACATCTTTACACTCATATATATTCACGCAACAATAAACCACAGCTGCTTTATAAAAAACAAAAACTGGTTTACGTTAAGGATTACTTCTGAGTTACTACATCAGGGATTGAGAGATATCGTCTTTAACATTTTCCTTCTTTCTTTCTTTCTTTCTTTTTTCTTTCTTAACTTTTTTTATACTTTAACTTATTTGTTGCCATTCTCATATTTTTCTCCAGCAGGTTCGAGATCACATTCTGTTTTCAGTACACCCCACATACCCCCCCCTCCCTGCTTACACAGACCTCATACACATAACTTTATTCATTATTCGTATTTGATGAACGTCCACTCACATAACAACAATCATATAAACCATATTTACACATAAAAACATATCTATTACTTAAACGGTTTAAAAAAAAAAAATTGATTTCAAACTGGTTAGCGTTGGTGTAGTGTAGAAATGATTGAGCCGAAGTCGCATGATTGTTGGTTGGTTACGTGATCAACAAAGTTGGTGTGCACAGATTGTCTTCATAGCACAACAGACATCTCCGTTGTGTTCAGATTGCTTCTCACTACCTTCCCCATTATGAAGCCTCCACGTGACACACGTCATACACGTGACATACGTCATACACGTGACACACGTGACACACGTGACACACCGGCAAAAGCTTAAGCTCAGAAATACGAACTCAGTGGCACCGGTACCCACTCACCTTTTACGACAGGCGTGGCAGGCAATAGTGGCAGGTGACAGTTTCAGGTGTCAATGACAGGTGACAGTAGCAGGTAACAGTGGCAGTTGACAGTGGCAGGTAACAGTGGTGGGTGTCAGTGGCAGGTGACAGGTTTAGGTGACAGTGGCAGGTAACAGTGGCAGATAACAGTGGTAGGTAACAGAGGCAGATAACAGTGGTAGGTAACAGTGGCAGGTAACAGTGACAGATAACAGTGGTAGGTAACAGTGGTAGGTAACAGTGGCAGATAACAGTGGCAGATAACAGTGGTAGGTAACAGTGGCAGATAACAGTGGCAGATAACAGTGGTAGGTAACAGTGGCAGACAACAGTGGTAGGTAACAGTGGCAGGTAACAGTGGCAGATAACAGTGGTAGGTAACAGTGGCAGACAACAGTGGTAGGTAACAGTGACAGGTAACAGTGACAGGTAACAGTGGTAGGTAACAGTGGCAGGTAACAGTGGCAGATAACAGTGGTAGGTAACAGTGGCAGACAACAGTGGTAGGTAACAGTGGCAGGTAACAGTGACAGGTAACAGTGGCAGGTAACAGTGACAGGTAACAGTGGCAGGTAACAGTGGTAGGTAACAGTGGTAGGTAACAGTGACAGGTAACAGTGGCAGATAACAGTGGTAGGTAACAGTGGTAGGTAACAGTGACAGATAACAGTGGCAGATAACAGTGGTAGGTAACAGTGGCAGGTAACAGTGGCAGATAACAGTGGCAGGTAACAGTGGCAGATAACAGTGGTAGGTAACAGTGGCAGGTAACAGTGACAGGTAACAGTGGCAGGTAACAGTGGAAGGTAAAATTGGCAGGTAACAGTGGCAGGTGACAGTGGCATGTGACAGTGGCAGATAACAGTAGCAGGTAACAGTGGCAGGTGACAGTTGCAGGTAAAAGTGGTGGGTGTCAGTGGCAGGTAACAGTGGCAGGTGACAGTAGCAGGTAACATCTACAGGTAACAGTGACTCTACTCTTTTCTCCCTTTACCTGCTGCAACAATGGGCACATAACTCTCTGAGCTAAGAAAGTAAACATCAGCCTGAAAAAGCGTTGGTCTAGTTACCTTTAAAATGTGTACTTGACTCATTATGGACATTAGACAAGAAAACAGAACAGAAAATTAAAGCCTTTGAAATGTGGATTTATAGAAGAATAGGTAGAATTGGATGGAAGGAAGAGAAAACAAACGATGAAGTCTTAAAACAACTAAAAATGAAAAGAGAACTACTAAATACAATTAAGACGAGACAAATTAAATTTTTGGGGCATGTTAAAAGACACAACAGCATACTAAAAGTAATATTGGAAGGGAAAATACAAGGTAAAATAGGCAGAGGCAGACCAAGACTAACATGGACGAGTAACATCAAAAGATGGGCAAGTCAAAAAATGACAGCCTGCACCATCAAAGCAAGAAACAGAGTGGAAATGCGATCCATCGTAGCCAACCTTCGTTGCGGAGAAGGCACTCGATGATGATGATGACTTGACACGTAAGCTCAAAATACTTTCATGACGTAATTGTTTATCATGGGACTCTCCAGTTGGTTACTGTTCTATTAATAACCACAAAGGTTTCCCCACAATTCTTTTCATTTTATCTTCATTGTATTAGTTAAACGCGCCAGCGCACTTTTTGGGTTGGGGAAAAGACGGAGAGCACAGTTTGTTTAAGAGTTCATTTTAACTTAAAATATTACCCGAATAGTACACGTTTTACATATTCTTGTGTGTACAGGTGTGCATGCGTGTGTAATTTGCACGTGGCGTGCCATTTTATTTGAAATCGGTGAAAATGTGTATGTGCAGTGGCTCCTTATATGCATCTGGTTAGTGTGTCTTGCTATGAGTTATTATATGTGACAAGAGTGTCTTTGTATGTGGGTGTTGATATTTTATTGATGTACGTGCATCAGGGAGGGGAAAGTTTTGTTTATGTTGAGATCTTTGCTTATGTATGACTGTTTTTGTATATGCGTGATCTTCTTGTCTATGTATGATCATCTTGTGTATGTATGATCTTCATGTATATGTATGATCTTCTTGTATATGTATGATGTGTATGACGAGCACGAAACCACAGAAACGCAGAAATAGAAGAGATTAGGAGGCAGAAAAATCATGCCAGGAAACAATTCAAGAAAGCTACAGAAGCGGAGAAGGAAGCACTACATCAGGTATGGCAGCATCTAAAATCCAAACATAAGGCACTGGGTAGAGCAGAAAGATTGTATCGAAAAAGGAAAGCAACCAAGAGGGCCAGGGTTCTACCCGTTCAAGTTTGCGAAGGAGCTGTTTGAACCACCAAGATCTGGAACATTAACAGTCAGCAAGGAAGAGCTAGAGAAACATCTAAGAGAGACCTATTCGGACAGCCAGAGAGACGAACCGCTTAAGTCGATAACAGGGCTGATGTGGCCGAGCGAACCGGGCACCCCATTCAATGATAGGCCGCCGACGTTACAAGAAGTGATAGATGTAGTTCACAGAGCCCGCAACAACTCGGCCCCAGGTCCAAATCGCGTTCCGTACCTGGTTTACAAAAGATGCCCAGAGGTACTGAAACGACTGGCTGCTCAGGAGTGTATGGAAGAGGCAGATTGTAAGCCAAGAGTGGAAGAAGGCCAATGGTGTGTACATTCCAAAGGAACTGAACTCAAATGAGATTACGCAGTTCAGACCAATCTTCTTACTGAATGTGGAAGGGAAAATATTCTTCTCTGTAATGGCAAAGAGACTCACCTCGTACCTCATGGAGAACGGGTACATAGATACTGCCATACAGAAGGGGTGAGTCCCTGTTGTCCCCGGATGCTTGGAGCACGCGACAATGATATGGGACGTGATACAGAGAGCAAAGACAGAGAAGCTAATTCTAGACGTCATATGGTTGGATCTTGCAAACGCATATGGATCAGTCCCACATCAGATGATTTAGCAGGCTCTCCGAATGTACCATGTACCCCAAAGTGTGACCGCCATGCTCAGACTGTATTTTACCGGCTTCACTGTGCGTTTCTCCACAAAGGAATACATGACCGACTGGATAGAATTGCAAGTCGGCATTGCGATGGGCTGCACAATTTCGCCCATACTCTTCGTGATGGCGATGCAGATAATATTGAAAGCAGCAGAAGGAGTTGGAAAAGGACCAGACCTTGGAGGTGGATACCACATGCCACCACTTAGAGCATTTATGGATGACACCACCGTCCTAGCATCAGAAGAGGGCCACGCCCGCAGGATGCTTGAACGCCTGGACGAACTCATCGTCTGGTGCCGGATGAGCTTCAAACCGAGGAAGTCACGAAGCCTATCTATCAGACGAGGGAAGACCAAGCAAGTCACATTCAGTGTGGCTAAACAGAGGATCCCAACTGTCTGCGAGGAGCCAATAAAGAGTCAAGGCAGAGTATATGATGCCTCATTGAAAGACACGAAAGCAGTCCAGAGAGTAAGGGAGATGGCAGAGCAAGGGCTACATATCATCGACCGGAGTAGACTTTTAGGAAAGTTCAAAATCTGGTGCCTCCAGTTCATGTCGATACCTAAACTGTTATGGCCTCTTCTGATATATGAGATCAGCTCAAGTACGGTGGAAGCGGTGGAGAGCAAGATTAGCAAGTTCACGCGGAAATGGCTGGGAGTGCAACCAGGACTGACGGATGTTGCGCTGTACTGTAAGAAAGCCAAGCTGGTCCTTCCGTTCAAGTCAGTCCTAGAGGAATATAAGGCCGGCAAGGCCAGACTGGCAGTTATGCTGCAAAGCTCGTCAGACGAGACTGTCCGAACAGTGGAACCCACAGTGAAGACCGGTCGGAAGTGGCAGGCGTGTACGGCAGTACGGGAAGCACGTGAGAGTCTCTAGCTAAAGGAAGTAATGGGCTACACGCAGACCAACAGGCGTGGATTTCACGGAGACATCCAATGGTGGTCAAAGGTATCAAATAGACAACGAAGGGACATGGTAGTCAGGGAGATCAGAGATGTTGAGAACGAGCGTGTGCAAAAGGCAGCACAACAGGTGTAGCAAGGCCAATGGACCACATGGGATACGGCCTTGCAGAGGACACTAACATGGAATGACATGTGGCATATGGTACCGCTGCGGCTCAGCTATATAATCATATCGATGTATGACCTTCTACCATCAGCCTGCAACCTTATGAAGTGGGGGAAGACAGATGACAATCGATGTCCATTTTGAGGAGGAAGACAGACGATGGAACATGTTCTTTCCTCATGCAAGACAGCACTAGGCCAAGGGCGGTACACATGGCAAAACAAAAGAGTGCTGCATGAACTGGCTGCCACCGTGGATGGGGCGCGGATGAAGGCCAACAATAAAATTCGACCAGCTACGACTAACACCTACTTTTTGAGAGCGGGACAGGCTGCACGCCCCAAGCAGAACAACTGGAACGATTCCACTATCCTGGACATAGCAAACGATTGGGAGATGGCGGTTGACCTCCCAGTGCGAGGAAAGTACCCAGAGTGCATTAAGAGATCTAAAATGCGTCCTGACATTGCACTCTACACGTCAAATATGACCCACGTCATCTTAATAGAGCTTACAGTGCCATTTGAATCTAGGATAGAGGAGCAACACATATTCAAACTATCCAAATCAAGGATCTCGCCACCGAGCTGAGACAGCAGGGACTCCACAGTAGAGTGTTTTCGGTGGTGGTTAGTGCCAGAGGACTCACAACCCCATCCCTCTACGACCTCTTAAAAATGCTAGGAATTAAGGGAGGGATGCGGTCAAGAACAATGAAGACTATTGCTGAGTCAGCCGAAAGAGCGTCGTGCTGGCTGTGGCAGGATCGTGAGAAACCACCAGTCAAATAATATTATGCCCAGCCCAGACGATCGGACGACTATTTTACACCTTGACCACTTATTGCTCCCACATAAGTCAACAGAGTAGGGAGAATCGAAGTAGGGCCCGAGACGAAGCGATAAGAAGTTACATAATTGGTCGGAGGTGAGCATCAGACCAGGTGTTTGTGGCGACGACAGTCCAAACAATAAGTCCTCAAACAATAGGAAGTTACATAACTGACCGGAGGTGAGCATCAGACCAGGTGTTTGTGGCGACGACAGTCCAAACAATAAGTCCTCAAACAATAGGAAGTTACATAATTGGTCGGAGGTGAGCATCAGACCAGGTGTTTGTGGCGACGACAGTCCAAACAATAAGTCCTCAAACAATAGGAAGTTACATAATTGGTCGGAGGTGAGCATCAGACCAGGTGTTTGTGGCGACGACAGTCCAAACAATAAGTCCTCAAACAATAGGAAGTTACATAATTGGTCGGAGGTGAGCATCAGACCAGGTGTTTGTGGCGACGACAGTCCAAACAATAAGTCCTCAAACAATAGGAAGTTACATAATTGGTCGGAGGTGAGCATCAGACCAGGTGTTTGTGGCGACGACAGTCCAAACAATAAGTCCTCAAACAATAGGAAGTTACATAACTGACCGGAGGTGAGCATCAGACCAGGTGTTTGTGGCGACGACAGTCCAAACAATAAGTCCTCAAACAATAGGAAGTTACATAACTGACCGGAGGTGAGCATCAGACCAGGTGTTTGTGGCGACGACAGTCCAAACAATAAGTCCTCAAACAATAGGAAGTTACATAACTGACCGGAGGTGAGCATCAGACCAGGTGTTTGTGGTGATGGCAATCCAAACAATAAGTCCTCAAACAATAGGAAGGCCAGACAATTTTTCATCGGCAACTTCCGAATTCCCACGGAAGTCAGACACTGACGGGTCTATAAAATTGCGTTGTCAATAGTAGCCACGTTATTTCGACTGGAAAGCCCAGTAACGTGCTAGGATAAACTAAGACAGGTAAGGTAACTGTATTTTAACACACAAAATGTCCCGACGAGGAAAAGGAGGAAAAGTCAAAGGCGAAAATGACAGAGATGTTATGAGAGTCTAAGGGACTGAACAAAAAATGATTTAAAAACAGACGATTTGTTGCATGACTGAGAAATCTAGTAAACAAAATAGAGATTACACAAATTTCAGACAAGAACAAGAATAAAATAAATTCCCACAGAAGACGAATCATGCCAAAGAAAACGCCAAACGCAGGAAAGAAGACAAGCCTAACTACTCAAGCTGTCCAGAAGACACCAGAAGAAAGACCCAGAACAGAGCAGGTCCAGATGCCTCCCAAACCGTCAACTAAGGAGGAACTCGTAACTTATGATATCGACATAGACTAGAAGAACGTGAAAGGCATATTGATGGCTAATATCAGCGGCCCAGACGCCTCCAAAATCACCGTCTCCAAGATGACGAGCACCCTCATAGGCCCCGCCGGGGTTGTGCCCAATGGAATAAACACCTTGTACCGCTTTTGTGATACAAGAAAGTGGTTCTTTTGGCTAAACTCTGACGCACATGAACAGAAATACCAGGATTTCGGAGATAAAACGATCAAACTAACAGAACCAAACGTCACAATAGTGATAAGCCATCAAGAGAAAGAGCAGTCAAGAGTATGCATCCACTGGATGCCGCCAACGTTGAAAAAAAAACAAGTACAAGATAAAGGTAAGGTAAAGGTAAAGTATGAGACTTGAACCGGCGTCCTAGAACGCTAGTTTACACCCATATGTGCACGGCCGCCTATCCAGAAATGTTCGGAAATTTCTGGATAGTGTCGCCTTAAGCATCGAAACTCAGATGCGAGGCAACATTCCTCACCTTCCCAGGGTAATACCCTGGTACCCATTTCTGCCAACGGCTGGGTCGAGCGTGGGGGTAATTTTTCTTTAAACCACGAGTACAATTCACACTGCTCCCAGCGGGAATCGAACACGGGTTGTCCGAACGTCGGTAGTCCAGTCGGGTGGTTTACCCGACTAGACTACGGAGGCCAACGAAATGACCGGAGACAAGGAGGCCCAAGTGAAACAAGATACTTACCAAGCAGACAAGTGGACTTTCTGGTACAAGCCAACTCCAGATGTCAAGATGCCTTACTATATTAGAATAAGACTGAAAGGGAAAATTACCGAAACTATCAAGGTCTTCGTGACCCTGCCAGGCAGGAGAACACGATGTTCTCACTGTGGACTGGACACACACTGGGAAAACCGGTGCCCCAAGAAATCAGGCCTGAGATTGCAGACGACAGTCGAGGAACCAGTCATAAAACCAATGCAGACCAACGATCTCAAGACAACAACTGCAGCAGCAGCAGTCAGCGACACATCCCCACCACCTACAAACAAGAAACACAGCTCAAAACAAAGAAAAATAGAGCAAATAACAAAGGAACACACACAGCAGCAGATGCCCAGAACAAAACCCCAGACGCCCACATCAACAGATTCAGAAGATGAACCTAGAAGACAGAAACTCTCGGAGATACAGAATGACAACCCACAACCCACACAAGAACTTCCACAAAACGAAGAACAACGATGGACAAACACAAACTACCATACAGGGTGGGACGGCTGGGGTGTCGATGAAGACGAAAATGAACAACCACCCCACTTCAGCGAAATAAAAAATTACAGTCCTTTAATAAAGTTTTACTTTTACTACTACTACTATTACTACTACTACTATTACTACTACTACTACTACTATTACTACTACTACTATTACTACTACTACTACTACTATTACTACTACTACTACTATTACTACTACTACTACTATTACTACTACTACTATTACTACTACTACTACTACTATTACTACTACTACTACTATTACTACTACTACTACTACTATTACTACTACTACTACTACTATTACTACTACTACTACTACTACTACTACTATTACTACTACTACTACTACTACTACTATTACTACTACTACTACTACTATTACTACTACTACTTCTACTATTACTACTACTACATGTACTACTACTACCACTACTACTACTACTATTACTATTACTACTACACTCACTACTACTACCACAAGACAGGTAAGGCAAACTGTTTTCGAGTGTCTTGCTTATTAAGTGTAGCTATTTTGCGGCGAACATACAATGTAAGCCTTAGGTTAGGTGAGTTAACTAGTTTCGAGTGGTTTATGTATTAAGTGGTAGTTATTTTGTGCCGAACATACCGTGTAAGCCTTAGGCTAGGTTAGCTAAACTTTTTTCGAATGTTTTGTGTATTAAGTGTAGCTATCTTGTGCCGAACATACTGTGTAAGCCTTAGAGGCAATGCAGCAGAAGGTCATTGCCTGGGAGTCATGACCCAGGCGGGCCCGCCTCCCCTAGAGTGTCAAGAAGCTAAAGGGCCGAAACACTTGCTCGACGAGGGACATCTTCGGATGATCAGATTACCTCCTGCTGCGAAGCTCTGTACAAAGAGTCTCCTACTACTGATGATCTTCAAACATTTGTATATTCTGTATGTGGAGGAACAATGCTGTGACAGCACTTTGGCTTCTCAAAAACAGAAACGTCAGGTTGATTGCCAGTTAAGCACCCAGTGAAGTAGACCCATCTACAAGTAAGATCTAAGTTTTGGACTTTTGCTAAAAAAAATAAATAAAAGTGATCTTCAAATATCATACTTTTTGACGCAGGTAATTATGTGTCACGACGAGTTTGTGTCTTTTCCTTTCCAATTAAACTTTAGACTTTCTGCTGCGTCGTTCTCTTATGTGGCTTGTTTTACATAACAAAAAACTACGAAATCTGTTGAAAAATATGAAACATTTACAAAACGTTAAAATATTCATAAACGAGGTATAATACAAATACAATATGATCTATTGTTGTATGATGAAACGAAACACGGGCCAAATTTAGGTCATGGTTCGCTCGTTATGTCTCATTTTAAAGCCACTAACCAGGCAGGAAGTAATAAATGGTGAGGATATGAAATGTTGTTAGTGAGGGACACGCTACGATTATCAAGTTGAGTCAGGGACACGCTACGATTATCAAGTTGAGTCAGGGAGATGCCAGGGCTTGCGACCTTTAGGGACATTTCAAAAGGTTGTATGGAGGCAAAGTCGCTTCCAGCAGTAGAGCAGCAAGTTATCAGCGAGCGATCAGTGAACCAGAATCATCCAGACCCTACTCCACCTCTCCGTGGTGCCTCCAGTAACAGACTAACCTAACTAGTCTGGCCAAGCGAATAGGGATGAAAGACAACCCGGTACTCAATAATAACATGCTGAAGTCGGATGAGTTGGGCCGAAAGACACAAATATCACAGTTTTACTGCAAACCACAACACAACGCAGGCACACCCACTTAACGTCCTCTTAAGGGCGGATGATGAGAAGATGTATTCCTTTAGTCATTGGGTGAATGGAAGCAAGCAAAAGATTGTATCACGTGGTAGTGTAGTTCACAGAACCGCAGTGTGGTTGTTTCCAAGAAAAGGATACACGTTAAGCCTCGCGGTGTGAGGGGGGGGGGGGAAGGATATGGTGTTAGCACCAATATTGTTGTTCTTCTAATCATCGATCAGTTTATGGGCTTTATGGTCAGCATCACACCAGGCCGAATACGTTAACAAAGAACATCTCATACAATTTTCAGCGACTTGGTACGACCTGAAGCCATATCTTCTTCTTCTTTCCCTCTTCATTTGCCTTTCAGCGTCGAGGGGAGATATAGTTTGCTGTCTTTTGCTTTTCTGTTTGCCTCTGCTGCTGTTTCCTAGTGTTTCTAATATTCCATTGATCAATCTTTTTCGTGGTCGGCCCTTGGTTGTGGGATTTTCTCACCGTTTATTTAAGGCTTGTTGTATTGTGTTTTGGCATTTCTGCCTTATCACGTAGTCAAATGTAAAATTGAGCTCAGACCAGCTGTACATAGATGGTTTAATTCTTCTCCTTCTTTCCTTCCTCATCTGCCTTTCAGCGTCGAGGGGAGATATAATTTGCGGTCTTTTGCTCTTCTGTTCTCCTCTACTGCTGTTATGTTTCCTAGTGCTTCTAATACTCCATCGACCCATCTTTTTCGTGGTCGACCCTTGGGTCTGGTGTTCTCACAACGTTTGTTGAAGGCTCGTTGTGTTGTGTTTTGTTCTTTCTGCCTTGTCACGTGGCCAAACCATTTTATATGTTGTTTCCTTATATATTCTATGGCGGGGGCTATTCCTAGCTTTTTTCTCAGTTCTTCATTTCTGATCTTATCTCTCAGACTGTTTCCTATCATTCGTCTAACACATTTAATCTCAGTAGAGGTTATTTTTCTTATAGTTCTTGCATCTAGGGTCCAGGTCTGGCATTGCTAGCACAACGCTGGGATGAAGATTGTATTGTATAGTGCTCGTTTTGCCTCCAGAGTTATTTCCTTGTTGGACAATAGTGGTGATAACTGTTCAATGATTTGGCAAGCTTTGTTGCATCTTGATTCTATCTCTGCTGTTTGAGAATTATCGTTTGTCACTAAACTTCCTAGATATTTGAATCCCTCTACTTGATTTAGTTGCCTGCCTTCTATAATTATGTTGATGTTCTATTTATTTTGGTGACTTTCATGACTTCTGTTTTGTTGATGTTGATTTTCATGTCGTATTTAATGCCTGAGCTATGGTTTAATGGGATGTAGAAATTGATCCGGTCTACAAACAAGCGATAAGTGATCAGTCCGAGTACAAACAAGATTTAAGAGATTGATCCGAGAACAAACAAGAGATAAGACATAGGATGAACAGAACACAATAAAGAAAATCGGAGAATGGAAATAATAAAAAAAAAAGGAAAGAAATGAAAACGTCGTTTTTGTCTCTCCAACCCTCACCGCCATTTTCCTACCCCAATGACTAACACGACAGAGACGATCAAATGTACACTAGTCCAATATCTACTAATTCCATGTACACAAGTACACTATGTACTAATTCCATGTACACAAGTACACTATGTACTAATTCCATGTACACAAGTACACTATGTACTAATTCCATGTACACAAGTACACTATGTACTAATTCCACGTACACAAGTACACTATGTACTAATTCCATGTACACAAGTACACTATGTACTAATTCCACGTACACAAGTACACTATGTACTAATTCCATGTACACAAGTTCAATATACACACACAGTTAATATGTACTATTTCCATGTACACAATTTCGATATATGCTAATTTCATGTACACAAGTCTGATATGCGCTAATTCCATGTACGCCAATTCTTCTTTGAGTTCACTCGATAGCAATTTCTCTTTGTCGTACGCCCTTAAAATGGCGTTAACTAGTCGTAGTTGCGTTACGTTACATCTGACATCAAGTTGAGGCATCAACACATTCGGTTTTCATCATCATTGAGTACCGTCTAGGCATCGAAGGTTGGCTACCGTTGAGAGCCATTCTGCTCTGTCTCTTGCTTTCATGGTGCAGGTTGTCATAGGCTGACTAGCCCATCTTTTGATGTTACTCGTCCATGTTAGTCTTGGTCTGCCTCTGCCTCTTTTACTTTGTATTTTCCCTTCCAAGATTACTTTTAGTAGGCTGCTATGTCTTTTAACATGCCCCCGAAATATCATTGACTTGTTTTTTAATTGTATTTAGTAGTTCTCTTTTCATTTTTAGTTATTTTAAGACTTCATCGTTTGTTTTCTTTTCTTTCCATCCAATTCTACATATTCTTCTATATATCCACATTTCAAAGTCTTCAATATTCTGTCCTGTTTTCTTGTCTAATATCCATGTTTCTGCACCATATAGGAATATTAAGAAGATATAACATTTTGCTATTCTTAGTTTTAGCCCTGGTGTTATTTACTTTGATGTTAGTATATTTTTCATGGCATTAAAATTAGTTTTTGCCAGGGTGTCCGGTTAGCGCAATCGATAGGCGGTTGGCTTACCACGGCAACAGCCGGGGTTCGTACCCTGGCAAGGACACCTGGGTTTTACTAATTCCCTAAAAATTAGTACCTCTGAAGTCGGAGTAAATCTGCCTGCATGGCGAGGGCATCCTGTAATGGGATAAAACAGACTTTACACGCAAAATTCAGTCCCACAAAATTGAGTGGGTGGGACTTCGTCAGAGGTCAAAGCTGACGAAAGCGAACGAACGAACTTTTTGCCATACATATTGTTTTATTTATTTCAGTTGTACATTTTCCATCACTGGTTATAGTATGTCCAAGGTAGTTGTATCTCTGAACTGTCTCCAGGTCTATTCCATCACTGGTTATAGTATGTCCAAGGTAGTTGTATCTCTGAACTGTCTACAGGTCTATTCCATCACTGGTTATAGTATGTCCAAGGTAGTTGTATCTCTGAACTGTCTACAGGTCTATTCCATCACTGGTTATAGTATGTCCAAGGTAGTTGTATCTCTGAACTGTCTCCAGGTCTAGTCCTTCAACTTTGATATCCGACTTTAGCTAAGCAATATGTGTGTATACCGGGTTGTCTTCCCTCTCGATTACGATCGCAATGAGCTCAGGAGCTCTCAGGAGTCAGCGTACACTAGTTCAATGTACATACCTTCAATGTACACAAGTTCAATGTACAACATTTCAAAGTAAAACAGTTTTAAAACCTTATTCTTTTAAGTTAACTCACCCGCCCCCCCCTCCCCTCCTCCCGTGTAAATGAAATATCTATCTAATGAGTTTAAATGAAATGTTATCACACTTGAACTCTGAACTTGGCATATCAGTACATAGTTCAAACAGTAGTGACCACATTGTTACTTCTTACTTTCCGTCAGATGAATGCGATAGATAACATCTAATAGGCCGTGGTAATCTTCTATTAGTAAATGAACCGAAGTTTAACGGCCTATCTGTACTGGTAGATCAATTGAAATCATCCGTTCATTATCTAGAACATAAACAGTCGATGAGAGATTTGATAACAAACTATCAATTATCGTTTTGTAGCTCATTTGATGAATCGAGGGAGGACAAGAGTTTGAACGTGGCTCTGGGGTTGGTTGGAGATTCAGGGAGGGGATTGAAGAGAGAGAGAGATCTTAACAAAGAACAAAACAGAGGTGTGGGTGTAGGACCGTGTGTGGGGATGAGTGGAGTGCAACTGGGGTGGGGGGGGGGGGTGAAAGGGTTTTTAAGACTCTCGCCTACCCAAAGGCCTCTATCATTGGTTAGGGGGGGGAGGGGGGAGGGGGGAGAGAGACGAGAAATCCGAGTTGTACTTACTTTTGTTCATAATGTAGCCACGTGGTTTTTTTGGAGAATTCTAAATATCTATCGATCACGCAATTGCCTTGAACATATTTCTAAACATTCCTCTATCAAATTTAATCGTTTTGCATTCTTTTTTTTTTCATGACGAGTTTCAACTACGTGACTTTTTTTTTTTACACCCTTTATTACATAAATTTTTCTCCTCTCTCTCTCTCTTTCTATCTCTCTCTCTCTCGCTCTCTCTCTCTCTCTCTTTCTCTCTCTCTCTTTCTCTCTCTCTTTCTGATATAGGCCTACATGTGTTATACTTCTTCCTTCCTATATCCTTACGTATTTTGTGATAATTGTTTCTCTTCTTCCTCTGTAGGATTAGTTCTAGTTACTACAGAATATGTAGTAGAATATATCTTCATTTCGTTGTTTGTTTATGTTGTGTCTGTTTTCTGAAGGAGGCCGCATGTATGCCGAAACGTTGTATATTTTGTATTGTCATTTTTGTAAAAATGAAGGACAGAGAGGGGCGAAAAGTGAATTAATGAGCGAGAAAAGGAAGAACGGAGAGGGGCGAAAAGTGAATTTTTAATGTGTGAGAAAAGGAAGGACGGGAAGGGGTGAACGGGGAATTAATGGGTGAGAAAAGAAAGGATGGAGAGGGGCGAACGGTGAATTAATGGGTGAGAAAAGGAAGGACGGGAAGGGGCGATCGGGGAATTAATGGGTGAGAAAAGGAAGGACGGGAAGGGGCGAACGGTGAATTAATGGGCGAGAAAAGGAAGGACGGAGAGGGGCGAACGGTGAATTAATGGGCGAGAAAAGGAAGGATGGAGAGGGGCGAACGGTGAATTAATGGGTGAGAAAGGGAAGGGCGGAGAGGGGCGAACGGTGAATTAATGTGTGAAAAAAAGGACGGAGAGGGGCGAACGGTGAATTAATGGGCGAGAAAAGGAAGGACGGAGAGGGGCGAACGGTGAATTAATGGGCGAGAAAAGGAAGGATGGAGAGGGGCGAACGGTGAATTAATGGGTGAGAAAGGGAAGGGCGGAGAGGGGCGAACGGTGAATTAATGTGTGAAAAAAAGGACGGAGAGGGGCGAACGGTGAATTAATGGGCGAGAAAAGGAAGGACGGAGAGGGGCGAACGGTGAATTAATGGGCGATAAAAGGAAGGATGGAGAGGGGCGAACGGTGAATTAATGGGCGAGAAAAGGAAGGATGGAGAGGGGCGAACGGTAAATTAATGGGCGAGAAAAGGAAGGACGGAGAGGGGCGAACGGTGAATTAATGGGCGAGAAAAGGAAGGATGGAGAGGGGCGAACGGTGAATTAATGGGCGAGAAAAGGAAGGACGAAGAGGGGCGAACGGTGAATTAATGGGCGAGAAAAGGAAGGACGGAGAGGGGCGAACGGTAAATTAATGGGCAAGAAAAGGAAGGATGGAGAGGGGCGAACGGTGAATTAATGGGTGAGAAAGGGAAGGGCGGAGAGGGGCGAACAGTGAATTAATGTGTGAAAAAAAGGACGGAGAGTGGCGAACGGTGAATTAATGGGCGAGAAAAGGAAGGACGGAGAGGGGCGAACGGTGAATTAATGGGCGAGAAAAGGAAGGACGGAGAGGGGCGAACGGTGAATTAATGGGCGAGAAAAGGAAGGATGGAGAGGGGCGAACGGTGAATTAATGGGCGAGAAAAGGAAGGATGGAGAGGGGCGAACGGTGAATTAATAGGCGAGAAAAGGAAGGATGGAGAGGGGCGAACGGTGAATTAAAGGGCGAGAAAAGGAAGGATGGAGAGGGGCGAACGGTGAATTAATGGGCGAGAAAAGGAAGGACGGAGAGGGGCGAACGGTGAATTAATGGGCGAGAAAAGGAAGGACGGAGAGGGGCGAACGGTGAATTAATGGGCGAGAAAAGGAAGGATGGAGAGGGGCGAACGGTGAATTAATGGGCGAGAAAAGGAAGGATGGAGAGGGGCGAACGGTGAATTAATGGGCGAGAAAAGGAAGGATGGAGAGGGGCGAACGGTGAATTAATGGGCGAGAAAAGGAAGGACGGAGAGGTGTGGCGATAGGAAAGGGCTGCGGTGACAAAAAAAATGGGGGCTGGATTGCAAGGTTGCAAAAAAATTGTTTATGTGTGCCTAAAGTATGGTGGAGGGGGAGGGGGGGGCGTAAATATGGTTGAAAGAGGACGGAGCTGATTACTAGTGAAATAGAAGATAATAAATTTAATGATGACGTGGCAACATTTGATGAAAGAATCGGTTTACAGAAAAGGTAGCGAATGCCACAAATGAAGAAAATGGTGGCAGTTACATGATGATGATAATAGCAGTAGTGGTACGCGGGACATACTGATATTCTTTGTCTTTCCTTCCATATTTGCCTTTCAGCGTCGAGGGAGAATATAATTTGCGGCATTTTGCTTTTATATTGGCCCGTGCTTCTGTTATGTTTCATAGCGTTCATGATATTATATGATGGCGAAGGCGCGCCTACCAGCACCAGAGCTGGAAGTTGTCAGTGACCCACAGCTGATGGCTTGCGCCAGGATCGGTGAAACAAAACCATCCAGACCCTGCTCCACCTCTCCGCGGTGCCTCCAGTAACAGACTAACCTGTCTAGTCTGGCCAAGCGTGAAGTATCGAAAAGGGAAGACAACCCGGTACTCAAAAATGTCGTGTTGAAGTCGGATGTGTTGGGCGAAAGGCGCTAATACAACAGTTATACTGCAAACCACAACACAACGCAGACACGTCCACTACGTCCTTGTAAGGGCGGATGATGAAGAGGAATATCCTAGTCTACCACGATACTCTAGAATACTTTAGTCATCGGGCGAACGCAACCAACCAACCATATTATATCAGTCCATCTTTTCGTGGTCGGCCCTTCGGTCTGGTGTTCTCACAAATTTATTGAAGACCTGTTTGAAAGGTGGGGTTTGATCTTCTTGTCTTATCACGTGACCAAACCATTTAAACTGTTGTTTCTTTATGTACTTTATGGCGGGAATTGTTCCTAGCTTTTTCTGTGTTCATTTCTGATCTTATCTCTCAGGCTGTTTCCTGTCATTCGCCTAACACATTTCATCTCTGTAGTGGTTATGTTTCTTATTGTTCTTTTATCGAGGACCTAGGTCTAGCTTTGGTAGCATAACGTTGGCATACAGATATACTGTAGGTGGTTTGTCAAATAAAGAACCCATACCATTGAAGGTTTGAAAGTTTTTTGCCGCCTTCGGTTGAGCTGGTGGTTAGTGAGTTATTTGAGTCATCATCATTGCACTCTGAATATGTCCGTAGGCGGCGCTGAAATCACCTCAGCAAGTCCCGCGGCGGCCAGCGACTGGCGACACCTCTTTTATGCTTGTTGATAGTTCGCTTACACGCCCACTAAGTCACGCAGCGACTGGTGACACCACTTGTGTGCTTGTTGATAGTTCCCTTACACGCCCACTAAGTCACGCAGCGGCCAGCGACATCACTTTTGTGCTTGTTGATAGTTCGCTTACACGCCCACTAAGTCACGCGTTTCAGGTTGTACCCAGCTTTATCCCTCTCTTCCACGAGAAGGAGTGGTATCATGGTTGTCAAAGTCATGTGCGCTTCTCGCGTATTGTAAGCCATTAATGACGTCCACCTGGTCCATTGGTTCACCGTCCTCGACGACAGCACAGCTAGCCAGACTGTCCGTTCTTTCATTTCTCCGAACTCTGGCATGTCCAGGGACGTAGACAAATGAGACTGCATATCGTTGACTTCTGCAATGGCTCGACCAATTGCCTGCATACAGAACCTATTATGTTCATCGAATCAATGAGTATACATGCGTGGGTGTATTCTTGTGACTCCAAACAGATTAATTACCTTCGTCACTGCCATCGTCTCCATCGTCGGGCTACTCGTGGTACGTACCACTATATTCTTTGGCTTGTTTAGGGTGTTGTAAATGTTCATGCACTCCTTTGGTGCCGTATTACTGATCCGTCTGTATAGAAGACTTCATCTTCCACGTCGGTGTTGTCCCAGGTGAGGTCGTTGACCTCCTCATCGACCACCACCGGATTCTGCTCCCTGCATTTCATGTCGAGTTTGACAAAGCAGGATAATGTGCCCCTGAATGATGTAGGCACCTGTATCCACTCCTCGCCAGCGTTGATATTGGTAAGTCCACAAACCTGTTTGATGACATCTTCTGCTCGGTCCACCCAAGATTTGCCTCTTCTTAGCCTGTCACCTTTCTCTGTATTAAGCTCTTGGTGCAATGAATGCTCTTTATCTGTATTTATCTTCACGTGTATTTGCACCATCCAGATCATGATATGGCATTCATAATTGGAAAATCAAGAATATACCTCATTGCTACACCGGGGGTATCTCTCGTACGTCCAAAGATAATGCGCATAGCTTCATTCTGTAGTTTCTCCAGCATGTCAATCTGTGTTGTACTAACAGTGAGGTTCACCAGGGAATACCAGGGCATCGATTGGTGCGAGGACCTGTCCCTCGAACAGAGATGTAAGTAGGTTATGCTAAATTTTGGCAGCTGCCATGGCTTTCATGGCGGCTAGACCTCTGTGAGTTTTTATTATCATATGGTTCACATGGTCCCTAAAATACAGACTGTGATCAAACTTCTATGTATGTCATCAACCTGTCCCTGGTCACATCGTCATCCGCCGTTCGTACCACCGCGGTGTTTCCTTGTTTACGATTCTGCTTTATCTGGATTAACCAAGGTATCTACTACAACACCAGGAATAGATGCGGTAGAGATCGCTTTGCTTCGTTGAGGCGATTACTCGTCTGTCTCTTCCCCGTCAATATGCCAGGAAGTCATCTCAGCAAAAGTGATAGTTCTACCCTCCCATCCAGCGGGTGCTATATTTTAAATAAGATACTTCGCGAACTTCCACGCGCAGGATGTAATTGCGGGAAAAACGTTACAGTCAAGACTGGTCTTCTACTCTTCCTTTCATGTGACAGTGTTAAATGGGGAACAGCCTTTGACGATTACATTGCTCGTGCAGTGTTCGTTATCACTTTTCCTATCATATCAACCAAGGACGGTAAACCTTCAGTAAAAGCTACAGATACGCTACAATGTGATTAATTATAAATACTTAAGTGCGACCTCTAAGTGCATCTTTACTAGCCTAGGCGGCACGATTGAAGTGGACAGATTTGATCACAGTGGAGAGCCAGTGAACTATAACACACGTGCTTAACTAACCTTGCGGTGTGCAGCAGGGCTTAACCATTTCAAGTATGTTTGAAATATAATAACTAATGAGATATAGGCCTTTGACCTAGTAAGCAGGGACGGTCTCTTCAAAATGCTGTCTAAAATATGCTGTCCACATACTCTGCTGACGCTAGTTACATCATTTCATGAGGATATGAAGGGTACTATTCAATACGACGGCAGCACATCACAACCCTTCAACATATACAGCGGTGTCAAGCAGCGATGCGTATTTACTCCGACCCTATTTGGAACCTTCTTCGTTGTTCTATTAAAACATGTATTCACAAATGCTAACGAAGGAGTCTATCTTCATACTAGATCCGATGGTCGGTTGTTCAATCTCTCAAGACTAAAGGCAAGGTCTACGGTCAGACATATCTCTATTAGAGATCTGTTATTTGCTGACGACGCTACACTTGTCACGCAAAGTCAAGAAGAACTCCAGAGCATGGTACATCGCTTTTCGCGTGCCTGCAGAGAATTCGCTCTAAGTTTGCAGAAAACTAATATACTCGGCCAGGACGTCGAAGCAACACCTGCCATCTTTATCGACAACTACAAACTTAATATCGTGCAGCAGTATAGCTACCTGAGGTAGCTCAGAGTTAAATAAAGAATTTGATATCCACATTGAAAAAGCTGCAACCACCTTCGCCCGTCTTTCTAGGCGTGTCTGGCAAAACAGCAACCTGACATTTAAACAAACGCTGCAGTTTACAATGCCTGCATCATTAGTATCCTTCTGTATGGCAGCGAATCATGGACAGCTTACGCAAAGCAGAATAGAAGGCTAAATGCATTCCAAATGCGATGTCTGCGCCGTATTCTTGGTATCACCTGGAAAGACAAAGTGACAAACGTGGAGATTCTCATTCGCACAGGCCTACCGAACATCTACACGCTGCTCAAACAACGTAGGTTACGCTGGCTTGGCCACATACACCGCGTGAAAGATGGCCGCATACCAACAGATATACTCTAATGACAACTGGCAGAAGGCAAAAGAACTAGGAGGGGGCCCAAAACTTCGATTTATAGACGTGTGTAAACGTGACATGAAGACTGAACATAAACCCTGCAGCCTGGGAAGAGATAGCAACAGACCGTAATCTTTGGAAACGCGCGCTAAAATTCCAACTCAAAACAAGAAGTAGACAGATTCATAGAAAAGAGAATACACGGCGGAAGAAAAGAAAAAAAAAATAACATTTCTGGAGGCGCTGCAAAATCCATAGTCAACAATGACTGATGGGGGCTTCGTAATATAATAAGAAATTACTTAATTTGAGCTCTTTAAATATCACGTGGTGTTCAGTGGGTTTTTAAAAATGAAAGTTTAAGGAAGCTTTATCGTCCCATTTCATACGGAGCAGTAATAGTAATACACCAGGCCCCTAAATCGTTCAAGTCGTTAACACAGAATATAGAGCGAGAATTTTAAAATGTATTTCGAGAAAGCTAAAGTTCTCAAAGTTTACTGGATTACGTTCCTGTGACATTTCGGCTGAAAAAAAGCCTGTTCGTTTATTTTTTATGTTTCAATAAATTTCAGAATAATCATTTCTACATGACAGTAACGGTTTTACGGTTAAACGTTCTTTCTTCATTCAAAAGACCTGACATAAACTGTATAATGATCACCCAAAACCCATCTATAAAAGAATCATCTACACAAAACACACTTGTACATAGAACCCATCTACACAAAACACACTTGCACATAGAACCCATCTACACAATACTCACTTGTACATAAAATCCATCTATACAAAACTCACTTGTACACAACCGAGCTACACAAAACCCACTTGTACATAAAACCCATCTACACAAAACCCATCTACACAAAACTCACTTGTACATAAAACCCATCTACACAAAACTCACTTGTACATAAAACCCATCTACACAAAACCCAGCTACACAAAACTCACTTGTACATAAAACCAATTTACACAAAACTCACTTGTACATAAAACCCATCTACACAAAACTCACTTGTACATATAACCCATCTACACAAAACTCACTTGTACATAAAACCCATCTACACAAAACTCACTTGTACATAAAACCCATCTACACAAAACTCACTTGTACATAAAACCCATCTACACAAAACTCACGTGCACATAAACCCATCTACACAAAACTCACGTGCACATAAAACCCATATTATTTATCAAAAGGTATAAATAACTCAGCTTGCCACATCCGTCCAGCGGGCCATAATCTGCATACCCTCGCAGTGTAAAGGATTCGAACAATAACCAACCACAGGAGCAAGTGGTGTGACGTACACTCCTACGCTGGCAGCTTGACAATAAAGTAACATAACAAAAGATTGACGTTTCGGATACACGAGGCTTTCTTCAAAAACCGAGACGCACACAAACGGACAACGAAATAAGGATAAACTAGAGTAAAGTAAAAGTAAGTAAAGTACCCCGTCACGCCACGTGGCGTATAGGGAATATGGTGTTAGTGACCATAAATTTTACAGACCTTCGGCACATGATTTTTGGGGTAATGTGGTCGGTATTACGCCCGTGCCGCTTTACTTTCCCAGAAAAAAATCCGGTACCCATTTAAGGCTGGGTGAACCAGGAAGCCGTCGGTTGGGATCGAACCCTACCTCTTGTCCTTTGTAGTCCAGTTCACTAACCACTGAGCTATCACGGCTCCCAAGGATAAACTAGACTACATCTAGAATTAGCTGGACAGGTAAGTCAAAGTGAGATAAGAAGAAACATAGGAAATGCGATGATAAAATCAAAGTGAGATAAGAAGAAACATAGGAAATGCGATGATAAAATCAAAGGGAGATAAGAAGAAACATAGGAAATGCGATGATAAAATCAAAGGGAGATAAGAAGAAACATAGGAAATGCGATGATAAAATCAAAGTGAGATAAGAAGAAACATAGGAAATGCGATGATAAAATCAAAGTGAGATAAGAAGAAACATAGGAAATGCGATGATAAAATCAAAGTGAGATAAGAAGAAACATAGGAAATGCGATGATAAAATCAAAGTGAGATAAGAAGAAACATAGGAAATGCGATGATAAAATCAAAGTGAGATAAGAAGAAACATAGGAAATGCGATGATAAAATCAAAGTGAGATAAGAAGAAACATAGGAAATGCGATGATAAAATCAAAGTGAGATAAGAAGAAACATAGGAAATGCGATGATAAAATCAAAGTGAGATAAGAAGAAACATAGGAAATGCGATGATAAAATCAAAGGGAGATCTTCTACATGTAAAGAGAATAACAACATTGATGATACATATAAATATGTAAGCTAAACGATATTGTTAAATGAATGTGAGAATTATTTGAGACGATCAAGAAGTACTCTGTGTGGATGACTGAAGATGAAACTTCGGATGTGATGAGACGTGGAATGGAGGATAGATGGGGGGGGGGGGGGAGAGAAAACCAGTCACGTGATTATACGAGTAGTCTGATAGGAGTCGCAGGTGATAACAAGGTATGTAAGGTGTGCCACGCCGTTTGTTGTCGCTGCCACCGTCTTCTGAAGAAGGCCGTAGGCCGAAACGTCAGTATTTTGTTGTGTTCCTTATTTGTAAAGCTGTCACCATACCTTGGAACGTGCATTACACCCCCACTGCTGGTTCCTTAATACCAGCTTTACCGAAGCACTGCAATTAGTTACCTGTTATCTCCCCCCCCCCCCCCCCCCCCGATAACTAGGTATGGGTGGCGATCAAGAATTAGAAAGGTACCGATGTCCGTTTGTGTTGGTCTTGTTACCTGAAGATGGCCATGTTGACCGAAACATTAATATTTTGCTGTGTTGCTTGTTTGTCAAACTGTTACAATGTGTGGTAGGAGTGTACGTTACACCCCACCACTTGCTCCTTGCTACCAGCTTTACCGCAGCACTGCGATTATTTGCCCGTCCCCTCCCCAATAACTTCCCACACAATGGCTGGCTAAAACAGCATTACGTTAACTCGCCTCGAGAGAACCGCCACTAGTTGAGTATATCACACATTGCTTGACCTCTCCGTTGATTGCGTTTGTTTGTGAGTCACGTGCACATGCGAGTAGTCTAGGCAAAAGATGACACAATAACACTCAACGGAACTTCCGCTTCACCCTGAATTAAGAACCAACAATGAACCGTTTCTTTCAATGTGTCAGACGAATGGCAGGAAACAGCCTGAGAGATAAGATCAGAAATGAAGATTTGAACACAAAAAAAGCTAGGAATAATCCTCGCCATAGAATATATATAGAAAAAAAAACAAATAAAATGGTTTGGTCACGTGATAAGACAGAAAGATCAAAACACAACATAACGAGCCTTTAATAACCACTGCAAGAACATCAGACCCAAGGGCCGACCACAAAAACAGATGGATTGATAAAATATTTGAAATACAGGTACTAGAAACCATAACAGCAGCAGAAGCTAACAGAAAAGCAAAAGTTATATCTCCCTTGGACAAAGAAGAGCAAGTGAGGTAGGACAGAAGAAGAGTGAACTTGCCTTGTTGCCCAGCCTTGTCAGCCCTAATTGTGTCCCATTTTGTACTCGAGGAGTCAGGACACAATATTGGAATGTGATCAAACATCAGCTCACTTCTTTTGTGCTCGAGGAGTCAGGATACAATATTGGAATGTGATCAAACATCAACTCACTTCTTTTGTGCTCGAGGAGTCAGGACACAATATTGGAATGTGATCAAACATCAGCTCACTTCTTTTGTGCTCGAGGAGTCAGGATACAATATTGGAATGTGATCAAACATCAGCTCACTTCTTTTGTGCTCGAGGAGTCAGGACACAATATTGGAATGTGATCAAACATCAACTCACTTCTTTTGTGCTCGAGGAGTCAGGATACAATATTGGAATGTGATCAAACATCAGCTCACTTCTTTTGTGCTCGAGGAGTCAGGACACAATATTGGAATGTGATCAAACATCAGCTCACTTCTTTTGTGCTCGAGGAGTCAGGACACAATATTGGAATGTGATCAAACATCAGCTCACTTCTTTTGTGCTCGAGGAGTCAGGACACAATATTGG